>RJWH01001676.1:247929-330623 GCA_004363575.1 Solenodon paradoxus
CTCTCTCTCTCTCTCTCTCTCTCTCTCTCTCTCTCTCTCTCTCTCTCTCTCTCTCTCTCTCTCTCCCCCTCCTCTTCTTCTCTCTTCTCTTTTTTCTCTCCTCCTCTCTCCTTTCCCATCTCCCCTCCCCTCTCTCTCTCCTCTCTCTCTTCTCCTCTCCTTCTCTCCTCTCCTCTCCTTCTCTCCGTCTCTCCCTCCCTTCTCTCTTCCCTCTTCTCTCTCTTCTCTTTTCTTCTGTTTTCTTCTCTTGCTCTCCCCCTCCCTCTCTCTTCTCTCCTCGCCCCTCTCCGCTCTCTTCTCTTGCTCTCTCTCTCTCCCTCAGCAGACACCAAGGAACAACCACATGAGGACATAGAAGGAGACTGTCTGTGAGCAAGGAAGAGGGACTTCACAGAACAAACCATCTGGTACCCTGACCTTGGACTTTCTGAATCCAAATGAACTCTAAGATGAACTCAACTGAGGAATAATCAAGTCAAGGAACCCTTCCAGAAAAGCCCCAGAAATGAATAAACAGGTATAAGTAAAATGAAATGTAATGTGAGAGATTTGTAAGATGAAAACTGTCAAAATAATATAATATGATCCTCATCAGAAAAAATAAATTAAAAAATCGAAGAGAGAAAACATCTGAAGAAATACTAAAACTTTCTAAAAATTAAGAAAACATGAATACGCAACATAAATGAGCACAAAGCACTAAACAGGGAAGTTACGGAAAATGAACTCACACTGAAACTCATTGTGAAATTTCAAAACTTCAAATGCAAAGAGAAAAAAATGTAAAGCCTCTTGAGAGGAAAAGCAGACCAACCACAAGAAAATTAATATCATATGGTTAAGAATCTTTGGAAGTGGAATATTGAAACTGAAATAAGAATGGGGCACTATTTTCATTGTGTTCAACAAGAATAAATCCTATGCTAGAATTTTATAGCCATCAAATTATCATTCAAATATGATGCTGAAAGATATTTTCAGGCATTCAAGACGTTTCAAAGTCTGCAAACACTTTCAGAAAACTTTCTTGTGGGAAGGACTATATCAGATGAGACACATAATGCTGGAGAAAGCAACAAGGTCGTAGAAGCAGGAATACATCAGTATTTTCATGTTATTTAATTGTGTTTTAATAAGCAGTAAGCACCTGACCCCACAAGGCTATTGATGACGTGGCAGAACTAAACTCAGGTTGCCGCAGGTGGGAGGAGGGTGAGAGAGGCACAGTGGCTGTAGAGTCAGGGGCCTGTCCCTTTCGGGAGAACACAGACAAGTCTCATTGTAGCAGGGAGTAAATGTGTGTGTGAGTCGTCGTTACCATCCTCCGCAAGGAAACAAAGATGAAATAAAGACATCTTTGGAAAATGTATCTAAAGTGACAAATTTGACACACACAATAAATCAGAAAACAAATTTGGTAGAATAATAATTATTAATGATGTGGGAAATAATTGAATCTTTTATACTCAAAAAGCCCCAGATCCAAAATTTTATTAAAATTATAAAAAGTAGATAGAGGTTACCCCTGGTTTGGGTTATCATTTTAATGTTATATATATGCAATACATATATATAATAATCCATCTCTTCTTTACTAGTGACAAGCTACAATTTATAAATACATAAATTGACATAGAATATTAAATATTATATTACACAATACATATATACTGTTGTATGATATGTATACAATTATATCTTTGTGTTCATAGTTTTACATTTGCATTTATATATAACTAAGTTAATATAAATATATCATTGTATAGTATAATTAAATATGTCCCATATATAATTGTGCATTGAAGTTTGTTACATGGGAGAGAGAGATGGGCATCTATGTTCAAAGAATAAAACAGAAGAAGGAGCAGAAAGGTCAGACCGGAAGACTGCAGACGGGAGGTTGAAGAAGGGACAGGGCAGAGGTTTGGTGAAAAGGGCCCCTTTTTGATGTCACCCAGGTGCCTGTCTCAGAGAGGAAGCAGAATGTTGAGAAGACCCGGATGGTCTTGCTCTGGATGTGAAGTGTGCCACGCTCCCTGGGGATGGGAGTGTGTGTACAGCTGGGTATATGTGAATGTGAGTCTGAGTGTGTGTATGCGTGTGTATACATGTGAGTGTGTGGATGTATGTGAGTGTATGAGTGTGCACAGTTGTTATATGTGAATGTGAGTATGCATGTGTGAGGATGTACATGTGTGTGAATGAGTGTATGAGTGAGAGTGCGTGCAGATGTATATGTTAGCATGTGAGTGTGAGGAACTCACGAGGAACTCGTGTTTGCTTGTGTCTCTGCAGCAAGTACTCGTATGAGGGGGCTCATGTCACTTCAAGTCTCCACAGGTTATTTGATCAAACGAAATGGATGTAGAGGCAGCAATGCCATTTTGTAGCTTAGTTACACCTCGAAAGAGAGCAAGGGAAGAAGGAAAAAAAGTCGGGAAGAAGTGGCTGCAGAACAGAGTTGACCCCTTCCACAAGGAGCTCTGGGCATGGACTGCACCACAGAATTTGTGACGTTGGAGGTAAGTGTGCTGGTCTTTTATTCCCAGGTCGGTTAGTGGATGGTGGCTGGCTGCCCCTCCAGAGGTGGTGGGGTGATGCCCATTGGCCAAAGACCATTCTCTGGAGGAGGGAGTAGCTGTGAACGAGTAGCGAAGAAAGCTCACAGCAGCTCAGAGATGAGTGCGTGAGCTTGGAGGAGACCAGGAGGGAAACAGTAGCGGCCACTGCACACGATCTCTAAAAGAAGATCCAGGGTCCCAGACACTCCCTGACTTAACTTGGAGAGTCATTGTCATGTCCAATTCCCACAGTCCAGTTTTCTCAGGACAATCAGACACTGGCCCCATCAGAAACTGCCTCTGTTGATCTGTGTTATAAAATAATTCTGACCCCTGTACCTCCTTTTTTAAATATTCACAAAGATATGAACTTCAAATGTATGATCCCATCTCCTACAGCATTCTTTCCAGTGGAGGAAAAGAATAGTTACAGTTACTATGAAATAATAGAAATACACACACACACACACACACACACACACACACACACACATCTCCAGTTTCTGACACAGAGCTTTTACAACCCTTTTAAGTCCCTGAGTGAAGAACATTAGGAATGTCTTTTGTTCTAATATTCGATCATTGACCCTGATTATTGACCCTTGGGATTTCCTCGGTGATGGGAGCATCTTTTCTTTCATTGAGGCAGCTCTGGTTGGACTCCCTTGTTTGTTCCCAGGGACTGATCTCTGAAAGACCAAGTCATGTTTAGAAAACTAGAAATGTTTAGCCCCATAGTCCACACTCCAGAGAGGGGAGAGCGAGTAGAAATGGTGCTAATGGTTGATCATGTCTAAGTGATGAAGGCTCCATTAAAATGCCAAAAGTATGGGGTTCAGAAAGCTCTCTAGTGGGTGATGCAGTCATGTACCAGGAGGGTGATGCACCCCAACTCCAGAGGTACAGAAATTAAAACTACAGACCCTCCGGAACCTTGCCTTATGCATCTCTTACTCTAGCTGTCCATCTGTGTCCATTGCCATATCCTCTTATATGGTAAATAAGCTTCCCTGAGTTCTATGAGTTATTCTAGCAAATAAACAGAACCCAGGGCAACTGGGATGATGAAAACCTCTGATTTGCAGTGGTCAGACAGAACTTGGGAAGAACATGAGACCTACGATTTCCAGTTGGCATCTGAAGTGGGGGAAAGTTTTATGGGAGCAAACCTTACCTTGTAGCATCTGACAATATCTTCAGAACGAAATGTACCTGTGAGCAGGGGCAGTTGAAGAAAAAGGTCAGTGAAGTCAGGAAATGAGAAGCCATGGGGTTCACTGGGCCAGCCAGGTGAATGCTGGGAGATTCAGGAGGATGCGCAGGAGGATATTTGGGTTAAAGTGGAGAGAAAGGTGTTCAGACAAATATCTTAAGGTAATAAATGGGAGCAATGATGTGACCACTCAAGGGAAACCTTGAATGGAGGACGGTGTGGTACAAAGAAATATGACTGATCTCAAAGGGGTAGTTTTTTGTTTTGAAGATGGTACCATGGTAGTTGGCAAAAGACAGCCCACCCTTCCTCTGTGAAGTAAGTAGGGTTAAAAACATACGAGGTCAGCAGGAAAGAGGCAGATTACATTGAGACAAGTGATTACAATGGAGATGTTAGATGCGTCTATGAGTACTTGCTGGTTGTAAAACAGCCGTCCCAGAGAGCACACAATGAGTATTTTTTGTAGAACCAAAGTCGAGTGGTAGAACACGGTCAGGACCATGCAGGACTCCAAGTCTTTCTGCCTCTAGTGTTACTCATTCACTCCTTCCAAATGTACTTGGGCGAGTTGAATAATCTATCTGCCGCCATCAATTTGACATTGCCAGTCTATCTCTAATAGTGTTTTAGGATCTTGTAAAATGGATACTTGTTAAACACAGTGAGTGAAACTACCAATAAAATAAGAAATGTTGTATTAAACAGTTAACTGAAACATATTTGTACACACACCAAATTACCATTAATATGAAGTATAAACATGATATTAATAGCCAAGTGCCTCTTTCCTAGACTACAAAAATGTCTAGAAAACTCTGAGGTCTATAATAATGTAAAGGTTTAATGACCCTTTTAATGACCAAAACCTCAAGAACAATTGCATTGTGATTTCACATACGGTCATGTATGTCTTTAAATTACATGTATGTTTCTTCCCAGTGCTGTTTACTTTAGGTAATCTGCTCTAAGTAAATAGCCTATTTTACATAAATGAGATTATGGAAAAATATAAAGTAATTATGTTTTCTTTCTTTTAAGTCCCGATAAAGTGTTCTTTAGCGTTCAGATCAATAGGTAGATACTTTAAACACATGCTTATTAACCATAGTGAACTTTGCAGTATTGACACCTTAAAATCAAGTATCTAACTATCATCAAGGAAGTTTATAGATGTCAGATTCATCAAATTTGAAAACTAGAAGTGGCTAGTATTAAAAACTATTCTGTGTATAGGTAAATAATTTCAACTTGAAATTCCTTTTCAGGAAACATGGGAAGGAATTTTAGTTTTTTCCACCTCTCAGCCTCTTAGCCTTTTGGAAAGAAAATCTTGAATCAATTTACAGGCAAAGATTCTCTTCCAATTAACTGTGGTTTATGATTAATTTTTGCTTTATCTCATCCTCTGCAGGTGTATTAGAAGTATGTGCTTACATAATTTTTGCAATATTTCTAAAACAAAGAACAAGAGACACACTCCAGAGCTGAGCAATATCTTCTCAGCAGCACGGTGGTTTCCTGGGGTTTCTATGAAAAATTCCTTCTCTTCCTTGTGCCGTATCGCTTTTTCCTCCAGGCTTGAAGCTCTGTGTTCACAGTAATCAGAAAAGCTAATTTATGCAACTTTAAATCTCAGAATGCAGTCCCTACTACTTTAAATATGTCTCTTTTTACCTAAACCTTGGCTAGGCTTTATTCATGTGAAAAGGGAATAAGTTAAATTCAGGTAAATGCTAAAAACACATGAGAACTTGGCTTTGGCAAATCCATGGGGTGTTAAATGCTCTATGTAATATTCATTTCAGTATTTAAACTCAGCTTAAATATCTTTTCCTGAAATAGTATAATTGGTGCAATTCTGTTTTTGTTTTTGTTTTTTTTTAAAGAAAACAGCTCTAAAGATCCCTTCTAGTCCTGAAATTCTTGAATTTGCATGGTTTTGGTAAGTACCCTTTGATGGGCTAGCCCCTTCATAGCCACACTCCCTTGATATTCCAACAAATAAATGACTCTGAGTTCAAGTGAATACTTTTTAATGTATTTTTTATTGTATTAACTATTCTACACGTTAAAATATCTTCCTATGTATAGGTTCCCCATTCCTTAGCTATATGTCACACATGAATAAGTAGATATGTTTGAAATATCTTATTAATCACAATGAACTTGCAGTAGTGACACTTCAAAGTCAAGTGTGTGACTTTGACTTACCTGACTAGAGAGTGGAAATTTAGACACAAGTACTCCTAGATTCAAAAGATGCCTCATGAACTCCGTATCTGTCCTCTAGATTTGAAACAGGCATTTCAACCATCCAACTCTTAACTCAAATTAGTAAATGCCTCTCAAAGGCTGTGCAAGGTTGTGCCCATTTCATCACTACGATTGTTTACAAGTCTCAATCTCATCACCTCTCCCAACACTAGAACAACACAAAGTTTTTAGTGTCATTTTTTATGAGTCCCACTCAAGGCTCAGATGTTTTCTTAAGAGTTCTGAACAGCTTGTGAAGTATGGTACCATAACTTGCATTGACTAAGTTTTATTATATCTCAACTTTCCCAACATTTGGCACCAAATATACCCCTATTTCCATTTGTGTCTCTCCTCAACATCAAGTCTATTGTATTCATTATCAATGATGACTAACAAGTTATCTTAAAAGTCTAGTGTGTGAGATGAAACTCAAATAACAAATATGTATTATTTCACAATTTCTATAAGTATCTGGAAGAGCTTAGCTGGATCCTCAGCAAATTTTCTCTCATGAAACTGCCCTTGGGATTTTGATGCAGCATCTGCCATCTTTTCTGAAGGCTTGTCTGGGGAAGGATCTGTTTCCAAATTCACTCTGTGGAATTAGCAGGTTCAGTTCCTGTTAGGTGGTTGGACTAAGGGGTTCAGCTCCTAACTGTCTATTGATCAGAAATAGCCCTCAGTGCCTTACCATTTGAGTCTCCAACTAGGCAGTTTTATTTCATCAAAGCATGCAAACAAATAGGCAATAGAACCTGATGGAAATACAGAAATCAGATTTCTAAAACTTAATCAAGTATCATCCTATCACATTCTCCATATATTAGTGGTTTGAAACTAGTCACTAAATCCAAACTTCACTCAAAAGAAGAGCATGACTATAAGGAAATAAGAATCATTAGGGACCATTGTAAGAGATTCTACATACATACAGGAAAATTAGATACTCATCTACTTGTCTAAGTAGAATAAACAAATAGGACCCATCTCTAACCATAAAATTGTGCCCTCATCACAATCTGTAAAAGTCCCAAGTAAACAGGGGATGTAATATTCTTCCTTAAATAAAAAAATATGTAAATATTAGCAGACTCATAAAGAAATTTCTACTAGGAATATTTCTAATGGATAAAATCTGACACTTTGGGGTTAAAATCATCTGTATATGAACCTGATGACCCAACTCAGTCTAATTCCAATTTTCGAATTCCCCTGGTAGGCTTTGTGATATTTACGGTGGAAGATGTAAAGGTAAAAAAAAAAAAAAAAAAAAGATTTCTATTTCAAGAATTTGTAACTTTCAGTAATTATTTGCAGATATATTTAACTGAAAGATAAAGCAGACCATGGAAAGTAGATGTAAAGAGGGCATGGGGGAGAGAGAGAGCATTCAACAACAGATTTGCAGACAAGTGGCATCTGAGCAGAGCTAGGAAGCATTGTTAGAGATGGGATGAGGGATGCAGGTAGGCTGCAAGTCGTGAATCATGGAACACTTGGCTCACAAGAGCAAAAGCTTCGAGATGATCTAAGCTTCCTGTTCAGGAAACTCTAAGTAGACTCCTGTTATGGACCAATATCAGACTGAAGAATAAGCGATGATGGGAAAGCAAGAACACACTAAATAACAGACTTTAAGATTTCTTCTACCTCTGTTATTCTAGACTAGTAGAATCACTACAAAAAGGCAGACAATATTTACATAATCAGATCCTTTCTTTTTTTTGTCTCCGTACCAAGAAGGTAGTTGTTTTACCCAAGGTTAAAGGCTTTGGAAACATTGATTCAATTACTCACCCAAAGAAGAGCAAAAGCATCTGTATTCTCAGCTTGGAAGATGCAATTAATTCAGCAAATACTTGTAAATTCTTGGTAAACATCAGCAAACAAAACAAAAATCTCTGCTCATCCTGGAGCTGATAATGGAAAGAAACAATCAATTAGCAATAAGCATAATAGAAAACATAAACTAAGTGCCGAGATATATGAAAGAAGAGCATGCGGCTGAGTAAGAGGGGTGGAGAATGAAGGGCAGATAGAGAGTAAACTGCTCTTCCAAAGAGAGTGGTTGGAGTACACCTCACCAAATGCAATCTGGACCAAGGCTTGGAGAAGGTGAGGACATTAACCACATGCAAGAAGCTTGTAGGTAGAAGAAACAAGTGTCAGGTGAGGGTGCGGCTCGGGGAGAGTACCTGGCATGTTCAAGGAACACAATGGCAGCCAGTAGGCAGCAGCCACAGTTGACCTCCAACTGACAAAACTGCTAGTACTTACTGCAAAGGTCAATGCCGATTAGTGGTAAGTGAACCCCAAAATCTTATATAAAGGGTGTCCCACCTCAAAAAGAGTTATGCAAGTTCATAACGCTTGATGGAGCCCTGCTTCAGGGCTCCCAGATCCCTCTTTCTTCCAAGCATCTCTATATTTGGAGAATGAAAATGCATCAGTGCTTATGAACTGAAATAGGGTTGAATATTGGGGTTTGCAGTTCACCTGTTATTACCTTGTAATAAATCAAATTCTGTGTGTGAAGACATTTCCAATGAGTGGGAAACTATTTTCCATAATCATAACACCCTGGTTTACTTTAAAAAAAAATACTAGTACTTGTTACAAAGGTCAGTGCCTATGGACTAAGGTGAGAATACTATTAATACGAAATACTTTCAAAATAAATGGAATCAAAATTCAAATACAAACAGATATTTTTTATTTAAAAATATCAAGATTACTGATCAAGTTCTATAAGGAAGACCACATTTTAATAAGGTCTTCTCTTAGCTCCATAGATTAAATCATCAAGGGTTTCTCTTTTGAATTTTATTTATTTTTGTCCTTTCACGAATATTGCTTGTTTTAGCTGCCAGGTCATCTCATCCCAGGGTCTACACATGGGATACCTGGAAAAGAGAGGACAAGTAGAAAAGAAGCCCCAGGAACTAAGGTGCAGAAGTAAATGGAAAATCCTGAGGCAGGTTCAAAGGCTTCTGTTGTCTGACATGGCAGTAACAACTTGCCTGCAAGACAGAGGGACATTCCAACAACACGTCAATTAAGCAGTTGATCGATCTTCAACATGAGATAGAAAGGTGAATCCTTTGATGCCATCCACATATATGTATTTGTGAATGCTAAAATAAATGGTGTCAAAAGTATGTCCTACAATTTAAAACAACAAATCTCTTCTCTCAGGCTTAAGGAAACATAACCAGCCCTCAGAAAGGTTGCAAAGGAATCAATGTCATCTCTAGTCAACTGCCTGTCACCTGCTCTGACACCTGCCCAGTACCTCCTCAGCAGGTGCTGTAAGCTCAGCACTTGCGTCTGGTGCTTCCTTGCTCACGAAATTAACTGTTCCCCTTAGAGGTCTCTCCTCCTCCTCTCCCCACTTCGACTAAGTATAACATTAGGACATTTGGCCGTACATCCTAAAGAGGATCTGAGTTGGAGAAAAGACTGAGTTAAGGATGAATGAGGAGAGGTAGACAAAGAAGAGTTGGCTGTGCACAGGTGAGGGACAGAAATTAGTTTGTGATAGGACAAGGTTCCCCCCAGAAAGGCATGGGTGACACCATATTGTGCTGGGAGCTTCCCTGTGTGTGATGTTTGGGCAGGAATCTCCACTGGCTTTTGTCTCTGTTTCCTGGCTGCTGCAGAGGCAGGTCCTGGGCATTTTTCTCAGTCTCTTCAGAGAAGAATCCTCATTGTTTTGACTAACGTCTGTGTGAACATCTTAATGAATTTCTAAACAGACTCTTTGCCTCTGGACTCTCAGCAGTGCGAGCCCCTGAATCCTGTCTCCTCTACCCCCACCCTCCCCGTAGCAAAGAGTCCTTACCCCCAGGGTTGACTTACTCCTTTGCTGAGACAGCCCACTTCAGAAGTTCCAAAATTAACTCTTTGGATACTCGAAGCATTTCTTTGGGTCACTCCTTTTCATGCTCCTGAACGGAACCCCAAAATCTCACAGTTTGGAGAAGAAATAATAGTGAAACTAAGATTCTATTTCCTAACATGATGAAAATATTCTAACTGAAATCCTGGGGATTTCTAGAACAGAGAGGTGTTATGAAGGCTCTAAGTTGAGAGGGTGGGTTTCCAAAACTTAGGAACAGCATAACACAATATTTATTTTCAAGATAAATGGCAGGAGTATCCTAATAGATGAAACACCTTTATCAGGAATCATCTCAAGTCAGCCGAGAGCACCATTCAAGCTAGGAATGTGGAAATATGCGAGAGAGGAAGACATTTTCTAATTTCCTATAAGAGCAACCCAATTAAGTGTCAAATTTTGTGTTCCTGTGTTTTGACCTCAACATGCTTTCAAGATACAGATATCAATTATGAATACCATCTGGTTGAGAGTAAAAGATAAATCCATTGGTTACAACTTCTAAGTAAAGCAGGATTTTAATTCAGTTCTTATACTGGGCACTCTTGGTTCTTGTTGGGAAGAATTATCTTAATTCAAGAACAACCATTCACTACACCCACATATAACCCTGCAACAGGAAACCTCAGAATTTAGAGCTTTATTTCACTTTCTGCCTCAGAAGCCTGTAGCTATTCTTACCTAGGAAAGAAAGAATGAGGGGAAAAGTTTCTGATTCCATCCTGTTATTTACATCAACAAAAAGGCTTTGCTTGCATCTTTCTTTAGCACATTGTAAAATGTCTCCAACTTTCCCAGAAAGTACGAGATTCCTTTGCCAAATTTTTGCAGCTGAACACAGTATAACAAAAACAAAAATCCCTCAAACCCTCATTAGATGTTATTTAAGGCTATTTATTAAAGGCTACTCTTTTCCCAGCTCTGCTTTACTTTTCTGGAGCTGACAATAGAACACCTTCCTGTATTTTTGTCTTGAGTTTGCCAGGCTAAGTTTTCCGACGATGTCATCTTTGGGTCTGCTTCTAAAACAGTGCTGGACTTCCAATTCCAGCATGTGTGTAGAAGCTCACTCTTTCTTCAGAGGCCCACACAAAGAGAAAACTGTGTGCTTATTCTTTCCAGACACCTGGGTGGCATCAAATATCTCAGTCTTCCGAGAATCTGTCCCAAACTACTTGGCAGGAGCTGCCTGAAAACGCATTCCATCGGGACGACTATTCCAAGAATGTAATGCCTGTAGAATCAAAGGCAGCTTTTAAATGTCAACATTATGTCTTCCAAATATGCTTAGTCTCTACACTGGGGATAGTTTACTGCCCCAAAGTGCTCTTTCTGCCAAAGAAACCAGAAGTCCACAAGCCATGTGCTTTTCCAACGTTCATACATATTCAAAATCGCATCAACCCTGGAATCTGATGCTGATTCCCACACAAAGTATTGCAATTTCCCTTCATTTATTTGAGTCACTAAATAATTCACCATGTCCAATGTTAAACTCTTGCCTTACTCTTTTGAGTGCAATGCGCAGTGCAAATTCATCCATGAGCCCCAATCAAGACAAATTAGCTTTATATCAGAGTGGCTCTCCCAATGATAATAATGATAAAATTGGAGGGGTGGGGAATATGCAAAGACTTTGGAGGACAACCAAAACATACAAAAAGCAGACAGGATGTGACCCTGGAAAGAAGGGATGCATACTAACCAAGTTTCATATTTATCCAAATTTTCTCCTCAGGGAAATTTCTAATACTTTTCCAAATCTGGGAATAAAGCCTAAGCCGAAAGCAGTCATCATACTGAAGTTAGGAGCCAGAACTCAGAGTTTGGGGCTTCAAGAGTGCCTAGAAATTGATCTTAGAGAGGGGAGAAACACACGTTGTGAACCCTGAATGCTGCACACAACCCCCTGAAATCCTGGGTGGACATCTCAAGCACCCAGGTGCCTTCGGAAACACCAGGGAATCGAGTGGAAAGCAGCAGAAGGAGGCTAATTGCTGACAGATTCCAACAGCAACCCTCTAATTGCAGTCTGCCAAGTTCAAGGTATTTGTAAACACCTGGGAGTTTCTGCTGAAAACCAGAAGGCAAAGCATAAGTAGACTAACCCTTACCAATCCATGATCGAGACAAATTTCTGGTTCTCTCTCTGCTGTCAAAAGACAAATTAGCCCTCTTTGATGGGAAATATATGCCAAAATCCATATAGTTTATCACCCAGTCAATGATTTTTAAGAATCAGTTGACTAGAACCTACGAGAAATGGCACACAGAAAACTGTGTCTACAGAAAGTCAGATAGTGAAGTGAGCAAAGGCCTTAGTATATACCTTGAATTGGTAAAGAAAGTAAAGAATAGATAAACGAGAGAGAGAATTATGCAGAGAGTTGGAGTTTATTTTTAAAATCGAATAACTGTCTGCAAATTAAAATATAACATCCAAAATTAATAACTCATTGCAAGGACTTAAGATATTAGAAACAAGAGAAATCAGAATTAGTGAACTCACAGACAAATCATCAGAAATATGCAAACTGAAGCACAAAAGAAAAAGAATGGAAAGATGGAACAGAGCACCAAAAAAATACATGACGTAGCCAAATGATCTAACACACATATAATGGGATTCCCAGAAGCAAGGAGAGATTGAACAGGACAGAAATTATATTTGAAGAAAGAAAAGCAGAGAATTCTACTAAACTGACTAAAGTGTCAACCCGCAGCTTCAAGACTTTTGAAGCCAACACAGCACAAATACACAAGAAATACAAGCACTGGCAAACATTTAAATTAAGTCCTATGTTATGTTAAAAACACAGTTTCATGAATGTTATCTTATGCACACCTATCTGCGCAAAGATATTTTGCTTCTGTGGATGGGGAATATAATGGAAACCAAGGCGTTTTGTATGCAGAATTTGGAGCTCACAATTCCTAGTTTTCTTCTCTCCAGAATTAATTCCAGGCGATCTTAAATCCCCAAGCTTTGAGTTCTGGCTCCCAACTTCAGTTAGACACCAGAAAATTGAATGGAGACTTAGCATTTCAAAAATATCAGAAAAGTAAATATAGGCAAACTCTGGTGGCCTAGCAACTCAAGCTGGGTAAGGTCCACATACATCCCAAAGTATCCAGTTCAAGACCTGGGGAAGAAACCAATGATGAATATCTAAATAAAATAAGTGCTGCTTCCTCCTCTCTCTTCCTTACTGCCTACTCACCTTCATTCCTGCCTGTATCTTTCCTTTACAAAAAGTTAAAGAAGAAAAGTAAATACAGACCTCTACCTAATATTTTTTGCATATAAAAACTCCATATTCACTTCAAGGTTATGCACACACACTCACACACACATTATAAAATATTAGAAGACAAAACAACATTTTTATCATCATCCAAACATAACTCATATCTTCCTTTCCACCTAGAAGTCTCAGACTGGCCATGTCCTGGGTTGACTATGGTTCCAAAAAAAGGAAGGTCAAACGTCTCCTGATTTCCAATTTTTAATTCTTCCCGATTTCATCCAGTAAGTCTTTGGATGGGTCATGTGCTTATATTTTCATCCTTTTTGAAAGCATACACAGAAATAGACTAAAAGTAGGCTGGCTGAACTATCTAAATGTATTAAATGGATCATTAATTACCAGAACACTTGGTCAGAATATATTCAACCATTCTCTGAATCTGAGCTTAACTGGATAACTGCTTTGCTGGACTCAATTTTTCATTTCTTGCTTGTAATTTTTTTTCATTATGTATAGAACCACAACAAGCTAAAGTTCCCAAATATCTAATTCAAAATAATCACCTAATAAATATTGCACAACGGTGATAAACAATGGTAAAATGTTTTGGCCTAGGGACTGAAATTAAAATGAGTAAAATACTTAATCAGATCAGAAAATTAATTTCTCTCCATAAACCTCACTTAGTATGTAGTTTCTGAGAATGATAGGTGACAAAAGTCTAGAATCCTACAATAAGAAGGAAAGAGTGTTATATTTTGTGTTGGCAGAGTCAGCTTCCTTAAGAGAAAGAGTAGCTTTGGACAGCTTAAACAAAATAAACATACTTTTCCTTTTTTCTTTTCCAATGAAAGTGGCTTTTATATCAAAATATATTAACTATTTTTACACTGAATCATTCTTTAAAGATGTCTATAATTTCATGTAATATTTCAGAGTTCCTAATAGGAGCACAGATTGAATTTATCTCTGAGACATTTGTCATTAAGTATGTGGACGTTTTAAAAGATCACAGTGTCTCCTCAGCTAAAATCAAGTTATTTAAAATTTTTTAGAATTAAGAGAATCTGTTTTCCTTCCTAGGGAAAGAAAAAGAGAAACATGTCTGAATTTCTTTGAGTAATGATATGAGAGGAATGGACTTATTTGCAGGTGAATCAACAGAGACACTGAGAAAAGTCAAGTCAACATTTTCCTCCCCATTCCTAGTGTCTCCTTCCTTATGGAAGGACTCAACTGATGTAACCTCAGTTCTTGATCTCACTCCATTCCAAGGAGCTCAAAGATTTGTCTGACTGGTACATTTGAGAAGGAAAAATTGATGGTTCTTGAGTGGACCCACACCGGTATTCTTAGGAATAAGCAGTCTGGGTGAGACAGTTTTCCTCT
Organism: Solenodon paradoxus; assembly: GCA_004363575.1. Taxonomy (NCBI): domain Eukaryota; kingdom Metazoa; phylum Chordata; class Mammalia; order Eulipotyphla; family Solenodontidae; genus Solenodon; species Solenodon paradoxus. The sequence continues at coordinate 262,498 of RJWH01001676.1, forward strand.
CCTTTTCTCTGATGGATGGTTTATCTCTCCAAGTAGAAATGTCAATCATGATTTAATGTATTCTTAAATAAAGGGGTTAGGTCCTCGTAATTTAGCAAATCTGTATTAGCTGACAAGGGCTTCCATAACAAAGTACCAGAAAATCACTCACTCACACATCTAGAGGCTGGAAATCTACGTCAAGGTGTGGACAGGACTGATTCTTTCTGAGGTCTGTGAGGAAAGTCTGTTCCCTGCCTCTCAACTAGCTTCCGGTGTTTGCTGGCAGTCCTGGAATCCCTTGTAGATCTCTACCTTCAGCTTCATAGACTTGTCCCTGCAAATTTCCCTTTTTATGAGAATACTACTCTTATTGGATTAGAGACTCATCCTATTCCAATGTGACCTTATTCTAACTTAACTAATGAATTTAATATATGAATTGGGACAAGAAACAATCAATCCATCTTAGTGATTTCATTTTATCTCTCTTGATCTCTAAGCTACAGTCCTTAGTTTATCTCTTCTCTGTAATAAAGGTGTTATTTTGACCTCTGTTGGCTTTCCTCTTGTCTTGTTTCTAAGTATGTGCAAAAACCAAGCTGTTGATTGGGTTTTCCCCTTGGAGAAACCAAAGGGGTACATAGAAGAATTTCCTGCAGGTACATAATCAGTCCTGTGAATAATCAGCTCTTCTCTCTAAGTTATAAATGTGTGCTTTCAGCTAATGCTGATTATGACACAATGAGCTGTGGTCAGAATAATAGGAAATCACAGAATTTATCCTACCTAGGGATCTTTGCTTAAAAGAGAATGAAAGACATGTCAGATAGGTGTTTTTATAAACTTCTCAATGCTAAATTACAATATGCTACATTAGCTTAACAAATGCCATCATAATACTGAAAATAAAAGGAAGTCTTTTCTGATGTTAATCAAACTCATACCTGATTTCATGTTCCAAAGAGCTGGTTCTTAAAATTAAAACATATGCATAACATTGGAAACAAGGAAGTATACTTTCTATTTTCCAAAAAAAAATCGACATTGATAGATTATTTTAACAATATTTTATTCAATAAAAAGAGATAAAGGATCAGTTACATATAGAGGAATTTTATCTCTATATTTAGTAATGTTTCTGATTTCAACATAATAAAAACATCTACATAACCAATGTAGCCATGATTCTTTCTGCATTGATTCTTGACTAGTCATGACTAAATTTATTATAGATAAAATGTTTTCTTCATAAATTATTACCTCTTGGTTTATCCTGCTATAAATAAGAGAGATTTTGTACCTTGTTTTTTAGAGACTCCTGGGAAGAGGTGTTTCAATGACAATTTCTGCATAGAATGTCTGCTGGCTAAAACACTTGGTTATCAAATGAATTTTTGTATGCTTTAAACTCTGTCTCTGTCACTGTGAGTTAAATCACTGAATGCCAATTTCTACCCTTAGTTCATTGGCTTTTTTCTAGACTATCTTATAGCTAGAGCTTAAGAGGAGACAGGACACTAACCAATGAGACCTAACCAAGTCCACTACTCCTGCCCCCCACTCTCTCCTTTTTCCTGCCAAGAATGATCTCCTGATGATGAGTTCCACAGTCCATGTTGTCGTTGTTTTTTGTTTGCTTGTTTGTTTTTTAAACTCTTTCAGCAGTAACTTTGTTTTACAAATTAAAATAAAGGTGTATACATAGGTTCCCCATATGTGCAGTTTCCCCATCCCTCAGATATATGTCAACACACCCTACCTTTTACCATATCACCAGTGTCCAGTGGGCCCTGCCACCACTTGCCCCCAACTCCCATCCCATTTCCTATTGGTAATCTCAGTTTTATTGCAAACGTCCAAGGGTTGGTTTTGGTTCATCTGTTCCTTTGTTTTGTCTATTCACATTCCACCTATGAGTGAGGTCATCTGGTATCTATCTTTCTTCTTTTGACTTGTTTCATTTAGCATCATCTCCTCTAGATCCATCCATGTTGACTCAAATGACAGGATTTCATCTCTTCCAAGACCTGTGGAGTATTCCATTGTATATATGTACCACATCTTCTTTATCCATTCATCTGATGTTGGGCACTTAGGTAATTTCCAGTTCTTAGCTGTTGTGAATAGGGCTGCAATAAACTTGAGTACATAAATCTCTGCAAATGAGTATCTTTGGGGTAAACATCCAGAAGTTGAATTGTGGGATCATATGTGATTTCCATCTTCAACCTTTTGAGGAATCTCCATACTGCTTCCCATAGCAGTTGTACCAATTTGCTCTTCCACCAAAAGTTTAAAAGTGTTCTCTTCTCCACATTCTCAGTCACATTTGTTGTTTCCAGACCTTTGGATAATAGCCAGTCTCTTAGGTGCAAAGTACTATCTCATTGTTGATTTAATTTGCATTTCCCCGATAACCCATGAGTAGGAACATAATTTCATGTGCCTACTGGCCATCTGTATATCCTCTTCAGAAAAGTGTCTCTCCAATTCCTCCTCCCATTTTCGATTGGATTGCCTGTTCTTCTGTTGTTGAGTTTTATGAGTTCTTTGTATATTGTGGATATTACACCCTTGTCAGAAATATGGAATATAAATATCTTCTCCCAGTTAAGAGATTGTCTTTCTGTTTTGGTGATGTCATTGTTAAGGAGACAAGAGAAAAGAGAGAGGTCTGTCCCTTAGTGGCATCAATGAGCCACAATATAAGCCAAAGAGTATCTATTCCAGACATGTCATGCTATGAGAATGATAGGACCCTTTTCCTTCTAAGCCACTGCTTTGTATGCTTAAAGCTGAACCTAACATAAATATTACTTCCCTTTACTGTTATTTCATTATGTCAGCCTCTCAGACTTACAGTGATGCACGTGGAGTCTTTGTCAGAGCAGACTGACTGCTATAGAATAAAACCACCCAGCACAATAGCATAACAAAAGGAAGGTTTATGACTTGTTCATGTCACCGTCTTTTCAAGGGTTTGGTTGGTACCTTTTCAAACAGTGATTCAAAAATCAGGTTCCTACCATCTCTACAGTGTCTTCTAGATTCTCTTCATTGAATTGAAAATGAGGTGAGACTATATGAAGAGTCTTCAGGGATGTTTTGGGGGCCAGGCAGAGAAATCATTACATCACTTTCTCCCATCGTTCATTAGTCAGAACCCAAACCCACAACCTATCTAACCGACCACAAGTAAGATTGGCGCATATAGTTTAGCTGTATGTCTGGGAGGACAGTGAAATGGGTCTGCTGAACACAAAGAATCATCTCATCTGGATCATGGTTTCATAAAATTCTAGATCAGGAGTTGGTAAACTATGGCCTAAGGTCTAAATCTGGCCCACCACCTGTTTTTGCAAATAAAGTTTTATTGACACTCAGATACATTTACTGACTTACACATGATAGTCTTCTTACTCCATGTCAGAGTTAGTTGCCACAGAGACCAGCTTGCCCACAAAGCCTAAAAAATTTACTCTCCGCTCCTTTACAGAAAAAAAAATTGTCAATTTCTGTTATAGAGTAACTAGAAATTTTAAGCAAATCTTTTAATCCTTTGATTTCTAGAAACACAATTACAGAAAAAAAAAATTTTCCTTAAGTTATGTCTCCTTAGAAACAAGACTTTTTTAAAGATACTCATTTAAATATTTATATACTTTCCATTCTTTCAGGTGCTAATATACAATTCCCTATCATTTTAACAGAAGACAAAAATATTAAGTGCTAATTTCTTCAAAGATTTATTGTCCAAATGTCTTTTTTTCAAACACTAGTTTTCTCTTCCATTATTTTTCCCAATTACATGTATTACCATGAAAGTTAAATCTCCAGAGAGACAGCACTTTTGCATTTATTTCCTATACAGCATTCAGTGTTTCGCCCCTAGAGCATTTCCTGGTTTGTTTTTAGTTTTTTAGTTTCTCAGATGGTTTTACACATTTTTTATTTAAAAGTATAATTTATAACGACTTTATCTCCCAAGTACTTTGCCAACTCTTTCCTAAATGATTGTCAATTTTAATTTCTGGAGCAAACGATTTTTCTGTTTCCTCCAGCTTTTCTTTTGATGCTGACCAAATGCAATGCTGTGCTGTCTTTTTCTTTTTATCCCTCTTGCTTGCAAAATGTCTATCTGTATCATTTTCCTTTCTCTGAGAGAGCTGTCACTCAGCTTTCTTAGCAGAATGTTAAGAATGAAGTAGGAGGTGAGGAAAGGATGGAAGTGAGATTGATGGTGGTAACTCTGGCTATGAAAGGAAGAAAGAGCAACAGCATTAAAGTAGGAAGATTCAGGAGGAGTTCAGTGAATCCACTGCTGTTTTCTCCAGGGACTTTCATGGCTCAGTGGATGTCAGGGTCTCCTTTTCCTGCTTAGACCAATATTGGTCAAATCAGCCTTTTCCTGATATACCCTCACCATCTTGTTTTCATATTCTTTCTCTGAGTTTTTTCTCATGTATTTATACTCCTCCTTATTCCAGAAAATACTGGTGAAAGTGATACTTTCCTAGTTGAAAGAGAAGTAAAGGTTAGAATATTACATCAATAATCCTTTTTGTTTTAAAAATTATATAATGGCAAAAGCAGGTTTTGAGTTTTGTAGATGGAGTTTCCAATGATTAGCAAAATAACCTGCTCAATATATAATAAGACAGCTTCTCACAGAAGAAGCAAACTTCTGGTGGAGTAGAGGTTGGGCCAGTCCACACACATCCCAAGGACCCAGGTTCATGTCCCAGAACTGGTGAGAACAAGCAAGATAAACAACTAAATAAAATAAACAAAAGCTTCTTCTTCCTCTCTCTTCCTGCCTGCTTGCCTATTCGCCTTCATTCCTGCATACACCTTTCCTCTGAAAAAGAAAAAAGAAAAAAATTATGCCCCCCCCCATTAAATAATAACTATTTAGTTTGCAAAAGTTACTAGTTTGTAGCTATTTGTTATAAATAAATAATGGGAGGACAGAATTTTTCAAGATATTTGTGAAAAAGATTATAAAGCAACTTGAAAAATGAAAGACAACATCTGGGGACTCAAGTATGCCCCATCTAACATCCAAACTAGCAGGTCAGAAAGATCATTGGATGAAGGAAATGCATAGGCAAAATAAAACATGAGGAAAACTTTTGGAAGACTTTCAAATGGGGAAAAAAACACATTTTAGGATGACTAAGTATCCCGTTCGGTGTACCTCTCTCCACTATAATTTCTACCCAAGAGTTAAATAGCTCATTTATATTCCACAGGACACAACCCGTTTTTATGGCTGTGGGCAGGTATCATTTCATTACTATGAGTTTTCTCTAATTTACAGATTTGTAAAAGAACTCTAAGTTGAAGAAAGGCAGAGGAAATTCAGTAGGTTATAGACCAAACAGGACACTCGGCCATCTTTAAAATATTTTCCCCGTTTCAAATTCTTTCACACTTTTCTTGATAGTTGATTACAGATGTATTTCCTTCATCCAAAGTTCCTTCTGACCTGTTAGCTAAGATGTTACAATGGGGTATACTGAATTTCCTACAGGAAGATTTTTCCTACTGAAGACCGTTCATGTGGAAAAAATCAATTAGCAAACGTAAATGCTTACGCCAAACCTGACTCATCAGAAGCATCTAACAAGTATTAACTATTGCTAATTCTCTGTGTGTGTCCTTCCTCTAATCCTTTATCAAAACCCCTTGTTCTATGCCAGTTTAACCCAAGAAATTAGACTGATATTTTCATTCACAACACCTATGTGTTGAAGAAACTGATGGTTACTTAAATGTTTAAAGAGTTAAGTTTTCTACATGATTCACTTCATGTAAGTATCACAACAGTCTTTTCAAGAGGCATTTCAAAATATTTCTTTGGGCAAAGAAATGAAATCACTCACCCAAGGAATTCATTTCCTAAGGCCACCATAATAAAACACCACAGACTGAGTAACCTTAAACAATAGAAATGTACTCTCACACAGTTCTAAAAGCTAACAGTTCAAAATCAAGATGTTGGCAGGACCATGCTTCATCCAAAGGCTTTAGGGAAGAACCCTTCCTTGCCTCTTCTTGGCTTCTCATGCCTCCCAGCAATCCTTGGCTTTCCGTAGCTGAATCACCCCCAATCTCTGCATCTGTCTTCTCGTGACCTTCTTTGCACATGTCCATGCGCATAGGTCCTCTCATCTTCTTACAAAGACATAAGATTAGGAGGATCTTAATCCAGTGTGACCACATCTGAATTTAAAGAATCTGCAAATACCATTTCCAAATAAGGTCATATTCACAGGTACCAAGGATTAGGGCCTAACTATGCTTTCAGTATGGAGAAGTCACAATCCAGTCCCTAACACCCATAGTCACACTGCTGGCAGATGGAAGAGCCTACCATAGCTCTCTGGTGCCAAATCACAGGCCCTAATTCCCTCCACATTACCTGTTCTCCCACAATAATGTTGATTTATCCCATATCTTCTCCAACTTCCCTCCACCCAACCCTCAAGCTCCCGCTTTTTCCCCTCCTTAAGGGAGGTCTGCCTTTTAGCCAAAGTCCTTTAATGCTTCAGCCTGTGTCAGGGGTCAGCAAAATTATCATGTATGAGTCCTGTTAACAAACAATACAGGATTTACAGGCCATGTGGTTTCTGTCCTAACTATTCAACTCTCACTGAGCATGGCAGCAGCCAGAGACACTATGTAAGCAGGTAAATGTGGTGATAGCCAATACAACGTATTTAGAGGAGCAGTCGGTGGGCCATATTTGACCACAGATTGGTGATTGTCAGCTTTTGACATAGATAAAACTCAGAATGTAAATATCAGGCATCATACAGTCAAGCATAAAAAAGATACTTTCGGGGTATCTTAGCAGTCATTTTATTAGTATTTATTGAATGTTTATTAGTATCTATCAGTAGTATTTTATTAGCATTTATTGAATGTTTAGCACAGGGGTCTAAGTATGTTCATACAAATCTCATTCATTCCTCAGTCAATCATCACTCTATGCCCATGAGGTAGGTGGCTTCAGTTCAGGGATGAGGACACTGAGGCTGAGAAAAATTAAATGCGAGCATTTGAGATGAGAAGGACAGGACCCTTCCTAATAACTGGCTACACAACTGCGCCTCCCTCGGGAGCAAATCTCATGGCTCTCTTGCATCAGTCTTAAGATGCAACATCCCTTGTGACCTAAAAGCACTCATGGTCCTTGGATTCAAATCCCATCCCAGCTCTTCTCGGACAACATAGAAGATACTTACAGAGTTTTGTTAGGATTAAGCAGAGTAACGTAGAAGTTTGGGGACCAGTACTTGATGCTAGTTCTCAATAGATACTAGGTGATAAATAATCATTATCAAAGCAAACAATAAGATAGAACAGGACAAAACAGAAGAGGATGAAGCAGTGGGGGTGCCAGATGTTCCTAACCACAAATATTTTCTGGAAAGTACCAGATCAGACGTATTTTGGGTTTCATAGGCTACCGATGGTCTCCATTGCACAGTCCTTTTTTTTTTCTTTTTTCTTCTTACAAAACTTTAAAATATAAAAGCCACCCTGAACACATAGGTCATTAAAAAAGCAAAAACTGAAACAGCCCAGATTTGGTCCACAGGCCAGGACAATGTTATAACATTGTGATATGAACCAGAAGGAAGTTAGCCATTATAACAACCAGCGTTGCTGAGATGCTTTTATGACATGTGTGCCTCCCACTATGTCTCCAGTCTTGCTGTCTTGCTCATAAATGTGTTAGGTTGAACACTATGAGGTTACGGTTTCTGGAACCACCAGCAGGAGAACACTGGCGATTTCCCAAGACTGGGCCAAAAAGCAGAGACACTGGAGTGGAGACTCCAACCCCCTTGTCTTATTTGTCATTCTATTTGCATCTGAAAAGAGGTGGTTTGGATGTAAAAACAATGCCCCTCAAACCAAATGTCTTACATGATGGAAACAAAATACATAGAGCGAAAGGATTGCTGTTTTTTTAATTTTTCTTTTGTTTTTGTTATTCCCCTTTTCAACCAATTCTCTTCACAAAGTATGAACACTTCCTCCATTGTGTTTTCTGGCTCTTTCCCAGATGGCTTCTTTTCCTACTTTTGGGTTTACCAGTTCTTTTCCTTATCTGCAGCATCTTTTTCCTTATTCTGTCCTATTTATTTTTCTCCCCTTGAGGGGAATCAGAGACTGCAGGGTGGTCAGAAGAATGGGCTGCTCTGTGTAACAACCCGGACGATGGAGAGGAGGTGGGCGGCCATCTGGGAGCCACATGGCTGGGACTGAGGGTTCTCACACGGAGAACATCTGGTACTACGTGCAGCTGTAGAAAGAGCTGGTTTCAAAACGTGCACAACACCCTGTAATTGAAAGGGAAACCGTGGGTTGTGCTCTTGGAAAGTCACCAGTGCCCACTTTGGTCAGCCCTCAGCATTTGTGTTCTCGTTGGTCCTTTCTGTGCCTCCAGGACAAAATCCTGGGGTTAAATGATAGAATGGGACAAAGTTCTTCCCCCATGGAAGCTGGGATTATGTAACCTGGGGAAGAAACCAGGAACAGGCCAGTGAGCGGGATCTCTAGCTTGCCATGGAAGGTCCCACCGTGGTGGCGGAGGATTTTTGGGTGGTTGGGTCACTTTTGCAAACAGGGTCAGTTCCTTGGTGGTTGATTTCTAATTATAAAGGCTTCAAAGAATTCACTGGACGTTGAGTCCAAACTGGGTGATGACTGGTTTACAAATCTCTGGAACATCTCATTCAAGCAATCCATGCCCAGTTCACAAGCTCCAGAACCTTGACCCAAATCCCCAAGACAAATGGCTTACATAGAATGAGATGGTTCAGGCTTCTGATTCGCTGCATTTTTCACTGGAACCTTTTTTTAATTTTGAATACCAAGGATCGCTTTTACTTCTAAATCTGTCTCAAATATATCACTGGGGTCTCAGATTTTTAGTTAGGTAAGCAAGCTGTTAATATTAGATTCTCATCTCTGAATCAGAAGATTGTCAGGTAGGGACCCAGGCTCTGGCTCTAGTCAATCGGAGTGACTCAGAAATAGGTGACAAGAAACTATTGCATTGAATGGTCTTTTTCTTTTTCTTTTTTTTACCTATTCCTACTATTTCTTGAGTACAGTGTAGGTATCTTTTGTAGCCAGAATTCATAATGACCTACTCTGTGCTCAAGAATTTCCATCTGAGAGAGAAAGAAGCTCTGGGGCACCAGAGTTTGAGTTAGGGGCACCAGGGTATCACTTCTTTTACAAAGTAAATCAACAATGCATGTGCCTAAATTTTATATCCCAGAAGGTAAACTAGTTTTCATTTATTTGTTTTTACAAAAGAATTCAATTTTTGTTTAAAGAGAGGAAGGAAGGAAGAAGAGGAAGAAGCATTTGGGGAAGGAAGAAGAAAGGAAAGGAGGAGGGAAGGAGGGAGGGAGAGAGGAAGGGAAGAAGGAAGGAAGAAAGAAAGGAAGGGAGAGAGGGAGGGAGGGGAATAAACATCCCTATTTATTTAGTTGTTAATTTTGGTCCTTCCTACTGGCCCCAGGGCTCAAACCCTGGTCCCTAGGCTGTATGTGGTCCTCACACCAGCGTCTCAGCAGCCTAAGCCACAAGGGTTCCCCTCTGAACTCAGTGTTTTAACATCTTACATAGAAAGGCAGCTGTGGAAACTACTCATTGATCTTTCTTTTAAAAAATATGGATAAAAGAGAAGCGTTTAACCTAACTATTTATGCTTGATGGTTGTGACACTAAGTGGATGTCATTTTTATGACAGTAGTCATCACTGTTTTTACTTCCAGAAACAACCCTGGAAGTTAATGTTTCTTCCTTCAACATGGAACTTGAAGGTTGACTGGATTCCATCTTGGAATCTAGTCTTGGTCAGTTATCAGTTGGAAGAGAGCAGCATGTGGTCAAGAATTCCTGTAGCGGGATCATAGAAAGGTCATCTTCCTCGGCACCCATAGGTGCTACCTGGTGGGTGTGGTTTGGGCAAATGGTGGTCAGATGGCTTTCCCATATTTGGGACTAGATCCACGGCACTGCTTTGCAATTCAAGGCATCACATTTTTATTTGGCTTGACTGAACTATGTGTAGTTTGGGAAAGGAAGAAAGTTAAAATAAACAGCCCAAGTCTTCACCACAGAATGTGTTCAAAGCCCAAGAATCAGTCTGCAGAAAATACAGCAACATGTATTTTGTTATTGGTTTTCCTCAACTGGTTTATGAGAGGAAAAGGGATGGCAAACAGTATGGCTAAAATTATGGGGTTTGTTCAAGATTTGTCATGGGGATGCCTTTGTCCAGTGATTGATGAACCACAAAACAAGAGGGAAATGCACAATCCTAAAACCTATTCACAAATCCAAGTCTTCTGTTGACAATGTTTTGGGAAACAGCAAGACAAAATGAGCCACTTGCTTTTATAGCAGTGTGGTATATGGGAAAGCCCTGGAGCTTGCTTCTTATTCTCATTTCTGTGTTCATTGTTCCATTGACCATATGTTTACATTCCAGATAGATGTGGCACATTTGTGAGGTTTTTTTCTCTCTGTTTTTACCTTTTTCTCATCCATTTTTCTGTTCTCATTTCTTCTAATGCTGTATGAGAAAACTACAAACAACATTTGTAAATTATAAAGCACCCTGCAGAGCTAATACTGTTTATTTGTTCTTTTCTTACTTTTTTTCTCATTACATGGCAGTTCCGAACCTTTTTTTTTCCTGATAGTCCTCTCTTTTTCCCAGCTCTCACATTACTCAGTCAGGTGCTGTGAATCTTGGACTGATGCTCACATATTTGTTTCGAAATGAGAGAGAAAGGATAGAAGCTGTTGACTCTCTTCTTCCAACGTACAACAGTTAATACTACTCAACGCCTCATTTGAATCTCAAAACTGTTAATCAAGAAAAGGAAATGAAATGCCTGGTTGTCATGTGAGGTTAGTTCAAGAAACTGTCCCGCCATGGCAGGGTCTACTTTCTTTGGTTCTGGTCACTACGTTTTCTGTATTGAGCTTAGAAATTTGTATGTTGGACACTCTAGCCTGGATATTTTCATGAGCTGTGATGACTGGTATTAGTTGTTGATTTCTTACAGCTGTTCATACAGTTGTGGACTTTAGAGACCATCGCCAAAAACTACTTCCTCTCATCTCTTAATTGTCTACTTTTTTTTGTGTAAAGTCCAGCGGCCCAGGTGCTCTTGTTATATAAGCTGATATGTCTGTTCATTCTGAGCTATAGGGGAGTCAGACTCCTAGTAGAGAAACTATCTCGGGTCGAGGTTACCCCGGAGTGGCTAGAACATTGGGACATCAATTGTCTCAGATGGCCCAAGACTGTGGGTGTTCCCAGCACATAGGATTTAAATTTTGAAACTGGGAGAGTCCAGGCACACCAGGATGAATCTTTCCTGGGTCCATTCACAGTGAGCATCCCAGGCTTGACTAAAGGCTGACATCCTGGGTCTCACCCAAGTTCCATACCCTGTCTCCATCCTTGTCAAAATCATTCCCATCATTGAATATGGACCCTCCACTCATTTATCTTTTCTTTTCATACACTTTAAAATCTTTAAACCAAATGCAAGTTTGATGTTGCATTGCTTAATAGCAGATATGCTTCCTCTCTCCTCCCTGGCAAGTCTACCTCCTTGGGAAAGGAAAGACAAAGGCGAATGCGGATAAGGATTTCTACCAAACCAATAGTTACTGTGGACCACTTCGGGTTGAGTGAGACTGGAAGTCTTGCCGCATTGACTGGCCCTCATTGCTGTCTGAGAGGCAGGTTTTCAAAAGCTGGCTCTCTTTGACAACCTATTGGAGTTCTAGAAAGAGCCCTCTCCTTGCCCACTTCCTTCAAACAGATATAACACCCAACCCAGTTTACACCATGAGCAGTGCATCCACAGTTTTGTGCTGCTGGTGACCCCTCACTCTGAGAGCAACTCTTTGGGGAGTCAAGATGGCGCACATGTACTTACCTTCCTTGGTGGCCCCCATGTGACCCACAGGAACTCTGCACGTATTTGACACAAAAATGGGTGGAAGTGCAGCTGCTTCTGTCTCCTGATCTCCCCACCCTGACAACTCTCTCCAAGTCTTTCTCCCTCAGAGACAGTCTGGCAAGTGTGATGCCTAAACAAAGATTCAGTTAGGGAATGGAACATAACAACTCCCCTCTTGCAGGCTTCTTCCCATCCTCTCATTTTCACAAATTCTCTTGCATTTACTCCCCATTCTTGGCTTTCATGAGGAGAGAGAAAAAGGAGAAGCCCCTCAGCACAGGTGCTGTGTTCCCCAAATGACCAAAAACAGAATCTTCCCCATCTCCTTAAGAATAGTGATCAGGCGCCATTCGACTTCCTGTCTCTGTGTAATTTCTCACTTAAGCAGAATCATACAGTATCTGTCCTTTTATGACTGACTTACTTCCCTTGCACAATGTCTTTAAGGTTCATCCATGTTATGGCATATATCATAAATTCCTTCCTTTGGTTGGGATAGATAATATTCCCATGCGTGGGTAGACTGTGTTTTGTTTGTACATTCACCTGTCAGTAGGCACTTGGGTTTCTTCTACCACTGGCTATTGTGAATACAGATGTCCAGCTCAGTGCCTGTTCTCCCTTCTTTTGAGAATAGACCCCAAAGTGGAATTGTTGGATCACATGGTAATTGTATGTCTTAATATTTTTTAAAGGAAAGGTGCAGATAAGAAGGAAAGTGAAGGGGCAGGAAGGCAGAAAGAGAGGAGGAAGAAGCATTTATTCATTTTATTTAGCTGTTCATATTGGTCAAAATAAAAAGAATAGGGGATAGGTCTAGGGCTAGTTCTGTCACATTCGTACTCCTTCAGGCAAGACTTTAGGATCTTTGTGGGTCCACTTTTAATCTGTTTACTTGTGCCAAGTTCCCAGCCCTCACTGCTGACACTTTACTTAATCCCTGTGCTGGAGAACATTGCATTCAAGACTAGACCTGCAACTTGAGAGGATGAAAGTTGATTTACAGTCACCCTCACGGTTACCATAAGTGAGATGGCCCTTGGCCCAGTGCCAGTTCCCATCACCTGCAAACCTGTATTTCCCATATTCAGTACTTGACTTCATCTATACTCTCCTTCTTTCTCTCCTGTGAGGCCTATCTTCATTCTTCATGCCCTCCCTTCTAGCTTTGCATGTTGCTGCTCTTTTGTCTGCATCATCCCATTATCTTGTGTATTATTTTGCTATGGAGATAGCATTCTCATGATGATGTAGGAGGGAGTGTGACAATAATGTTCATCTCTCGTCACCATAGTTTCCAACACACAAGGATGCCACTTAGAATACAGGTTCATACTAGTCCCCTGACCTGTTGTAAGTCCCTGTGGCTGATCGGTCGTCATTTGATGTGTGATATTTGGCTGATGAACATACCGATCTGATCATTAGATCACAACGATTGAGTAAAATTATGACCAGAAAGCCTGTTATTAGCGTGAATTTAGCTCCCTAGAAGCACTCAATAAGTGTTAGGAAAAGTATCACCATGACTGTTATCATAAACTTGAAGAACAGCTCATGAACACATAAAACTTTCCCTAGGGAAAGAAACATCATTATTACTGGTCTGTCATCATAGACAATACTGGTTACCCACTGCTTCCCATGTATTTTTTTCATTGTCAAACTTTCAGTTTGCTTTGCTTTAATTTAATAAATCTATTGGAGTTTCTTGGAGGAAGCTAGAACAACCACCAAAGAAAAGGGCAGAGCTCTGAACTCCAAGCTCTGCATGGTCAGGTGGGCAAGTTATAAACATTAAATCCATCCCCACGTGGCTTTCAAATGGTCAATTCTAACACAGAACATGCGAGTCCAAATCCTAAAATAAAAAAGAACGTAGATGAAGGGAGCCCAATGACTGGTTCATGTGCAGAAAGCTGGTCATCAGATGTCTACTCTAACATGACTGACAAAGAGGAGGCCTTAGGCTTTTTACCCCAGACACGCCAGAAAGGAGATTTGGGTGTTACAAGTGTTCTGGGGGAAAGAAATGCTGGAAGTTCATTGCAGATCGACTTTATCTTACTTAGAGACTGTGTCTGTATTTACATTTTTTTCTGTCTTTTTCTAAAAGGATGTGCTGCCAGTTCAGAACATGTCGGCTTCTTCTGTAGCCTCCCTTGATGGGAGGCGTGAGGTGGACGTATGTTTACAATGTCCGTGCACAAACGGCGGCTGTCTTTTCACTCTGAAAAGAACAGGACTGTCGTCCCGGCCACTTTCAGGCAGGGGCAGCCTCCCTCTCCCCCATTTGCAGACCAGGACTTGGTGGCTCCCAGTATAAATAAAAAGCATCATGAATACTCATTGCTCAGCAAGGGGTGAATGAAGCAGTGACTCTGTTTTCTCCCAGCAGCTCAAAACTGCAATCAGAATAAAATCTACTCTGATGTTTACTGTGCTCAAACTGCTGGTAATGAGGAAATCAGTGAGCAGGATGAATAGCGTGGAAAGTTGTAGAGCCAAGTTCTCAGAGCGACAGGGGCGTCCTTTGCTTTATGTGAAAAAAAAAAAGGTCCCTGGCTCCTCTTTCTATTGGACCTTTCTTCCCAGTGTTTAGAGCCATTGTGTCCCCAAGGCCGTCACTGGCGCCTTGGACACCATGCTGCCGTGGTATGCTCACCCCGTCTCAACGCAGCTGGAAACTGGCACCCGCACCCCTGTGAACACAGTACGGGCCTTATTTATGCCAAGGGAACAAGTGGTCTCTTCTCTAGGAAGGTTACATCCTGGCGACTGGCATTTGGTTACAGATGGCAGATGGTCATACATGGAAACATAACTCCTATCAGCCTGCGGGGTGACACCACATACCGTCCTGGACTCTCAGCACGAGCCTGGACAATTCACACTTGTTTCAACAAAACAGAAGCTCGAGCACCCAGTCACCCCTTAACCTTTGCAAAGGATGTGTCTGTGTGAGACCTTTGGACCCAACCCAGGGTCAGGGAGCCTCAGATTGTAACTGCCCTCCACTGCAAATTTGTGTCAGGAGAGATGGAGAGGGCTGTGGCAAATACTGATCCTAAATAAGTCTCAGACACTTTAATTAATCCAATCTAAGAGCAAGGAGAGGGTTCAAAAGAATTAGCAGCTCCCACCAAAGACCTACGAAGACTGATTTTTCATTAAGAGTAAAATAAAAACCCAACGTATCTATTGCTAAGCAGGAATAAAAACTGTGGATGCCACTCATTCAAATCACAGGGTGCCCTTTGGGGAATTTTTAGCATTTGGGGAGGATCTGGTATGTCTCATATTTTTTTTACATCCTGTACCATACAGGAAAAAAGAGAGAGACGTGACATAAAGGGAAGCCCGCTGTCCTGAAGTGGGGTCCTGAACTGACCTGTCATTAGATTATCCAGGACCCAGTGTTGTAAGATCCCCACCTGGCGAATTCCATCAGCCACCTGTCATTACAGCCCAAATCCCCATATGCTGAAAGACCTCTCCCTGCTCGATAGCCCACTCCACCGGAACAGAATAGGACACCTCAGAACTCCATGGGAAAGTCATGGTGGTCGTTGCAGAGTCCCTGGGGCTTGTTAGAATGAGACTCTGTCCCCTAAGAGTTGGCGTCCAAATCACGGCTTCCGCTACTCATACTCGCAACTGGAGTGAGCTAATCAGCTTCCTGATTTGGAAACTGCATAGTCGTCAAGAATTTATTAGGCTTTTCCCAACACAAGTACAAGGCAAGAGTACATTCTAGGATATTCACATGCAAGGAGGAAAGAAAGAAGGGAGGGAGGGAGGGGACCCCTCTCTCACACCATATGTGAAAATTAACTCAAAATGGATCAAAATCTAAATGTAAGAACTAAGCTATAAAACTCTTAAAAAGGAACATAGGTATAGTTTAGTGACCTTGGATTTGACAATGACTTCTTAGACATTACACCACAAACACAAACAAACAGGGAAAATTAGTTAAGTCAGACTTCAAAATGAAAAATGTGTGAGTATCAAAGGACACTGCAAAGAAAGTAAAATGATAACCACCAAATAGGGAAAAAATATACAAATGAGACATAACAAGGATCTATGTAGTATCCAATATACATATTTTAAAAATCTGCAATTCGACATAAAAGATGAACGACTCAATTTGAAAGTAAATCAAGAGTTGAATAGACATTTATCTAAATACAAGATACAAAATAGCCTGTAAGCACATAAAAAGATGCTCAACATTATTAGGTATTAGGGAAATGCAAATTAAAACCACAATAGATACCACTATATACCAACAAGGATGTCTGCAATTAAAAAGAAAGCAAATGGAGAAAAAACAGAAAATAAGAAGTGTTGGTAACAATATAGAGATTTTTGGAACCTCATAGAGTTCTGATTAGAATGTAAAATGGTTTAGCAGTATGAAAAACACTTTTACATCTTCCCCAAATATTACCTATAGAGTTACCTTAAGACCCAGCAATTCTACTCCTAGGAGTAGAGAACTGAAAAGTGTGTGTTAACACAAAACCTGCACACAGATGTTCATAAGAACATTATTCATAACAACCAAAATGTGCAAATCGCCCAAATGTCCTTCAAGCGATGAACAGATACAACAATTGCTCAGGGGCAAAGTCTAGCGATCTTCAGGAAACATAAGGCTACCCCACATCTCACATTTATGTGTTATTATTTATTACCCCACATTTATTTATTAAAATAGATTACATAAAATATTTTCTTGTGAACCACCAAATGGCAAAAATTCTAGAAAACGTTCTATTCCCTAAATAGCTATAGCTATTTCATAAAAAGAAAAAAGGACAAATTCACAATATAGCCTATTTCTTTAAATCTCATTCAATATTTACTTATATTGTTTCCATGAAATAAGCATTTAGTCTTCTGAGCAGCACAGGTTCTTAGGCTGATATGAGATGGAGTGTTTTTCATTACTGTGGCAGATAAGGGGAGAAGGAAAATGAATGAAAGACTACAGTGTGGCTCAGTTGGCTGAGATGCTGGCATGGAGACCATGTAAAGGTCAAGGACCTAGATTCAAGACCCGGGCCCAGGATGAAAAGCCAAAATAAATAAATACGCTTCTTCCCTCCTTTCCTTCCCTTCTCTTTCTATTCTCCCTTCCTTTCTTTTTCCATCCTTCCTTCTATCCACCCATCCTTCCTCCCTTCTTTCCTTCCTTTCTTTGTCCATCCTTCCATCCATCCTTCCTTCCTTCCTTCCTTCCACTCTAAAGGAAGAAAAGAAAAACGACAGTTATTCTAGAAGCAAATGACCAGTGGACTAGACCATACTTGGTTCAATCTGTCTATGATCAGTAATCTGTCTCTGGCCTATGACGGGGTTCCCCAAGTGGAGTTTTGCCCCTGGAGAACATTTGGTAATATCTCCAAATATTTTCAATTGTCACGACTTGGGGAAGGTGTTAGCATGTGTATGCAGGCTACCGGCACCAAAGCTTGGAAGCCTAGATCACTTAACAGAGTCCCCACGTATTAAACATCATGGTGGGAGCAGGACCAGAGAAGACTAATCCCAGAATTTGTTAAAAAACAAAAAAAAAACAAAAAACCATGTCTTACCATCTCATAAAGCCTGGCGCCTACTCCATGTTCAACTGCATGTCAAAGATAAGATGATGATCAGATAACTGGTGTTGATTAGGGAAGACTCAGGAGCCAGGCTTCCCACTACTGGAGGACAGAGTCTTACGGAGCAGAGACCCCTCTCCATTAAGTGGAGCTTTAAGTGTGAGGTCACATTCAGCCCTTTAGAGGAGCTGGCAAGATCTCCTGACTGCCCCTGATGGACATCCAGCGTCCAGCAATGTGGGGCCGCTTAAGAGGAAAACATTTCCTATACCTGGTGGCTGGGTGGAATTGGGCTCTGATCCTCTTAGGGTCAGGAAGTGAGTCTATGGTCTGCAGACTATGTGACAACAGGCAGGGATTCAAACAGAGAATGTGCGAGATCCTCCTAAGTTAGTTCCTTCTGCCTGCTGTCCCAGCAGCCTCTTTTTCCTGTAAGACAGATCAAGGAACTACAAGCCCCTACCTGCTGGGGTCCTTCGAGAAGATACAGGTAGGATAGCAGAGTTCTCCATAGCAAAGTTTATGCAGACTGGAGAGGACCGCCTCTGTTCCTTGGGTGTGTGACCCAGGTGTTTTATTTAAAATTATCATGAATGTTGGGTAGAGTGGGATCCCCAGGACTTGGGATGAGGGTGGTCACAGCACCTAGTCCCACCTTCTGCAGAAGGATCAACGCAGAATGTCTGGGACAGAAGGAGCACTTCATTTCACCACTGATTTTCCCCCAGCGAGGTTGCTTTCTTGACTATCTTCACCAAATCTCAAGAGAGAGTGTCCGTGGCCAGGAAAGAACTTCATGAAATGTGGCTGTGAAAGCTTCAGGCACCAAAAATTCTTTCTGGAGGAAAGTCAGGGCTTACATTGACATTTATGAACAACTGTAATAGAAAATTTCAAAGCTTCATCTAGTATTTGTATCTAAAACTCAGAAGAAGGAAAGAGACTTTTTCCTCAGCCTCTTTCCTCTTTCTGGAAAGATTTGTAAATAGCATATGTATAAGACTCATCTATAAGAAAAAGTGGGATTTTGAGTGGGACCCTTTAGCTTCCAGAGAAGGTTTGTCCAAAATCACTCCCCGTCTGCCTTTTCCAAGAAAATAAACAGGTGCCCTTTGTACAAAGGATTCTAAATTCAGAGTGGGAAACAACAGATTAAACACAATTATGTTGATGTTTTCATTCTATGTTATAAATCTCCCAGAAAGGCACGTAATAGCCGAATCATTTGTGGAGAATAAAATTAGGTAAAGTTCCATGTAACATATTTCTAGGAAACATTAGGAAGTGAAAAGTTGTCTTACTACTTGAAAAGACTTCTGAAGGAAAAGAAAAAGACCCCACCATCACCAGTAGCTACTTCTCTTTAGTTCCTTAATGTTGAGGCTCCTTTTAGTCTTAAGATAGACAAACTACTCTAGGGGTGGATTACCCTCAATCATGATAGGAATTTGTCCTGGGTGTAATTAAATCTTTTAAGCCATGTTTTCTTGTTCTTCCTCCAACAGTAGGAACAAATTAAAACATATCACCACCTTCCATATTTGAAACAGGCCCTGCAGTCTATTCTTCCCTTAACAAACAAAAAACAAACACATGGCTTTTAAGTGTTCAGCCCAGGCAAGTAAAAATCCAACTAATTCATTGCATACTGTAGTAAAAGGAATAGGTTTAGAATGTACACATGTAAGTGAAATAAGATGTAAGAGGAGATGGAACATTGGGAAAAAGTGCCAGAATTGGGAATGAGAGAAATAGTGCAACTTGATTAAATGAGAAGAATTTGTTGAGCTTGTAAGTAGTACTTTCAGGTACATTATGTGAGTACATAGTAGACTCTTAATAAATAAATCAAGAATGAACAAATGAATGAATGAATAAATGGCTGATGTCCCATATTTCATACAACATTTTTTAAAAGCATGTGAATAGAGTCTGTTAGTAATGGCAACAGCATTATTTTGGGCGTGACAGTACTTGTATGTGTCTTTTCTCATTTGTTTTGTACAACAATCCTGTGAAGGAGGAAGGAATTCTTACTCCCAGGTTGTATGTTCATTATTTGTCAATCAAACAGTTACACAGTACCAGGAACTGAGCCCATCTCTAGGGGTTTGGCAGGGCAGGGAGTGGGGGCGGGGAGTGAACAGAGGAGACTTCAGAGAGCAGCATGTAAAGGGGACGGCAGATGTCCAATGCAGAACAAGTCCCAGAGGTTTATAATAATACAAAAAGGCCTACAAATAAGGAAGCAGAATTCCAAAGGGATTAAGTGCTTTCCAATGGGTCAATGAATGCTTCTTCTGTTGCAGAAATATGGAATCAGAACCCATGTCCTCTAACTTTAGACAGACTGCACAGGCGAGGGGAAGCATCATGCCCACTGTGCTGGTTATACCATGTTGGGCACTATTTTAATATAGAAACACTGATCAATAAGGAGATTATGCCAACAGCATAGTGAAAGTGTGCTGTTCCCATGTCTTTTAGGGAACAGTTAGAAAATTGGGTCTGTTCAGCCTGAAAAACAAATAGAAGAAGTGCTGGGGCATGCTCATGGCTTTCACATATTGGAAGAGTTATCATGTGGAAGAAGCAGCCGTTAGACTATGGAGATAAAGAGGCAAGACAATCCAGGTTCCCTGTAAGCACATGTGTCTATCAAGGATCAAATGAAAATGTTCAGAGAAGACAGGTCCCCCAAAAGGGTCATCCACAGTAGTTCAGGGTATGAACTCAGGGCCAGGCAGATTTGATTCAAAGCAAATCCCTCGGCCTCAATCACCATCTCTGATTAGCTGTGTGTTCTTGAATACATTACTTAATCTTTTAGAGTGCCAGCTTGTTTATCTGCAAATGGGAGATGATCACAGTACCAGTCTCATGTCATGGCAGTAGCACAGTGAAAACAACAGCCCACCGGTGGTTCTGAGGATAAAATGAAAGCTCTATGAATGGCTGGATTGCAAGTAAATGGCACTTCTACTCTCTACTGAGATCAATTCCTACTCTGGGTAAAACGTGAACCAAATGTTCTCAAAACTCCTTCTCAATTCTTAAAATCTATGCAAATAACAATTGTCAAATGGTCTAATTGTAGAAGTCAGGAAGTTTCTATTCCCTCAGGGCAGCAGAAAAGGTCATAGCTCTGGAGTCATGAAGCTGTTTCTTTCTAGAAATGGAATGAGAAGTCATTCTCCCCATCCCTACCCCAACTTGTTATTTGATAGCAATGAAAGTGCTTTGTGTACCTTGTTCCAAAAGAACATGGGAAACTGTCTCTAAAATTCCTAGAATATACATATGAGATTTCTTTTGTCTGTTTTCCTCCTCTGAGCATTCCCAAAGAAACACATTCACAGATTGTAAGATTCTTTGGAATATGAATTACAGTCTTTTGCAATAATTGGTCTCCTTCCAGTACTACTTTAGATCTTTGACCTTGATGTGGAAACAGAAAACCCCTTGTTTCTACTGAGATGTGGAAATAGGTTTTCAGACTGTGCCATCTTCTGGTCAAATTTGTAATCCAATATGGCAGACTCCTTTCTTTCAGCGTTGAGTCTTTGACATCAAGGAAGCCTGTCTCCTCAGAATTTAATTGGGTCTTTTGGGAAATGGCAGCTTGAGTTGCATTCATATTAAACTGTAGGACAATTTCAAAAATTCAGTGTTCACTTATTTGTAAGCACATGTTCCTAATAAAGAGCAATTGTTCATTATGCTGTAATGTGCGCTTAACCTGTGAAAAGGAAAATTGAATCAAGATCTTTTGAAAATGTTCTTCATTTGCCAACATCATCAGATGTGTAAGTCACTTGATTTTCAGTTGTGTGAATACATGCAAAAAGATTTCTATTTCAGAGAAAGAGAGAGGAGAAGGGAGAGGGAGAAGAGGAGGAGGAGGAGGAAGAGGAAAAATAGGAAGAGGAGGAGGAAGAGGAAAAATAGGAAGAGGAGGAGGAGGAAGAGGAAGAAGAAGACGAAGAAGAAGAAAAAGAAGATATGATATGAAGAAGAAGAAGATATGATCTGAAATCCCCAATCTAATTACTATGAATGAAAGTTGACCAAACATACATACAAGGGAGTCATTCTAGAAAAATCCTGTCATTCATCACTACAAGATGTGGGTGAATGCCCCATATGGAACCCATTCTACATATGAGCCCCCAGGACTCTGTTCTAACCCAAGTACAAAAGAAAAATTGAGTGAATCCCTTGTCTTGTTAGCCCTAGACCCACAATTTCAACTCTAGCAAAATCTGGGTAGGAAGAAGAAACAAATGCAGGTTGAGAAGTTTCATAGATAACAAATTTTCTTTAAACTTAAAAAAAAAATTCTGAATTAAAGCATCCATTCCAGTCTTCCCAGGAGAGACTGGAAAGAAAGAAGGTAGCTCTGCCCGGAGAGAACATTCCCCTGCCCACCTTGCACTTAAGTTTCACAGGAAACAAAAAACTGAAGGAGCTGAGCCCAAGACTCTGTGCCCGAAACACCACATGAAAGGTTTCTACCCTGGGCAGTTGTCTTCTGTACCTTCAGCTCAGATCTAGAATCCTGAGATGCCTCAAACTCCCTCTTTTTCCTGTCTCTCCTGATAAAAAAGTGAAGGAGAACAGGAAGCTTGAGCATGCTGCACTCTTTCCTGGGACACACAGCTTTCACCAGACAAAATAAACCAATCCTTTTTGAATCTGAAGGAGGTTGGACTTATAATGCCCACTTATAACTCATATTGAATAGCGGTATTTTTCAGATAGCTGACTTATGATCTGTGGTCTAGCCTAAGCACTGAGAACTAAGAAGAAACACACACTTCCAAATGGATATAAGATAGTTTTTCTTATGTTATTTTGTTTAATTCAAGTATAAGGGCCATACTCTTGTGGGCAGGGCTCCCCTGGCTCCAGATCTTGAACGCAGATCCTTGGGTTTTACAATGTCTTCACTTGAGTCACCTCAGTGACCTCAGCCACAAGGGTGTGTCTGGCATACATCATTTTGCTTTCAGGTCTGTAACAATGAGTTGACATTTATAGGCATTGTGATATAATCATCACAACAAACATATTTATCTCTTCTCGGCAACCTTCAAATGTCAATACCACATTATTGGCCGCAGTCCCCATGCTATATATGACTTGTTTGCTTTGTACCTGTACATTTGAATCTCTTGATCCCCTTCACTCAACCCTCCACCCGGCTGGTGACCACCCACCTGTTTTCTGTCTCTATGATTTTTTTTTCTTTTATTTTGTTTGGTTTTTCCATTTATTTTAGATTCCACACGTAAGGGAAATCATGCAGTATTTGTCTCTGTCTGACTTATTTCATTTAGCCTAATGAACCCCAGGCCCATACATGTTATCATAAATGAGATTTCATTCTTTTCATGGTTGAGCGACATCCCACTGCACTGTATGTGTACCATATCTCCTTTATCTAGTCATCCACTGATGAACACATAGGTTGTTTCTGTTTTACCTAGGCCTATATCTTAAGTCTGTCTATAGTTTCCATATCTTGACTATTGAAAAGTTGTAATGAACAGAGGAGTGCCTGTATTTTTTCAAATTCATATTTATGTATCCTTCAGGTAAATAATACCCCGGAGTGGAATTGCTGGATCATATGGTGGTTGAATTTTTAAATTGGGTGGGGTTACCTCCGTTCTGCGTTTTACAGTGGCTATTAAACCTGACTAATATTTTTGAGAAAAAATAACAGGAAAATAAGAGTATAAAGTAGTTATTTTCTAAATATAGATGTTCTGAAAAGGAACATGATATAAATACATATTTACATATAGGCTTAAAGTGCACCTGATTTTAAGGTGACTTCTCAGACTATGACTGTTTAATGCCCAGCAAAATTTTATATAGAAACCTTGTTTTGTAGGGTTTTTGTTTTGTTTTGCTTTTTTTTCATAAATAGGTAACTACCAAGAACACTTGCTCTGAAGATACAAATTGAAGTAACTTCAGTTTCCAGGTACAACATTTTCCCAAAATGTGTTCCTAGGGAAAATAATCCCTCAAGATGCCTTCTCAATAAGGCTGTGTGTCCTTGAAAAAGTGGCAGGAGTCCTCTGTTGTATCTGCTGTCTAGGAGAATCACAGTTCACAGGAACTAAGAAGGTTCTGAGAAATTGGGAGCTAAAGGAAATGTCTAACATATTAAATGTGCTTCACATCAAAATTTTCAAATTTTATCCACCAAGGATTACTATAGAGGAACATCTAAGAGAGGAACATCTAAAACCATCTCAAGGACCCATACCCTAAGGAAACACCAGAGACAACTTTTCTCATAAAGCTAGCAGGTGTGTGAGGTTTCCATTCATGATGATGTCCCAGAACGAAGCAAGATGGGCTCCAGCACAGGACCAGTGCATGGTTGCTATGCAACCATGAAAACAATTCTGTGACTTGAAAGCAAAGAAGAGAGGCTGCACCAGAAGGCCCTTCTGCTGTGAGAACCCCCTCCATCGAAGCGCTCAACTCTGCCCATCACTATCTGTGTTCCAGTAAAAGACAACAATCGCAATCAATCAGCTTCCCTGTAAATAGGCTGACCGTATGTTTTAAATGGCACAGTGCCATTTTTCATACTTTCTGTCTTGCCATTTTAATATAAATGTCAATTCCATCCCATTTTTAATAAGCCAGGGCCATCGTTAATGTGGGGCAAAGTTGAATTGCCCCAGAACCAGTTTGTTGAAGGACTCAAAAGTAGCTGCCTCTTTTGCCCCACATAAAAGACAACCCTGTTCAGTGCTGACTGCAGAGGGCCATGGCTGCTCCTGCTGTTTCTGGTCTATGTGAGGAAAAGGGAGCCACATGGCAAGAAGATCCCTCCCATTCTATGTGTGCCTGTTTCTTCAAAGGGAGAAGAACACCTCAGATCAAGCAGCAGGTAATTACTATGAGGGTTATCTCCTGGCACTGTGGAGTTATCTCTGGCACTGTGGGGGTTATTGAGCAATTTCTGACACTGGGATGGTTAAAGCTTCATGTGTTTCAGGCGGAACATTTACAGCAGGATTTATAGGGGTACCAAAGTTGGCTTTCACCTAAAGCACCAAAATTCCTTGCGTCAGAGAAGGAGATGTGTACCGTAATCATTGTCTGGAGATTTGCAAAGGGGTTTCTCTAGCCAAGACTTGTGGAGGGTTAAGCAATCTCCCTGGAGATGTAATTGGCTTTGCATCTCAAGAGCAGCAAACCATAATCTGGCCACATTTCCCCTTCCACTTGACCTTCATCCTCCACAGAGAGTTCCTCTGCAAGGATTGAGTGCCCTTTATTTTGCTTCTTTAAACAAACAAACAAACGAACAAAGGATTCAGAAGCACCCAGCCCTAAAAACATACTCTCATGTTCTGTGCTTTGCGAACACATACAATGGCACTAAAAGCCCTTCGTGA
Source organism: Solenodon paradoxus (assembly GCA_004363575.1). Taxonomy (NCBI): domain Eukaryota; kingdom Metazoa; phylum Chordata; class Mammalia; order Eulipotyphla; family Solenodontidae; genus Solenodon; species Solenodon paradoxus. The sequence goes on from RJWH01001676.1 coordinate 287,536, forward strand.
CTCCTGAGGACACTAGTCACATGCTGTTGGGAGCAAAATTTCTTCTCTTTTCTACCAAGGAACTCAAACTTCTTTGGTGCCATCTACCAGAGGGAATGTTCTGATTGGGAAGTGCTCTTTTCAATAAAGGTCAGAGAGGAGCTGCCCTTTTGATTTCATGAACAGTGTCTGCATGTTTATGCAAAGATGCTGGATTTGATTTTCCCAATCCTTGTCCACTGTACTATGGGAAAATCCAAATGCAACCAAGGCATCATGGATGCTTCCACCCACGCTGAACAAAGGATTCAGTTATTTCTGGCCACACATTGATTTTACCATGTGGCATGACATGGTGAGAAATTTGAAGGGGGAAAGTAAAAAGGCCAAGATGAGATGTAAAGACCTGACTTGGGGCTCCCCGTGAAGAAGACCCATCATAGCTCAGTAAGCCTTGGACTGTTGTGTAGTTAAGACATGGATGGGCTTTTCCACAGATGTTCCGAACAATCTGACCTAGTTGCTATCTGTCTCCTGGGACTGGATTTGTCCGGTAAGTGTTCTGCAGGATAGATGGGACCTGACAGAACCCTTGCTGCCCCTGCTCTCATTTTCCTTCATGCAATTCTGATGAGGTAAAGAGAAGCCTCACAAGAATAGGACAGTCATTTGCCGTGCTTGGGGGCACTCTGCTTTTCTCTTTTAGATCGGGGTGGGGTAGGGGGGCCCAAGGATCAGAAGGTGAAGGAGCTGTGCTCTGGGACACGTTCCTCCAGATAAACTCGTCACTTCATGTCCCTAGAATTTTGACTCTCCAAACACCGGGGTCTTCAGAGCATCTCTTCAACCAGATATTCTCCTGCAGATTGAACCTCTCACCCTGTGTTGGCATCAAGTATGGAGCAGGCTCCCTCCACACTGGAACAGAGGCTGTGGCAGCTGCTCGGTCTTAGGAGATATTGAATCCCCCATTCCCACTACAAAAACCCTCCTTCTTACCCATGACTATCTTTTCTTCCCTCCCACCACGCTTTCATTCTGTCTCAGTCTCTTTTTTTAAAGGAAAGGTACATACAGAAATGAAGGTGAGCAGGCAGGCAGGCAAGAAGAGAGAGGAGAAGGAAGCATTTATTTTATTTAGTTGTTTATGTTGGTCGTTCACCCCAGGGGTCCAAGATGGGAACCCAGGTCCTTGGGAGACATGTGGACTGTACTGGCCAAAGGCATCTGCTCAAACTACTACTCCACTTGCCTCAATCTTTGTTAATGAACAACCCTCAACTCCAGTTCTAGAAGCCAAAGAAGAGAATTCCAGGAGTAATCAAGTGCATCCACCACGATTTCTCTTTCCCAGTGGACATTGTAAATAACACAGAACCCAGAAGGTTTCCATGAATTCTGCCTGCTCTGAAAGAAGCTACTTTATTTTATTGATATAGCTGAAATATTAAAAAAAAAAAATTTCAGGCAAGGAGAAATAGTGCCCTCTACAGGGTGCACGAATCTCATCATTTACGGGCCTAGTAATAAAGGTACAACCTTCTTTCTTTATCAACTGTTCATTCCTTGCTTCTTTTAATTGGAGGCCCAGACAGCCAGCAACGATCTTGTCAGCCGAGTGACTTCTGCTCACATGAACTGCTCAAATGGAAAAGGAGAAATGATGCCAAGATAATTTTTTAGAGTTTCTTTCTTTTTGGGAAAAATAAAATAAAGCTAATCTAACGCTGTTCTCAAAATCAGGGGGATAAGAGGACATCTTGGGGCTTCTGAGTGTGCAGAGGAGGCTGTGCTAGTAAAAACAGGAAAGGAGGGATCCTGGGGTTTTTGAGTTTCCTTCCAGGTCGTGAGGAGAAAACAAGGAACAGCCTCCCTCCTATGCCGCCCCCATGCCCTCCAGCCCTTTACAAAACAAAGGTTAAATTAATCAGATTTCATAATACCAGTCTCAAATGATCTCAGCTGCATTAAATCCTTAGAGAGGGAAAAAAAAAAATATGTCCATGGTCAGAACCAACAGATGTTTCAGAGAAAATATGAGACATTCTCTATATTTTTTTCACGTAAAACAAGTTGAAAGCAAACAACAAAAAGGTTAAAATTTCAGAAAAAAGAAAAAATGTGGGCAGGAATGAAGGTGAGCAGGCAGGCAGGAAGAGAGAAGAGGAGGAAGCATTTACTTACAAGCTGTTCATCCTTGTTATTCCCCCCACCCCCAGCCTGGGACGAGACCCCAGGTCCTTGGGATGTATGTGGACTGTGCCGCCTGGAAGCATCGACTTAACCACTAAACCACCAGGGCGTGCCTACTACAGACATTTTAATGTGGCTCTCAACCTTGGCCTCAGCCGGAGCTTCTGACAAACTTCTCGTGCATGTTCTATGAACATAGGAGAGAATTTCAGAGGCTTCCTTAATTATTTCTCCTCTGGGCATTTTGAAAAGGTCAGCAGTGGAGGGGTGCTCCTTCCACCGCCTTTCTCTTTCAGTCGGTGGTATCATGACCCCACCCAACTTAGGCTCAAAGTCTCCAGGACAGGCTCCGCATTGTTACCCACACAGAGAGATTCCCCAAATCCTGTGGTTAGTTCTAATTAAAGGGGAAAAAAGGAAAGGTGCAGGCAGGGAGAGAGAGGAGAAAGAAGTGCTTTCTTTGTTTTTATTGAGTTGTTCACACTGGTTGTTTGCTCCCAGATCAAGGGCTCAAACCCAGGGGTACGTGGCTTGTGCTCCTTCAGAGGCAACTGACTCAACTGCTGCTCCACCTGGGTGCATCATGGTCCTTCTGGGTATCATGTTTCTCTCTGGATCTGCCCCTTCTTTGTGTGACCGATACTATGGGAATGTGGAGCAGAGAAAGGGATGGGAACAAGAAATGGGTATTATGGAGTATCTAAGGCAAATGGGAATACACGTATTCCTTCAACATGTTCATGTGCCCTTTCTAGCTTTGAACAAAGGCTTTGTGGTGACAGAAATATCCTCTTCTTTGCCCCTTTCCCTTTCCCTTCCTTCAAAATGATTTCAAATGTGATGGTCTCCCTGTTGGTCCCTGGGACCCTGCAGTCAAACTGCCTTCATTCAACCCCAGCTCTGCACTTACTAGCTGGGTGATCTTGGACAAGTCACCTCACCTCTCTGTCTCACTGCCCTCAGCTCTAACACAAGGGGAATTATTAGAAGCTGCTTATAGGGATGAGGCCAAAATGATTAACCATACGAGTCTAACACAGAGGATATGTAACTGTCACCAAGATTTCCATCACTTCCTTTATCCTTATCATCATTTCCCACTTGAAATTTCTCTGCATCTTTTGGTATCTCGGTATATTTGGTGAAATACATCTGCTTTGTTGTATAGAATTTTCCTTAAATGTTTTGTTTTTGCTTTAACTCTCCTAGCAAATGTTTTTTCTTTATTTATAAGACCTATTGAAATTCAAGCAGAATAAGACAGGCTAAGATTGAACCCCCAAAGAGAACCCTTTTCTTGCTTTTTCCCACTATGGGCAGCAGAATCTTGGCTCAAATAATACAATAAACTATTTTATCGAACTTATGTTCATTGAGCACATATTTTGTGCCCTGAACTGTGCCAAATACCCTATTTAAATCTTCTCATTCAATTCTCACAATAACCCTCTGGGATATATAATTATTTTCATTTTATAGATAGGAAAACTGAGGCTTGGGGAAGTAGATTAAACATAGTCAAAAATCACCACATTCTCACATCATTTAGGTATCTCTGTATGTCCCTTTTGCTGCTCCAGGAACAAATAATAGATTTGACTCTGACATACTATACTTGAGTTTTCACATAAACTTCCAAATTCTCCTCATTTAGGGATGAGTGAGAACTTGTTTCACAGTAAGACCATGACCTCTATTCTAGAATCTTTCTTTCCTTTTGTTGCTTCTCCTTCCGTTCATTCCCTGTCATCTAGGCTCATGGTTTTAAAGGTTATCTATAGGCTGAAATCTCCTCAATTTTTATCTCCAACAAAACAGACCTCTTTCACTGAACCCCGGACTCATATAGCAAACTACCTTCTCAAGACGGTAGATCTCAAAAGGAGCTTGCAAAAAGCTAGGCTTCTGATTTTGTTTCTTCAGACTTGCTTCAACCAAGCCCTCCTCCATTTTAGCTAAAGGAAATTCCTATTGGTCCAAAATCCTTCGAGTCATACACTCAGCTTTATTTTTTTTCTCACATACTCCATGTTCAATGTGTCAGGGACATACGTAGATCCATGTCCATAGCTCTACACTCGCGGCTCATCCACCAGCTCTGTTCTCCATGTGCTCAATCCCTCTCTGTCTCCCCCTCTTCTTTGCTCACCCACAGGCTGAGACACCACCCTGCCTACCTGAATGGTTGTAACGCTGCCTAGTTTCCCAGACTCCATCCCGGGCCCTCAGGGTCTCATCCCATCACAGGTTCCTGTTAAATCACCGGTGTCATCAGGCCACTCCTCACCAAAGACTCCTGTAAAATGTCCTGAAAATGTGAGTCCCCATGACGGCATGAGCCAAGTTTTTTAAATAAAACTCTTCTACATAATATCTTATCAGTCATGTTTCTCTGAAGAACACTAGCTGATTCTCCACCTTTTACTAAACATAATTTAGGATGTCATGGAGGTAACCTAGGTCTTGCTGCTCCATGGGTACTTTCAAAGGCGAATCAGCCCTATTTCCCTGTCTCAGAACTGCTCACCCGCCGAGCAGGCTCTGCAATATTCACGGGCATCCCAAGATGGCGCCCTTACTCTACTCCAAAAGGGCCCATCGTCACTCCTTCCGGCCAGACCTCCCAGGCCTTTTCCCTCCCATTTCAGGACAAGCCAGTGACTCAGCAAAGACAAAGAGGAAGCATAAAGTGTGGATCAAAGACACAGCCTCCTTGCCCAATAGACTCAACTTTGCCATCACCAGTAACACACGCAAAAAAAACACATTTGGGGTGACTCCTTCCTTGGGATTCTTTGGTAGGAATGGCCCTGCTCCCAGCAAATGACCATTTAACAGTCCCACAAAACTCTCACTGGATAGGAAGACCCCTAGACTAAGAGAGAGGACCTAACATGCTGGTTGAAGGCGGGCTGGCTATCCTGTCTGGTTTCTGTCTACCACAGAAGAGCGTTCATCTGCGCATTGTTCTAGGTTTTCTTTCTTTTCCAGCTTTAGGCTTCTTTCCCAGACTTCAGCCACTCTAGCCCAAGGATGCAGCCCCTATGTTGATGCCCACAGGGCCTGACTCACCCCAGGCTGTCACTTCCCCCAGACCTGATGGAACACATCAGTCTGTGCCAGCTCCGCAAAGCCCTTGGTTAATCCTGCCGTGGTCAGCTCTGCACCCTGTCATCAGGGTGTGTACTTGACCACACGGCTCAAAACATTTTAATGGTATGGGATGCTTTAATCCTTTTCATGTTTTGTAAGCAAAATTGGAGATGCCTTTACTTTTGAAATGTCTGCTTTGCACAAGGTCATCCAAGGACTCAGTATGAGAGCCATGGGACACTTGACTTCCATCCGGGCACTGACTTTGGTTCATGTCTGCCCTACAGTGGGAAAGAAACAGTGCACTACATCTCTCGAGATGGTTAAGATGAAGCAGTAGAAACCACTGCTAGGCCCGGGGAATGAAACACAGTAATGGTTTCTCAACAAAGATGAAGGTGAGAGTTGCTTGACGCAGGGCCTTGCTGTAGATCAGTGAGCCACAAAATAACTGGAAATCCAGTTCGTGTTTACTGCAATGCCTATTAGCTAACCCTGTTAGAATTTCTCTGCTGTTAAGGGAGCAGCAAAGTACATTATTTTAGTGAACCAATGAAATTTAACCAAACAGCCTCCACTCTCCTTAGTGACTTTCTTTTTTTCCTATAAAATTCTCTGTGTGAACCCCACCCAATGGTTCATTTACTCAAAGGAAACTGAGAGTTTGTGTGGCTGGCTTGCACTCCTCAAATTTATTCCTTAATAAACTCTTTGATTCATTCTCATTTTGCTTTAGTCATCCTATTAAGTTAACAAAAGTCCCCCAGTCTCCCACCCATCCACCACTAATCCTTTTCCTTGTACATATGATGTTTGCAAATCCATGTCTGTGTTTCTGTAGCTTTAAGCAATGTGCTGATGATGTGTTGCTGGTATAACTCCAAAGTAAGTGGAGGCATCACGATTAGATGTTAACTTTAAATGTGTACACACGTCTCCCTCTTAGAGATACACAATCCGGGATAGCAGACAAGATACCCTGAAAGATTTTATGGAAAATAAGCAGTTTTGCTCTATTTAACCACATATCTTCCAAACTCACTTAAAATTACAAGACTTTCTTACCCCCACAGTTTCCCCTTCCCCTCCATTATCATTGTTAGAATAATATTCCTTGCAGTCCTTTGGGAAATGCTGAGTAAAATTACCATCTTTGCAGCATAGAGTTGGGAATGTTGGCAATGACTCCACGTGGAAGGTCATTGCTATGCAGAGGGATTCCAGAGTTCACAGAATTTGTCTTCTTTGAGCTGGATTTTGTGGTCTCGCAGGGCAGCTGAATGGTTGACAAAAGTCATGCCCCATGGTGGTTTTCCAAGCCTGAGATTATGGAGCAGAGAGGAGATTACAGAGTAGTTCTCTCCCCTACTTCTGATGGGCCTGTCCACCCCTCCAAAGCACACAGGTCACCCTGAGTCCCTCTGGCTGTGCCATCTCTGACATCAGTGATGACCTCTGATCCAGTTCCTTAGGAATCTCTCAGTCATCTTCCATCCCTTGAAGGCAAACTAAAGACACTCTTAAAACTGGAATTTTCCTTTAAATTATGCTCAGTTCATCTCTCCCCAAACCAAAGCTATAACTCTTGGGTAGCAAATCCTTTCTCTATGACTACAAAAGCCTTAACTCTCTCCCCCAAACACATCCTTCATCCTTTTTATCTGCCCCAAAGAGTGAGCAGGGTACAGCTGCAAAGGATCACAACTCATTTAGAGAGATTTTTTTAAACAAACTGCAATAATAATTCATTGCTGATCAGGACTTTGCACTATACTAAGTGCCCTCAATTTCCTCATCCAATCCTTGCACAAACTCTTGAAGAGGGTGCCATTATTGTTCGCCATTATAACAGAAAACATGGTGACGTAGTGGGAGTAAGCAATTCACACAAATGCACATAATGAGTTATGGGTCTTTCTTCACTTCTTAAAAAAGAAACTGCATCTGGATAAAATCAAGTTTTAAAACGCTGAAGAGGAAGAGAAAAAACATGGCAACCTTTCGTAGATTGCCCTTGCAACCAAAGGGTGCCACGGGCTGGTTGAACGCGTGTGACCCAACACCTGTAGGACGTTCGTTATGCCATCTACCTTCACCAGCATCTATTCCTAAAGCATGAACTGACATCACCAAGCAATTCTGAGAGTAAATATATGGTCTGGGTGGTTTTACGGTGGTTCCTTGTCTCACCTCTGGGGCTGGTACAACCTTCTGGGAGAACAGAGCAAGGACAGCATCTCAAAACAGAAGCAGGGTAGAAAAATCCAGTTCTCGTCCCTTCCTCCTAAGGTGACCTCATCCGCCCTCAGAGTGTGGCCTTGTTTTCTTTTTTGAAGCATAGACACAGCTACTTCCCAGCAATCAGCCCCCTCAGCATCCTGTTAATTCCCAAAAGAGTCATATTATCATCAAAGGTGACATTATGCCCCTAATCACACTAAACCCACTACCCTTGCCGCCTTCTGCTAAAGATCACTGCTGGGTTTATGAGTTAAGTGTTCTTGAGTCTATGTACTGTACTATGAGAAAATTTAAATGATGAGAGCAAGCGTCACTGAAAAGAATCTAGCTTCTCTTTCCTCAGGAACTAGAAATGCACATTGAAAGAGATTCTCAAGTTGACCTTGGCAATTGCGCGCGCGGGCGTGTGTGTGTGTGTGTGTGTGTGTGTGTGTGTGTGTGTGATTTAGAAATTCATCATTTAAACTCAATGGCCAGTGAGTGCCCTATAGGGACTCAGCATTGACAGCAGAAAACCTGGGTTCTGATGCCACAGACTGGGAGGTGGCATCTGAGAAGTTACTCAGTGGTCCTACAGAGCATACACGTATTTGCTCTTTTCCCAAATGTTCTTTTCCCAAATCTGAATGGTCAAATCTCATCAGTGTTTACCTATCTAAAAGGCACTTCCCATTTGTCTGTCTTACTGCCCTGACTTATTCTTAAAGCCCTCATCACTATCTGAAAGCATAGCCTCTTGGTGTTTACTTTTTATTATCTCCTCAACAGATATGCTTAAAGTGTTTTCCAAATGTCTTCAGTATAACTGCTTCTTCGAGGTATGCAATAAGTATTTGCTTAAATTAATGAATAGAAGAATGATTCCAAAGTCTAGTTGTGTATGTGCATATGTGGGTGTGAGTGTTCATTTGTTTACTTTTCAGAGAAATTGACACCTTTCTCTACAATACTGGGGTGGCTAGATGAGAAGTGACATTACCAGTTCTCTAAAACAGGGGTCCTAACATGTTTTGTTGTCCACCTACCAGCAGAAAATAAGCATGTCTTCTTCTCTGATAGAGTTAAATATCCAAAATAACTAGAACAAGGGAATATCGGTAGGAGAGGCAAATCAAGTCAGAATTTAAATTACGTGACTTCTGAATGGTCCCAACGAAAACCACAGCTAGTGGCAGATGTTGGGGAGGCAGAGACAAAGACTTGGCCCACTAAGAAGACCACAGTCTCTGCTGGAGAAGAACTTTCACCTCCGCCATGGCCAGACTGTGAATGTCCTATCGTTTTCCTTTGTTCACTCTTCTGCTTCTCCTTCTGAACCTCCCCACCCAGTTACAGTCTCACCATCGCCCACCCACCCATGTGTACAAACTGGGTGTCGGCCTAAGATCCCTTCCTCAACTTCATGAATGCCTCTTAGATTCAACAGGTCCCCACGTTAAGTCAATTTGCTTCCTATTTTCATTTCCACTGTCTCAGTTCATGAACTCCTAGCCTCTAACCCACCCTCCACATTGCTTCTGAAGGATCTTTCTGCATAGTAAGTCCGATTAAATCGTGTCTATGCCTAAAAGCACTTCAATGGATGAAGCCTGAATTCTACAATATGGTTTTTCAGGGTCTTCAGCTTCAGTCCTGCAGTACACACGCACACTTACACTCCAACCGTGCATACACAGGTAACACCTCTCCGCTCCCAGACAGTCATACTGCCTGGTCTTCTCCAATGGCCTGAGTCCCCAAAACACATCTTGATCTTCTTAACCTTTCCTTGTCACATTCTGTGTCTTCCACTCCTCTTCAACGACTCAGTTCAGACATACCCGCCTTCAGAGAAACCGACTTTCCTTATCTCTAAGCAGCTTTCAGAATTTCTGTCAGCATTTCCTTCATGAGTCCCACCATAGGACATATTCTCCATTTGTTTACACATCTGTCTTCCTAGTTACATTACTGGCAGGGCTCATGTTGTGTTTATCTTCAGAGTCTTCAGAACTTAATAAGAATCAAGTAAATATTTATTAAATGAGCCAAACAAAAGTCAGATCAAAGTCCATTCTTGATGCCTGCCTCAAACCACTGCCAGGGACAAGTAGCATCTTCCTTCGAGTGCAGAGAGCACCAGAGAAGTTTGTTTCCAGAGGCGTTATTCCCGGTTCTCGAACATATCTTGGCCATTAAATGAAAAGGAGGTCATGGTCAGTGGAATGAATCACAGTCAACCCACTCCTCTACATTTCCTGCTCAGGGGCATTGTGGGTCCATAAGTCTTGTAAAAGTGAGTCAGGATGGACAGATAAAACAACTTCAGGGCAAGATATGACCATCAGGGGCACACATGGGCCAGACATGACCTTCTTGATTTGCCTACCAGTGACTGATACGTGGAGGCTGCTTTAACAGTATGCAGCCCCAAACCCTGTGAGATGATGGTTTTCGCCTTTCTCAAGTGATACAGATTGAGGACATTCTCTCCCACAAATGTGTGCCAACCAGTACAATACAGGATCTATGTCACTGAGTCACCCCCTGGTATAAGCAATGCACTTCTTCTGATACAGGTGAGGGTGACAGAGACACACTGATGAGACACTGGCTCCCTCCAGAAAGAATTCGTGGAGCGAGCCGCATGGTCAGGAACACACAGCAAGTTTATTACAAGCAGAAACAGCGAGTTGAAGCCCCCTGCGGGCCGGGAAAGTTCCATCCAGGGACTGCACACTTGTGTACAACCTGTGCTGCCTGCCTCTCGGGCCAGATGGGATCTTGACTATAACTGAGGGGCGGGGCTTCTTCCTTCGTGGGCGTGTCCAGGTCACCTGGAGTAAAATCCGGAGTATCTAGGGGTGTGTTCTAGACTCAGGTTGCTAAGGTGGGGTCCTTGCTTTTCCCCAAAGATGTAGAAATCTCAGGTTTCGGCAATTAGCTTTCTCTCATACATCTGCTCTGCCCTAGAGATTTTAAACTATGCTGTCCCCTCATCACTTCTGCACATCCCGAAGACTGTCCCTGTCTTCTGGTCCCCTGTGCAATGTTGATCGGAGTCCGTCTGCACCAAGATCCACTGTGTGAGTCTTACAGAGCCACAGAGATGACCTTTTTGATTTGCCTGCCAGCAGAGGCGGTGTAACTGAGACTTCAGGTCTAGAACCACACTGAAGGACAGTGCAGAGGACTCGATGAGGGCAGGTTTGCTCGCTAACCTACTCCCTGATGACAGGCCGGTACTGACCCAAGCAGAGGAAATAAGCAAGTGGGAGATGAAAGAAAAAGGAATACAACTCTCCTGTGAGCCCAGAAATATCCAGACACTTGCCATCTGCAGAAAATATCTGCGCCACAAAACATGTGAGCCGGTGTGTTTATCATCAGCTACTTCTTCATCGGCAACCCTCAAAAAACAGCCCGGGAACCTACGTGGCTCAGACCCAGTGACCCGCTTTGGAAATGAGAAAGGAAACCCATATACAGCCAGCGTCTCAAAGAGTATTCTGAGCACGACGGAAAAAGTGCACAATTACTTCTAATTGCACGATTGCTTTTGGAATGTTGGAAGCGCAACTCTCTAGGATCTGAAAGTAAATGAATTTTAAGCGGAGAGGGTCGAAGAGGGCAACCCGGGAACTGGGTAGGAGAGACTAATCTTACAGCCTCCTCAACAGGGGAACTCAAGTCCTAAAGCCTTAAGGCATCTATTGTATGTAATGAATTAGCCTCTTCCCCTTGCATCTAAAAGTTACTTACTCTGTACCTCGCTAGGAAGAATTGAGAAGTGAGGTTAAATCATTTTCTGTAGAGATTTATGTATTCAAGGAACCCAAGCTGAAAAAGTCTGCATTTAGGAGACTAAATTTTACTTCTTATGTCCACCTCGTTTAGGGTCATTTTTACGGCAGGTGAAAGAAACTAATACAATGGGTTTTAAATGTCTATGTAAAGACATTTAATGCTTATATAAATATATTCCTATATATTTTCGTCTTTCTGATGCTAGCATAAAATGTATCACTCCGAAAGTTTTATTTTGATTGTCTTGTGGAAATTGTACATGGAAATAGTTGACTTTTCTATTTATATTAAATGACTTTGCTAAAATTATTAAAATTGTTTACTTGCAGATTTTTTTGAATTTTTGACATAAATGATGTGGCTATAAATTGCAATAAGTATCATTTATTTATATATGACTATAATTATAATAAATTCCATGGCTATGTGGTTCTTCAACTGATAATGAATTTATTTTTTCTTTTTGATTATTACGGTTACTATGTTTTGCTTTGCTTTTCTGTTGCCTTATTGCATTGACCGCCAGTTGAGTATTGGATAGACGCGAGCTGAGTATTGGATAGAAGCGAGTTGAGTATTGGATAGAAGCGGTCGTTGTTACCAAGCTCGTCTCACTCCCGATCTGAGGGAAACACTTTCAATAATTCATAAATAATAAGATACTTGCTATGAAGTCCTTTAAAAAAATTAAAAAATATTATTTCATTTATTTTTTCAGACCAAGCAAAGAACATAATTTATCACATGAAATACTTATTTCAAAAGAAACTCAGGAGAGCATAGTACATTGGATATTTCCAAAACAATGAAACTTTCAAATGAATATAGTAGAATATATGAAAATTCATAATGTAAGTTTGAGTCACAATCTCTTATTTTAGAAAAGTCAAAAAATTGGAATTCTCAAAAATTAGGTAACAAAAAAGAAAAACTCAGAGTGACAAAAATAAAATTAAAAAATTTTGGCAGCATTATCTTTCCAAACAAAACACTATCAGTAACAATGAAACTAAACAGGACAAAATACTAACCACACAGGATTTGGGCATAAAAGATAAACTTGAACCTTGGCTCTGCCTATATAATCTTAGGCAGATTTCTTAGCTTCAATTTCCTCATCTATAAAATGGAGATAATAAAATCTATATCATAGGCTTATCTTAAATAAGATAATATACACCAAGTTCTTAAACAGGCCCCACAGAACAATCACAAGCAAAGAAACTGAATATAAGGTCTCCATAGATAAGCTTTATTAGATCAAAGTAGTTCCTTTTTTTCCTAGTTTGTAAAGCTTCTCATCATGAACTCAGTATTGCTTTCTATCAAATGCTTATTCTGCATCAATTCAGATGACTGTGTGGTTCTTATTCTTTATTCTCTTGACATAGTTACGTATTGGCTTCCCAATGTTAGCACAAAGGTCTATTCCTGGTGCATGTGTGTGTGGTATGTTATCCATACGCACCACTGGATTTGATTTACTAATATCTTGTTTAAATTTTTTACACCTGTTAGCGAAAGAGATCAGCCGATAATTTTCCTTTCTTGTGTTGTCTTAATTCAGCTTTAGTATCCTGGTTTCATCAAATGAAAGCTTATAAATCATCTTAGATTCTTGGCTTAGTCTACAGCATTTCCTCTCGTGTTTTTCTAGAAGAGATTGTGTAGACTTGGTGTTAATTCTTCTTTAGATCGTTGGTGTTAGGCTGGCCCAGAGAGACAAAACGGCGGCCATACCCGGGAAAAAGGTGGCTGACGTCAGACTGAGAGACTGAAGCCCACACCTGGAATCACAGGACCAATCCCCAACCGCGACGTATGAAGCGCGTGAAATTCTTTTGCTTAAAGAGCACGCTCCCCTTTGTTCGGACGCGACTTCCGCGTCCCCGGTTCTGCGGACCGGAGAACCTCGCCCGGGTGCGCAAACCCCAATAAAGCCCTGGCTATTCGACTTTTTGTTTGATTGACTTTCTTTCCTCGTGGAGCCCAGAAAAAACCTTTCAGTTGGTACTAATCTCCTGCCAAATCCTCTAGAATTGAAGATTTTTTTCATAGTTTCCAAATGACAAAGTCAATGTCTTTGATAGTTACAGGGCAATTCAAATAACTATTTGAATATCCATGTGTGGCAGTTTGGGCCTTTGGTGGAACTGATCCATTTCAAGAGAGTTGTCCAGTCCATGTGCTTCTAGTTGCTTGAAGTTTTCTCAGAGTCTGTAATGATATCGCCTGTCTAATTTCTGGTACAGGTAATTAGTGGTTTTTTAATCCACTGTCTTTTTTTTTTTCCGCTGTGTGTCTTGATAGAGATTTGTCACTTGATCTTTCCAAAGAACCAAATTTTGTCCCACTTATTTTTACCTAGTTGGGAATCATGTCGTTTGTTTGTTTGTTTAACTACTCTGCCAATATCAGGAAGGTCTGCTGATGACAGATTCTCCTAATTCCCTTTTATCTGAAAAAAAAAGTCTCAACGCTTTGCTTCTGGCGAAGGTTGCTTTCACTGGATATCAAATTAAAGATTTACAGGTGTTTTCTTTCAGCACATGAAACATGATGCCATTTCCTTCTGGCCTCCATGGTTTCCAACAAGAAGTGCGAGTTAAAGTTTCTATCTTTCTTAGCACTTTCAAGGGCCTTATCTTTGTCTCTTGTTTTCTGGAGTCGGATTATATTTTGCTTATGTTTTGGCATAGATTTCGCGATGTGGGTTCCCTTGGGTGCTGGGCTGCATACAGACCACTGGAAATGGTTTGCCAATCTCTGCCTAAGTAACAGGTGCTCCATAAAATTCAGACCCAGCATTGCCGGATTGTCTGATTTTACAAGAAAAACTGGATTCATGGAGTGGTTTTTTTTTTTTTTTTTAATCTGAATTCACCTGATTTAAAGTATCTCAATAAATTCTGTTTTTTCACCAAAGTACTGGATAAAGAATCAAAACAGAAAGAAAAATAATCTTCCTGTCCCCATGGATCATAGAACATATTTGTTAGATCTTAAACATGGTTCTCATTAAAGTCAAATGTGTACCTTTCTTTAACACTCTTTGCCTTGCCTTTGACACTGTCTGGCACAAGATAAGGGTTTGCACTTTCTCTGAGCTTAAATTTATTTTCATGACCTGTCTACTCCCATTGTTTAAGTTCAACCTCCATGACTCACTTCATTTTAAACGGATCCCTTTTAGAATATTGTAGCTGGGTTTTGCTTTGCAGTCTGATCACATGTCTTAAATGATGACATTTCGCCCAGTAACAGCTCTTGACGTGTTAGATAACAATTTTCTTTAATTTGTCTCCTCTGTGATGAGTGTCTGGGTTTTAAAACGTGGCTTCTGAGGGCACAGGCACCATTATAGGAGAGATGCTTTCCAGCCTCTAGTCAATTTGATGACATTGACAAGGCTTCACCTGTTTAAGGCTCCCTAGGGGGGTAAACTTTCAGGGAAATGAATATTTAAAAGGCGACCCTCATTTATTTACACTGACACCAGAGATTCCCTAGAAGGAAAACCACAGAAGAATCACACAATTCTGTTTCCCTCCTCCCTTCTCCATCCAGTGCCCAGACCATCTGGTGGGGGGTTAAGCTTCCCAGACACCAACTGGCACCTTCACGTTCCTTAGTTGTAGGCAGTCAAGGAGCTGGCCCTTATTTCAAGAAGTAGAGAGTCCACACATGTGACGTTGGGGACTGCTGGCTGCCCAAAGCAATTGGAAAAACCTACTCTGGTTCGGCCAATCCTGCAATTTAAGCTACTGAAAGAAAGTAACAGTGAGATTCCTTTCTGGAAAGAAAGCTGGCTGCTTTTGGTCCTGCCCAGGGAAGATTCAGTCTGGGAGTCCCTGGCCTATATCATGGGGAAAGCCCTTCCTTCCTCCCTATGCTTTCCTAGTTCCACGAGCAGACTGGAGCAGACTGCAAGGGGCAGGAATAAAGTGCCAGGAGGGAGTGAGAGGAAAAGAAGAACAGAGCATCTCTCTAGCAGGTTGTTCCTGGGATAATGGGCTCCCCAGCTGAACTGCCAGGCATTGGGGATGGAAATATCACTTCTCCTTCCACAGCAACCAAAGGGCTCCAAAGAATCAGGTCACCCTGATTACAGCCAATGCGAGAAGGCAAGGCCTCTGGGCTGTTTGGCTCAGCCCTGAAAGCCAGCTGTGTTTTGCAGAGCCCAGCCCAGGGAGGCAGCGAGTCCAGTTACTTGATTCTCCATTAGGTCCCTCTTGGATTTCACAAGACTCTTCACACTAACAAGAAGCCAAGTAGTAAGCTTTACTTTTTCAAAAGTCCTTCCCTGAGCCCTTCGAAGTGTTTTGATGGGCAGAGTATGGGGCTGGAAGTCAGGCAGACTTGGACATGAAGATTGTCTCTGCCTCTGAGCAGCTATGTGTCCTGGAATAATGCTCTTACAAACCAAGAGGGTTGGGAATAGAGTACCTACCACATCACTGTAGCAGGGGAAGCAAGACCAATGAGAGAGACAGACAGACAGATAGACAGACAGACAGACTGATGTAAGGAGCTGACTCAAATGCTTGCAGGCAGGCTGGCAAGTCCAAACTCTTCAGAAAGGGTAGGAGACTGGAGGGCCGGAGAGCCAGGAAAACGTTGCAGATGAAATTCAAAGGCTGTCTCCTAGCAGAAGTCCCTCTTGCTCCCGGGAGGACAGGTTTTTGCTCTATTCACGCCTCCAACTGACTGCACACGGCAGGGAGGACCTTCTGCTTTCCTTACCGTCAGCCAGCATAAATGTGTCTCTCCCCAAAACCCCCTCAGAGAGACGTCCTGGAGAGCGTTGGTCCAAGTCTCTTGGCGCCGCAATCCAGCCAAGCTGATACCTAAAATGAACCATCACCACCACTCACACACTTTAGAGACCCAGCACACACCTGCCCTCCCCCTCACTTCCCTGAGTCTTGAAACGCCAACTCCCGTTTTCCCTCCTCTCCCATCCTTTCTCGCTGCCCCAGGTCCTTGGGTCACTGAAAGACTGGCACTGCTGAATGACGACCCAGAGTCTTGCTTCTGGAATCTTCCACCTGTCCTCCAACTATCTGCTGTTCTCTCTATAATCCTCATCCTTCCCTGGTTCTGCTGTCAGGTACTCAGGAAACATTTAAATGACACTCACACACAAGGCAGCCTGTCTCATGTCTGTGCATTCTCTCCTTCTGTGCGTTTATCAGAAGAAATTAAGGTGAGTACAAATAAGAATAACTACGCTTAAGAAATAAAAAAGACTGAATTGAACATCTTCTCAACAGTCACCCTTGCAAATACTTCTGAATTCCATCTCTCTTATATTGATTTCCTGGTCTTTACTCACGAGGACACTGAACAGATGGCACCCACTCCTGCCCAACCCCCCCACCCTTTCCCCCTGTGTTGACCATGACACTGCGAGCCTATTTTGCAAGAGAAATAGATTTTATTTTAATTTTATTTTAAAGATGAAGGAAGGCAGGCAGGAATGAAAGCAGGCAGGAAAGAAGAGACAGGAGGAGAAGCATTTTTAGAATTTATTTATCTGTTCGTTTTAGTTATTCTTCTACCTCTCCCCGCCCTGACCCCATCCCGCCTCAGGTCTCAAACCAAGATCCTTGGGCTTTATTTGAATTAGGACCCGGGTGTGGGTTCAACCCCTGAGCCCCCAGGACGCACCCAGGCATATATATTTTAGCAGATATGGAGGAAACAGAGATACTTTGTCTGCTATCAGTGACCTACTGAACAATTTACCAAAAAAAAAAAAATAACACTTGGGCAGAGAAAAACAAATTTTCTCAAAACTAGAAAACATGTAAAGATTTGTGGGTGCAGATTAATCAGGCACTAAAAGATAACTGTGATGGCCATCTTTACAAATTACAGAACAGAAGGACTGCTTTTGGAAGGCCCAGTTATCCAGCGCCCACACTGGGAGCTGGAAAGTTACTCTACAGATAAAAAGACACCACCAGCAGAGAGACACTCACTGGAGATTGAGAAGATTCAGGGAAGCCCTTCTCTGAGCTCCCAACAGAAACCTAATTGAAAGACTGACAAGTACGTCCAGATTGAAAAGACATGCAGAAAGTTACCCAAGGCGCCTCCCATCTTCTCTAGCTAGTTAGCTGCTACCCAAATTTAAATTCCCAATCAGATTCTGCCTCAATTCTTAAAGATTTCCTATAGTACTCCAACTGACCTGCCATCACTTCCCACTCCAAACTCGTAGAGAAATGCGTTGCTATCAACTTCCACTGGCACTGGATGGTGCTGTCCAATGAATGGTACAAGGTGTGTTTTGTTTTTGTTTCTCTTGATTAGCCTTTCCACATTTGCATGTCTTATTTTTCTTATTGTATGGGGGCATCCTAGAGAGCTGGGTACAAAACTTACTTCTCTATGTCCTTCAGAGACCAAATCACAGTGACGGAACTGATCATTCAACAAGTGTGTGTTGATTCATTAAGAAGTGTTATCGGCATACCCTGGTGGCTCAGGCACTAAGCCAGCGGCTGGGGTGTGGACCATGTATAGCCAAAGGACCTGCTCATAATTTCATGTTAGGGGAACAAACTAAATGAAACCAAGAAATAAAGTGTGTCCTTCTCCCTTTCCTCCCTCTCTTCTTCCCTCCCTCCCTCCCTTCCTTTCTTCCTTCCTTCTTTCAAATGCTTCTTCCTTCTTAAAAGCAGAAAAAGTAGCATTGTATTCTACCCACATTATCAGGAAACAACCAAAGAACATCTACTTACTTACAAATATACTAACAACTACAAGTCATATTAGCAACTGACAGTCACTAAGTACTTATTCTGTGTTAATTTGCATCTAATTCTCTTATACCTAGCACTTATATTTTAACACCGTTAATATTTAGTAACAAATAGTAGGAATCAGCATTTCTATTATCTCCGTTCTACAAATGGAAAAACTGAAGCACAGTGACCCCTGTTGCATAGACAATAAATAGCCACCATTTTCTGAACCCAAGCTAACTGGGTCTAGAATCAGAACTCAACCACCACGATATACTTAGAAATAGTGTTTTTAAAGCCCTAAAAAGTGGGCAGATTTGCCTGAACTCATTCAGGAACTATTCTTTGTACCTAGTCAATGGAAATATTAAGTTCATGGGCCCAATCTGAATAACTTGAATGGCTATCTGCTACAGAAAGAAGGCTAAATGCCTCCATTCTCCATTCACAGTCCTTCAAGATTTTCCCAACTTCATCTAGAACCCTCCCCGCCATCTTTGTTCCCCACACTAGACAACTCACAGAACAGTAAACAGTTTCTACACTTTCTCACTTTTAAAACTTTGCCCAGATCTTCCTACTGCTGGCTGGCCCCTGGACCCCAGAGATCACTATTCGACTGTATCCACTTTTTAAGACCCAGCTTTGATCTGCCCTACCCAAGAACTTCACCCTCTCCCTCTCCTTCCTCATCAGAATGGACCACCTTCTCTCCGTAATAGACTGTATTAATGTCACCCACCATGACTTGCATTCAGATGTGTTTCTTTACCTTGGTGAGCAAGGTCCCGAGTCAGAACCAGTGAACTGGTTGACATGCATGTGCGGTAAGTCCCTGAAAACGGGGAAAAATGAAAAACTACAGAGCTTCACAGTCATACATTGTGCTAGAAAAATTATGAGTGATTATTATAAAAATAACTCTGAATTCACTCACATGCATTTTTTTAAAAAAGAAGCCATCCTTATTCAATACTGTATTATTAGCCACAAATGACTGAGGACACATTTCACAAGTAATTGGACCCACCAGAGTGTGTTCACAGGAAGGGTAGAAGCTAATGCGTTGCCACCTCTTCTGGCTTGAAAGGCTCTGGGAGGCACAGACTATGTCATCTTCACTTAGAGGACCTAGCTCTGAGCTTCACTCATAGGAGGAATGTGTCAATTGTGGATGGCGTCTTGTTGGATGGTGTTGAGCACATTTTCTGGAAGATTCTGTCACACTGGCTCCCAGAGGGGAGGGGGGGCAGGCTGGGAAGGTGGGGAGGTTGATAAACCAGCACCCCTCAGAGCACATAGTCCGCTAAGTAGACACTGAGATAATGGATGGTGAGAAAAGGTGCTTCTCATCCTTTAAAGAGGGCGGATAGGAGACAAAACCAACAAATGTGTAATCAGCATAAACATGAAGAGAAAAAGACAGTAATTCCACAAGTATGTTCAGGGGGAAGAATGAATGGGTGAGGTGGGAGAAATGAGCCACAAGATGGCTGGTCTGAGGAGACGTGGGTTGTTATGTCTCTTTTTACCCAGTCATTAGTGTCAGGAAAAGAAAAGACCAGAATCCAGTCTGGAATGGGACTCCACGTACGTGTTCTCCACTGGTGGGCTGGGGTTTGGAGATGCAGATGCAGACTCTGAAGAATGAGGTGTCAATGTCCACCCAGTCCCCTCCACTGGGGACACCTCTCCTCTCTAGGAACCCAGATTAGTCTTCCCCTACGGCTTTTTCCAGCACATTCACATGAGTGGGTGGGAGGGAGGGCATCTTCTCAAGGAACATCTGAGCTGCGGGTGATTGTCCATCTCTGGCCTCCTCACTGCCACCGGTTTTGGTGGAGGACTCATTGTGTGGCATTTATGGCACAGGAAGCTGTGTGTGTCTCTCTCAGACAGAGATGCTGAATGTCAAGGATGGCTCCTCCAAGCTGCTAACTTCCCTCCAAGTTACAGTAATTGGTAGTGAGGTGGAAAAAAGAACCTTTCTGCTAATAGGTTATCTTCTCCAAAACCATTTATAGTCACTGTTTTTTCATGAATCTCAGGAAATGTCATTTCCTGTGGAAGACTCTTATTAACTTCTCCCTGCAGTATCATCTTAGAGTACTGGATAAATCAGCAGGCTTCCTCTATCCTTAAACTCTCAGATGATATACTTGGCAAGTTTCAGCATGGCTTCCAAGATTGGAAAATCTGCTCTGAAAGAATTAAACCATTCCACAGAATAACTTCGATCAGTTAGGTAGCTGCAAATCATCAGCTACCTATCTGCGTGGAAAAAAAAAATAAGTAATAGGCTATTAGAAACACGTGGCAGTATATTATCCCCGAAAGATCTAGGATTGTACTTTTAGAAATAATTTCATAGGTGAATTTTCTTTTTGGCATTGATCTATAAACACGTTTTCAGTCTCTTGCTATGTCTGTTTTTATGAACATCAGTGTAATAGACTAAAGGTTTATGCTCCTCCAGAATTCATAAGTTAAATCTTGACACCCAATGTGATGGTATTAGGAGGTGAGACCCTTGGGAGGTGATGTCATCATGAGAGGAGGGCCCTCATGAATGGGATTTGTGACATGAAAGAGGCCCTAGAGAACTCCCTTGCTCCTTCTATCATGTAAAGACACAGCAAAAAGACAGCTACCTATGAATAGGAAGCCCCCGCCAAACACCAAATCAGCCAGTTCCTTGATCTTGAACTTCTCAGACTCCTGAAATGTGAGCAGCACATGCTTGTTATTTACAAACCAGTCAGTCAGTGGTATTCTAAGTGGGCTAAGAGCCAGTCTTTCCTTTTTCTTTCTGCTCATAAACAATGAAATAGCATGAACATATCCCCAGTATTTAGGGACAGACCTGGCCCCTGTAGGCTGGACCCCACGCCCCCCACTAACCGGTGAGAAAGTGGTACATGAGTTTTATAATCTCTCTGAAACTCAGCTTCTCCTTCTTCAAGAGTGGGGATCACTATAGTATCATAGCATCCCCCACAGAACTGTTGATAATGATGAAGCGAAAAATCCAAAGATGGCGTCTCTTAGGCTAAAAGACAGAAAAATCAGCCCAGGCAAAAATGGGACATTGACTTAACCAAAGGCCCACACACTCCCGTGGTGGCCATGCTCCCTGATTTCCCCATAATTTCTGAGAAGCAGCAACCCTCTCTTCCTGCAGAAGGGGCACATACAGATACACTTCTGTCACCCTGAGACCTGACTATCGTCAGAAACGAAACGCCATCCAGTCAGGTTCTCCATCACTTTCTGTAACTGGAAAGTCTCCTCATCTCCATGCCTATATAATCTTCTCCCCAGTTCCTCGCCAGTGGGAGCCTTATCCAAAACTCTTTGGTTATGTGACTCCCCAGGCTGCAGTCCCTAGCCTGGACCCCAGTGAAAAGTTTTCTTTTTACTTAAAAGGGTCTAGAGATTTAATTTTGAACAACAGTGAGATCAAATGGGAACATGCCTGCAAACACCTTGTGTAATTACAGAAGGTCACCAACTTATTGCCAGTGCTGCTGTTTCACCCTCACTGTGTCACAGAGACCTGGCTACCAGATTCGAGAGGGTCATTAAAATCCAAGTCTAGGCATCAGCAAAACCCCACTCCTTTAATCAAAACGCTCTGGCGTGGCATTGGATGATACAGCTTTCTAGCTCAGAAATGGACTTCATTCAAAGTGAAGAAGACTGAAAGATTTCTGGACAACATAAGTATGACCAATGCTTTCAGGACGAGTATTTCCTTCTGTGTCAAAGGAGCCAAACTTTTCATTCTTCTGTTAAGAATGAAGATGATTCTTAATCGACTTCTGAATTAATTTTCCTTCTGATGTGATTTGAGCTTGGTGCTTTTCCTACACAGAGGTTGGGCTCAGAATAGCCTGATTCAGAAAAACGAAGACTCTTCCACCCTAAGACAATAGTAGAACTGTAACGTTCTTATCTGATAGAGGCCTGAGGCAACCAACATAATCTATTTGATCTTTTTAAAATTTCACTGTAGAACTAATAAAATCATTTCAGCTTCAGTTCTATTAGCAAAAGACAGTACAAAATAACAGCAGTTCACCAACAGAAGGACTCAAGCTTCTGGACTTTGTGTAGATCTGCTCAGGGAATCCGGGTTAGTGTCATGTTCCCAGTGTGCTGACAGGTGTCAAGCACCAGGACAATGTCGAGACCCTAGGGAGCTCATGTGCGTGGTGGCTTTTATGTGACTGATGTGGAGTGAGGGGCACACAACTGGCCCAACTGTGCTTCTTACTAAAACTCTCGACCCCTTGAGTTAAGTAAAAGCCCATTGTCAGCCACAGAAGGTGTTTCTCAATTCCCACATCTGCCCACTGTGGAGCTCAGGCCCCCTCAAAGCCCTTCCAGAAAGGTGGGGCGGGAGCTGTATTCCTAATAAGTCTTTGGCCTCCAGAAGGACCTCTTTCTCCAGCCTCCTGCACCAGACCCACCCAGCCTCTCTCCAGAACTCCAAGACACCCCAAAGTCCTATGGTATTTACCATTTATCATGTACTTTCCAAAGTCACGTGTCAGATGAGGACCTGGCTGAATCACTGTGGACCCACATGGGAGAAAGCATGCACATAGGGCCCAGTTTCAGAGTCAGAGACACCCAGAATCAAACCCAGGTACAATCACTGATTAACCTGGCAACACTACATGAATCACTGCCTCTTTCTGAGCCTCCTGTTCCTGGAAAATAATAGTAGCCACTCAGAATCCAGAAAGGCTTGATTTTAGTTATCAAAAACTTATATGGAATTTACAAAATGCATATCCCCTGTCAGCTTATTTAATTCTCCCAGCAAGGCTGTGATGTGGGTGCTGTGATCTCCCTCATTTTGTCTCATGGCACAGAGAGGTCACGTCAAGTTGTTCAAGGTCACACAGCTAGTGGCAGAAGCAAGATGTGAAATCAGACGTTCTGGCTACAGAATCCCTGTTCTCAACTCCATCCTGTCCCATCTTTAACAGTCAAACAGGGAAGCATTTTTAATACGTTGCCTCAGATGGACATTTTGAGACACACAAAAAGCAGTGAGAATCTGCATACCCAGTCTCAGCTTAAACAAGTATCACTGATCCCCCTGTTCTGAAACAAGAAGTTTTGAAGTTGCAGTGTCTTCGAGTTACAATAAAAAATGATTATTGTCGTTCTTCTTGATCTTGCTTAAATCATTGGATATATTTAGGTCATTTTCTTTAGTTTCTTCACACAGCCAAAAAAATTAGACAGTGGGTCATTATTTTTGTGTGGTCCTTTCATAATCCTATTTTGTAAATTACTTTGCCTTGTTTACTGAATACTTTTACTCAATTATTTCATTGAATCTTCAGCAGCCTGTTAAGACAGGCAGTGATTCCCAATTTACAAATAGAAAAATGAAGACCACAGACTTTAAAGAATGTGGCCAAGATCACATACCTTGTAGGTGGTGGAGAATATCAAAATACAATTATGAAAGTTTGCAACAGACTTATTCTCTAACATCAACATGTATGCAGGGGGGAAATGCAGGGGGCAGAGAGAGTCAACAGGCTTCAGCACACTCCTGTTGGAATTCCTGAGGCAGGACCATGACTTATACCAGGCAACTCTTGAACCAGTGACTCAGCATTAACATGAGCAAGTATTATAGCACAGGTTATTGCAGTAAGTACATTTCATTTTTTTAGGTTTAAAACAAATCTATCAAAATAATTTTGATTTACACAATAATGTAAGCCCCCAAGTGCAGGTTCACCATTCATCGAGATTTGACAGCACACCCTGCCCACCACCAAATGACCAAGAATCCTCCCCCAATGTCCACTGGACCCACCCCCATCCCCTCCCCACTGGCGAACCCCCCTCCCCTTCCCCATGGTCACCCCAGTTCTATTGTCAGTGTCCAAGGATTGCTTTTTGTTCAGTCTGCTCCTTTGCTTTGTTTCTTCATACTCCACCTAGGAGTGAGGTCATCCAGTGTCTGTCTTTCTCCATCTGACTTACTTAGTCATACAGGTGGCCAACAGGCACAAGAAAAGATGTTTTCCTTGCTTCTCAGGGAAATGCAAATCAAAACAACAATGGGATAGCACCCCACACCTGTGAGAGCAGCTCCCATCCAGAAGACTGGAATTAACAAGTGTTGGTGAGGGTACAGAGGACAGGGAAGGGTCCCTTTCACACTGTTGGTGGGGGTTGAAGTTGATGCAACCTTTACATGTATGGAGACACCTCAAAATATCAGTAATGTATAGCGCACATGATCCAGTCATCCCACTTCTGCGTATTTACCAAAAACACGAGTTTGCAGACACGGCTGCGCCCCCATGCTCACTGCAGTATTATTTATAACAGTGAAGAATTGGAAGCTATCTAAGTGCCCATCATCACATGAGTGGATAAAGATGTGATATATATGCACGATGAAATACAATGAGTGCATTTTAAATTATTATGTCATGTAAAATATATCATAAATATATGTATGTAGTATGTATAATCTAATATATACACATGTACTTAATATATATGCATATGTAATATGAATATATGCATATGCATGTGTGTGTTATGAGTATATTCTAATACTATGAAGGTCTCAGGGTAGATACCCAATAAGTTTTACTTCCCTTTTTCCCTTTCAAGACAGGCGCAGGTAGAAGAAAAAATGTATGTGATTACTCAGTAGTACCTACAGAAGTCCAAATCTCCCCGAACATTTTCAGCATTAAGATATTCACCAAAGTCCCTGGGTGCTTCTGTTCATCTCCCAGATTATTTCTTTGGTTCTTAGACGCCCCGTCACACCGAGGGCCTTCCAGGCTTCTCAGTGACACTCTTGAGCTCTTGAACTCTGCACTGCCTCCATTATGTAATTGGAACTGTTTCCTTTGGTGGAAAAAGTTGGAGATTTCATGATGTACTATTTTTGCTCTTGTTTTTTTATTTTTATGATGCATGTTTATAGAAACAAAAGGCTCATTTGCATATGAATCTTTATTCTTTTTAAAAAGAATGTGTCACAGAAATACCCCACACATACACCAAATCTTTTCTAAGTCAAATAAACCCATTAATGGCTCCATATCTTCATTCCTTCCTTATCAATAGAGCTTATTAAGAGCATCGTAGATTATTAATTTTCAGTTCAAGTCTATTAGACTTTCACAGGGAAAGAAAAATTTGTTTTTTGTGAATGGAAATATCATCCAACCCATGTAGCTGTCATATGTTTGCATTTAAAGTCTCCTAAATCAGTGGAACTTATAAAGTGATATTTAAAGAAGACATTCAAGAAAAGCAGAACTTTTCACTTGTTCCATTATATAATGAAACTTCCCCACTTTGGACTGGCTGGCGCGAGGTCTGCTATGGAGTTGGCACTCACTCTGTTTTTCGCTGAGGGACAGAATGAATGAATGATCTAAGCATCTAGTGGAGCATATGCATGATTACATTTTCAAGGAATGTCTAATGATTCTTTCCATATATATGTGAAGTTATTTCAAGTAGAGCTAATACTTTTTCAAGTATTAACCATTTGGAGACCTGTTCTAATGAATAGAAAGTAATGCAATTCGATGACTGTAAGGTTTTTCTGGGCTCCGCGAGGAGAAAAAAGCGCAATCAGACAAAAAATGTCCAATAGCCAGGGCTTTATTGGGGTTTGCACACCCGGGCGAAACTCCCAAGTCCGCAGAGGGCCGGGAAGTCGCGGGCTGGGAAGTCGCGCGCAGAACAAAGGGGAACCGGCTCTTTAAGCAGAGGAATTTCGCGGGCTTCCCATATCGCGATTGGGGATTGGCCCTGTGAATCCAGGTGTGGGGGTTGCGTCCCTTATTCTGACGTCATCCACCTTTTTCCCCGGGCATGGCCGCTGCTGCTTTTGTCCCTGGGCCAGCCTAACAATGACCATACTATTTATTAATTGATTCTCTTATACAAGTAAATATTTAAGAAGAAAAATTTACTATCTTAATTTCTCTTTCACTCTCTCTCTTTTTTAAACAAAGAGCATGATGTAGGCTGACCTTATTTCCTTGAAACCAAAACGGGATGGCAAAATGAGACCTTGTTATGAACTGGCCACTACCAAGTCTGAGTAGGAGCAGAGCAGCCAGGCCAGCAACAAGGAAATATTATGTGATGCCAATCTCCAGGATTTAATACAAATGGCCAGGGCTGGTGCAAGGAATTTTGACACCTTAGATGAAAACCAAATTTTGTGCCCCTATAAGCCCCTCTCTAAATGCCCTGCCTAAAACACTTGGCTCTTTACCCATCCCAGTGCCAGGAGTGTCCGATGACCCCTACAGTGCCAGATAAAACCCACATAGTGCTTATCTGCGGCTCAACCATGCTGCAGTGTTCTGCTCCCTTTGAAGAAACAGGCGTATGGGGTGAGGGTGGGGGCGGGGGAATCCTCTTCCCGAAGCTCCTGTCCCACCACAGGGGCGGGAACAGCAGTAGCAACAGCGGTCCACTGCAGTCAGCACCAGCAAGGGCCACCTTTAACTCAGGGCAAAAGAGGCAGCAGCTTTGAGTCCCCCTCAACAGACTGACCCTAGGTCAACTCAACTGTCCCTTTTGCCAATGTTAAAGACAGCCCTGCTTTATTAAGAATAAAACAAAATGGACATGTATATTAAATTTATGGGACTGTAGGGAAATACAAAAAAATATGGTACATAGGGTCAGCCTAGTATGAAGGCAACATCAGGCTTTCATTGCTGACATAATTCTAACTTCTAAGAGAATAAATTCTATTAAATTGTATTGTGTCTGACCTTAATGA
Source organism: Solenodon paradoxus (assembly GCA_004363575.1). Lineage (NCBI taxonomy): Eukaryota > Metazoa > Chordata > Mammalia > Eulipotyphla > Solenodontidae > Solenodon > Solenodon paradoxus. Next base: position 314,386 of record RJWH01001676.1, read on the forward strand.
AATTCCATCTGCAACATTCTTCCTGGAACATCATAATGTCAACATTCCAAAGAAGTCTGCAGCCCCTGAATCAGGCTCTAGGTTGCCAGAGAAAGGATGGAGAGTAACCCCCATGAATCCTGGGATTTTGTCTAAGGGCAAAGGCTGAGAAGTTGGTGATAAAGAGTGAAAACCTATCGACACCACTGAATCTGAGCACCACCCAAAGAATGTCCCTTTTCCCTATTTGGAAGTTCTCCCAAGTAAGCAAAAACTTGATGCTATATGACAATGTCAGGTAATCAACGCCTCTCTCGCTCTTTTCCTGTCAGGTGCCAGGGACCAGCTCTGGGTGTCAGCTTCACTGCCTTTCTCGAAGACTTGGTCACATTGTCAGCCAACATTTTAACAACACAGATAAGGAAACTATTTTCTAAAAATAGATGTCTTTATGATGGGGTCAGAAAGGACATGCCAACTTTTCTGTCTGTATTAATGTCCTATAGTGTTATAATATTCAAAGTAATTTCACAAGTAAAAGTCATAGTATTAGATAAACCCATCACCACCTTTAATAGACAAAGAGCCAGTATCAAAGGCCAGGCTCACAGTTGACACAGAGCACCCAACTCAAAGATGTGGAAAACGAAGCTTCTTGTCCCGTCTCTCTTACTCTGGGACTCCCATCTCCTTGATGGCAGAGAGAAATAAAAATTGCCAGTGAAGTGTGACTTGCTCTGTTCCTGTTTGAGATATTTCACTGCGAGATGAAACTCAGCCTCATTGAGGTCAATATTTAGTCAACTCAAAGGCTATTTTCTTTCCCCTCTCAGGGATCTCTTCTCCCATTGCTTGCTGAGATGACGTCTGGGGGCAAAGGGATGCTGAGACACAGGGGTTGTTGGTTGTGTCCCTAAAAGTCCTGAGTGGTTGATCGAGATGAGGCTGATCTCACTGTCCTCTGTGGGTGTCCAGCTGGCATCTGCTGCTGAAATGTAAGGTCCCTGTGGTCCTTCAAAGCCCCAAATCTTTGTGCTTGGTGGCTCCTGCTTCCTTGTCCTGACCAAAGGCCAAAACCAGGACCAATGTCTCCCAGGGCAGACAGCACGCCAGGCCCTGAGGCACCCAGCACTTGGCTGTTCCACCTCATCCAGACCACAGGGGACAGTGGGGTGAGTCAAGTGTTCAGACTCCCCCACAGGCCGTCCAGCATTTCCAGTCTGCAAACTCTGCTGGACTGTGCCAGGGAACATCCACCCCACACTCCAGCACCCCTCCACCCACAGCTGTAATGCCTGTCAACAGTGTTTACAGGGTTACAAACCAAGAACGTCTGCGTCCTGTCCAATTGACAGCCTCGTGCTTGTAAGTTTAATAATAATAATATGATTGACTTTCTGTGGCTACCAGCATGCATTAGGGTTACACTAAGATCTTTACAATTGTATCATTTAATCTTTACAACAGCCCAGGAATTTACATATATATAAGTATATGTGTGTATGTGTGTGTGTGTGTATATATATATATATATAATATATATATATATATTATATATATATCTGTACCCACATTTAACAGATGGAAACACAGGGTTCAAGGGCGTTCAGCTCTCATCTTGAAAATACAAAATAGAAGACAGAACTAAAGATTCAAATCAGGCCTCTCTGACAGCAGCACTTAAGCTTTTTCTACCAAAGGTTGATTTTTCTTCTACACAATTCTGAGATTCTCAACACAAAAACCAGAAAATCACTGGAACAATCTATTCTTCCAAGTCAAGCACCAGAGATAACCTCAAGGTAATACATTTTGCATTGCAGGCTGCTCACCAATATCCAAATATCATGCTTCCTAAAAGCACAGGACACCTCCAGAATGCCAAACAGAAAACGAGATAAGCAAAACAAAGAGTAGAAAGGCTAGTACTTGGAAGTAGGCGGGATGGGGGAAAAGCAAACAGCTGCTAAAAGTGACCAGGGAGGCAGAGACCCGGCAGAAGACATGCTAAGAGGAGACTTAGCTCTTTCCTTCAGGGTTGATTTACAGAGAAAAATATCGTTTTTAAAGAGGAACTTTTAAAAAATTATCCCCCCCCCCCCGAAACTCAAAGGACAATATTTTAAATAAGGAGGCTGAATCATCCCCCTGGAATGCCTTCTACTTCCTCCAGTCTGTGCCTCATAATTCTACTCTTCCTTCTGGATGTTTCTGCCATCTCTCTCCTCAACCCCCTGGGGTCCCTACACCCACACCTCATCTAGTGTTTTTTCAGTTCAATACAGAAATGAAGGAGAAAATCCACGGCTACGTCTTTCCATAAACTATGTCATTCACGGGACTGAATGCCAGCCCCTGAGTCATTTCTACTCTCCCCAACTTTAGTTGTCTCAAGCTCCATGCAATGTTGGTCCAACTGTTTCTGTCATTACTTCTCAAGTTAGAGCCCTGAGTTATGACATTTGCCCTCTCGAGAGACGTATCGCCAAGAGTCATCATTGTTTCTGTCTAGAGCTGTGTAACAGGTCGCCCCAATTAATATGTTCCAAACAATACCCACTTTCCACCCTCTCACAAAACTGCTGTCCCCCTGCAGCTCCTCCCTGGCTCAGAAGCAGCCCCATCATCCACCATGCTGCTCAGGCCCAAACTCCAGTAGGTCTTCTGGCTCTTATTTTCCCTTAACCCCTCTGGTCAACACATCGGCGAGTCAAGTCAAGCCTACCTTAGAGCCTCTCCCTCCCACCATCCTGTCTGCATCTCCAGTGATGCTCTCCCTCACACGGCGCCATCACCCTTCATCCACACTGGCCCAATGGCCTCCCTGCATCCCTCTTCCCCTCTCCAATCTGACCTTCACCAAGGAGCCAGCCTCCTGAAATGTCAACCCCAACATGGCATTTCTACTGCCTTTCCATTGATCCTAAGGTAAAAGGAAAATCCGAAACATTGCCCAGGAAGCCCTGCCTGCCTCTTGTCTAAGCTCACCATACTGATTGCTCCCCCTTCGTCAAATATTCCAAACCCTTGACTCTCTCAAAATCTTTACAACTGCTGTTTTCTCTGCCTGGAGTACTCAGCCCCGTTTCTACGTGAATGGATTACACTAATCCTGAAGGGCTAGTAACTAATTATTTTGCCCAAAGAGCCTTTTTCTCATCAAACTCAACCAAAAAGGTTTTCCTGACAGTGATATAACATGTTTTCCTTCCTGTCAACTTTTACAAATTGCAATGACTTGACTTACACGTGTACTCATTGACTATCTTGTTCCCCCTCTCCCTCTTACACCAAGCCTCGAGGCTGGGACAAGAACAGAAAACAAGTAATGTGGCATAAACATCACAAGCAGACACCACCCTACAACTCCCATAAAGGACACATCGGAATCAGTGTGAAGGAAGAAAAGTCACTGGCTCATGTGTGGAAGCCAACAACCGGTTAAACTTATAAAAACATGCTTTCCGCTAAGATCACAGAAGATAGTTTCTAGCTGATTCTGCTGAGCTGGAAAGAGAGATGCAAAGATAAACACACTTAATTCAAAACAGACGGAAATCTGGTCAGTAACACCCCTGGTTACTTGACTTGGGGCCCTTTAAAAAGTATCCTCTTCTCTTCAAAATTTGATGAGCATCATCTTTAAGTGCCAGACTGTGCTCTTGTGCAGGATATTCCCAGCTCCCCAACAGTCACTTGAGGGCCACATTCATCTTGACAAAGCATGGCTTAATTGAGTCCTGTGGACCCACATTTACTTACATATCTGCTTGGGTCTGATAGATGGTGATGTTTAGTTATAGCTTTATAAACAAGAATCTCAAAGACAGTGCAGTGCTTTAAGATCCTTGAGTAGGACACTAGAGAAATGTCTAATCACATCTTTAGTGAGTGTAGATTTCCTTCACATGCCAAAATATGCCTGGGGGGTGTCTGTGCAAATGCTACGAATCACTCAAAGAGTTGGAAGAATCTAGCTGTCAGACACAGAGCAGATGTTCTTCTAAACTTAAGAATTTTGTTTTCCTAAAATACTGCCCATCTTTCACAACTGTGCCTCACACAAAATTACTTAAGCTGACTCTTTTGAGAGGGGCAATAGAGCCCTCAAGCGAGTAAAGGCTTCAGAAACCAAGTCTAAACTCCTGAAAGAAAAACAATGCTTTTTTTTGTTTTTAAATTGGGTGGCAGGAAGAAGATTTCAGGATCCTGTCCAATATCAGCAAGGAGAGTTCCATAACTGGTGTTGACCTAACACTCCCAGTGGGGACTCTTATTTCTAAATCATTAACCATTTTCTTCCAATTATCACCTCTAACATGCTGATTTTCAGATGAAATTGCTTTGACTTCCAGGGAAAAAATTAAACCCACCAGAGATGTTACCACATATTGCTTCTGCAGATGGGCTAACCACAAAATGTCAAAGGAAAAATAGATCTTGATTTCTGAGACCCTTATAACAGCAGGAACTCTTGACCTAACACAGACACTGTTTTCATGAGCACAGAGGCTCCTGAATAACTCTGGTCATCACTTTGGAACTGGGGTCCATGAAATATGTTCCCTACTCTCCTGGCCAATTGTTGATATTTTAAATATACTGTATTTTGTTCCCCACTACCTTTAGCCAGCATTATCACCTATCAGTGTACCTAACCAGCCATCTATCATCCATCCATTTATCCATCCATTCATTCATCTATTCATCCATCCATCCACTCAGCTCATCATTCATTCATCTATCAAATATGGATGGAACTCTTACCTCTGCCAGATATGCTGCTACATGCCACGGATACATTAGTGAAGAAGATAACCTCATGGAACATAAAATCTAATAGCGGAGCTAGGCATGAAAACGGACCATTTGTTGTAGTCAATTTACTAACATGGAGATACTAGAGAGATACCAGGGACTAGAGGGAAAGCAAGTTTGCAGTTAAGGGTGTGAGCTGATGGGTGTCATGGACAGCACCTACAGGAAGTTACCCTTAGGAATGCCCCAGGAGGAGAGAGGGGAGGCAAAGCACTACATTCCAGGCAGAGGAAGAAACACAAAGTCTGCAGCATCACTAGGGCACTGGGGCAAGGGGTGGAAGAGAAGTGGGGTCAGATCAGAAAGGACTTTGTGGGTCAGATCAGGTGGGGTGACTTGGACTTAGTCTCCTAGATATAAACAAATAATGCCAAGTGAAATGGGGGTGGGGCATGGAAAGAAGCAGAAAACACAGTTTGTTGTGCATTATATTAATCCCATCCCATAAAAATGAAATCCTGGCTCTTAGATGTTTCCTGGCCTCCTGTATTTCTTCCCTGTGAAAACAGCTTCTGAGTGTGTGTGTGTGTGTGTGTGTATGTGTGTGTGTGTGTGTGTGTGTGTAACTCTTTGGTGTGACCACCGAAAGCATTATACATGGCACACACCCAACTGCCCGACTGTTCGGGAGACCTCTCCTCCTCTTTTTACCACCAGCTGCAAGAATAAACAGGCGGCATCCAATGATTTTATTTTCTTTGCAGATTAAATCAGTTCACACCCTCCTGGATGACTGCCTGTTGGGTCACTCATTCAGGCACTCAGAACATCACTGGGATGGTGAGTTTATTAATTGTGTCTGGTTAGAGTTCCCGGTGAGAGAAAGGAGAAGAGGAAGCAGGAGGCGCAGCCTGAAGCCCAGCCCTCTCTTCCTGGCCAGATGCTTCAGAAGAGGGAAGATGCCCAGATCTCTGAGCACAAAGCGAAGGAGTCAGGAGATGACAAGTCTTCTCCTAGCAGAGCAGAACCTCGGAAAGACGCCTAGGGTAAGGCTCCCTGGGCCCAACCCCTGCATGTGCAGTGCATCCTGCCGTTTGGGAGCCCGAGCCTCAGGCCAGGGCAGAGCTGCTATGATAGCACTGGACTCCATATTTAAGTATTAACTGGGCTTGGGCCAAAGAAGAACCTTCCAGCAAAACCAAAGGCCCAGCCTGCCAATTAGCTCAGTGACCACACACTGTGTCCTGGGTCCCAGAGAGTCAGCCTCACCCTCGCAGGAACTCTGATTCTTGGAAAGGAAAGGACAGAGCACAGCTCAGGGGGTGGCTTGGTTCTGGCCAAGGGCCTCTAGTCCCTTCCCTGCTTCATTGCCTCTGCTTCTGAGGAGTTGGGCTCTTCCCACGCTGGACTTGGTGTGTGAGGCCAGCAAATCCCCAGCCTCTGCTCATGCGGTGTCACTTGAAGTAGGAGGGACACATCACTTAGTGCCCCCAGAGGCAGGTTCAGAGCCAAGGAACCGACTCCTAATGGCAACCCAGTGGCTGGAGACATGTCTCCTCTCCCTCTCTCCTTTTGTCCATTCTTTGTCCTTTCTCCCCTGCCTAAGTGCTCTATTACGCAAGGAATGACTTGTCCTTGCCTGTGGCTTTTAAAACTCTGATTTACCATCCTCTGCATTAAGTGTATACAAGAACCTGCCATAATTAGGGAGGAATAGACGCAAGTCATCTTCATATTTCCATCTGTTTCTCTAGCTAAAGAAATCAGGCCCTTTGCAAATGATTCAACCGAATAATTCTGCTAAGTGTGCCTCGCTGATGGAAAAGGAAAAGCAAGGAGGATTTTTTTAAAGTGAAAAGTCATCTTTAAGCCTCCCTTACTAACTGAAAGATGCAGTCTTTCCTGCCCATTAGCCGAGAGCTATCCCTCACTCCAAGTGTGAGCAAAGTGAAAAACTGCCTTTGCCAGGAGGGGAGACATCAATTCTCCTAATTAATTACTTCTAGAGTCCTGTTTGCACAGAATCAGAAAGGGTTCTTAATTATGCGAATGCTGCTCATTTTTGGAAAGCCAGTTTCGACTCTTTAAACATCATATTGATTGTAGCTGCAATCAGGCCAATGAAAGCTGTCAACCAGACAAGACAGAGCTTGGAAAATGGGTCTTTTGCAAAGTTCAGTCTTACTCCCCAGGACTGGAACTAGTAGTTAAGGGGAATTGTTGGGTAAGGACAGAAGGGAGGAGAAATGTAGCAAAGCAGAAGAGAGTGACAACACCCTTTATGTTGGAAGAGAGGCTTCAGCCTGGAAGCAGAGGAAATGCACTCTTGGCTACAGACAGAGCTCAGCTGCAAACTTCGAAGGTGAGTAGGAGAAACTTCTGGCTCCCAGCTCAGACACTTTCTTGGGGTCTGCTCTTGAGACTGTAGTTTTCTCAGACACTCCACTCATAGTGATTCCGCAGCACTCTTCCAAACTTCCCAGCTGCCATTTCTCTCCAGTGCTGTTAAAGCTCAAACTCCTTTTGCATTTTTATTAGTTTTATGCAGCAACCCTTGAAACAAAGTCAGCTAAGTGACCAGAACTTTGGGGCAGGCACAAGGCACGTGTTTTCATTAATGAATTTTTGTTGAGGACCCTCCCTGCATCAGGCACCGTTCCATGTGCTGAAGAGACCTTGTTGACTAAAACTTACAAAGACTAATGCAGAGAATGCGTTCAGCAACTCCCTTCCACCCTCCAACTCATCCCCAGTTTTCCAGAGCAGTGTCAGTGGAAGGTGAATTTGACCACCACGCTGACCCGCTTATGGCCCAAGCTGGGCCAAAGAAATCCTTCAGGAGAGGGTCAGTCCTCGCTCCCAAAGAGAGGAGAGTTTGGGAAGCCCTACATTTCCCCGGGGAGGCTGCCACAGTCTGCACCCACGCGAACCCATCTGCTTCTGATTTTCCTCCCTCTGAAAGTGATTAGGATTTTCTTCCATTTGGGGGGTTTCTACCCATTTCTGACCCTGAGAGGTTCAGGAAATTACAAAGCACATTTTCCAGCAGATGCTTTTCCCAGCATCAGACAGTCCTACACAGCTGCCAATTTGCGTTTCTTCCCTACATCTTGCGAAACGGATGCATTACCAAGTCCAAGAAGCCTCAGCTGGTGATTCCTGCTGACTTGTGGAATGCCCAGCTGCAGAAATGAGGCTGGTATCACTGGCACGGATGGCTGATGAGGTTTCAAAGCCCAGGAGAGAGAGAGGAAAATAAGGCAGGGGGCGGAGGCCACATAAAAAGAAGTGGGCTTGCTTGGAAACGTGCGGTTTCCCCAGCAATTTTTGGAATCTCGGAGCAGAAGAAGCCACAGTCACTCCCCAATCAGAAAGCCATGTGTTGTATGAAATCTGAACCACAGCTCTTGCCTCTAACCCGCCTCTGCTCGGGGGTTTCTGGGGAGATTTGGAAAATTGCAGATCAAAGCGGGAGCATGCTCCAATTTGTAGGAGTCAGGGAAACATCATTCAGACCAACATTGGGTAATGGCACATCCTGCCTAAACATGCTCACAGGCTGCATGGTCTAGCAGAGTCTGGCCTGGTAGTTTTCTGAAAGGAACAGGTGACTGAGAAAAAAAGAGCAAAGGCTGGTGAAGGGTCCGCCATGTCCACTATATGACTTCGTGCAAATTGACCCAGGTCTTAGTGCCTAGGTTTTTCCTGGAGACAATCATAGCATCAAAGAATCACAACACTGGGGGTGATAAGAGCCACACACATAGTAGGCACTAAATAACTCGACATCATCGATGATGTCTTTGAGCGAAGGAACCCACATGTGAATGTAGGATCGGATCCCCAGGCAATATCCTTGCAAACAGTAGTTCCATCTGCTCCGATGCCACCAGCCCTGGGGCCACCCACTGAGGTGGGTCCCTGGTTGGCAGCCGTGGCTACCCTTGCTGTATGCCAACCTCCATCCAAATCTGCCTCCCAGAAGCTTCCATCATTGGTTCCAGTTCCACCCACTAGCGTTGGATCAAATGAGATTGCTCCTCTTCTGCTAGGAAGCCCTGCAGATATTTGAAACCAACAGCCATCAAGTAGATTCTCTCAGGCTAATGATTCCCACCATCCTCAGTCATGTTCCAAACAACGAAGAGGGCAGGCTTTTTGTTTTCTGCACCCATCCTCAGCACCCTCGTGTGAGAGAGCCACGGTTTGTCCAGGTGCCCTTCAGCTGAATTCAGGGATTCAGGAGTGATTGAACCACGAAGAGACAAGTAGGTCTGCCCCCTTCTTGCTCCAGAGCCCATGTCTGTGACACCAACTCACTAGCCTATATGCTGCCTGCCCTCTCGTCCTCCACCACACACCTGTATTGTTTTTTGAGGTCTCAACCACTCAGTTATGGCACGTTCAGGCACACAGATCAACTCCTTCTTGAGTCTTCTTTGTCTCAGATAAAGGTAAACACATCAGACCAAATGGGTGATTTGCTATTCTGGTTAAATTATATCTGGGCCACCCTATTTCCCATCCCACATCAATGTCCATATATGTTGCATGAGTCAGTAAGGTCCCTTCCCTTGCTCTCTGACAACAGTTCTAGAAAGGAATCCTTAGTTCATCATAAAGACATTAACTTATTTCTTGTACATGTGAACACTGGAGACTGCAGGTATTTTCAAACAGTTGGGGGAGGTGTACCGCCATGAAATAGACTTTTCGTATCAGACAGAATTGCATTGAAACTAAGGGGATGAAAAGAAAAAATTCCACCAACAGAAAGGGAAGTGTCTTCCCCTACATGATGAGATGTCCAGGGAAAGGCAATGTTGGGCTAGAAGGTGACTTCAGAGAACCAAGCTGGCCTTCGCTTTCTGCTTCTCCTTCTCCTCATGTTTGCATGATGGCTGCTCACCTCTGTGCACTGCATCAACATTCCAGGCAGGAAAAGCACAAGCAGGTGAAGGGAAAAAAGAAAGACACATTTTAGTTAAGTGACTTGCCTGAGTTACACAATGGCTAAATGGTGGAGTAGGATTCTCAGGTGCCTCCATCCGTGTCCATACCATGGGCAGTTACAGAGTTCACACAATGCCTCTTAGCTCACAAATGCCATGCTCTGCAGTAGATGACAGAGGGATAGTAAGCAGGTCCCTAAGAATTCACTTAGATTCTACTCCTAAACACTGGTGTTCACCAACCTGCATAGCCAGAGTCCTGCAGAGAGAATCCATTTGGCCTGGTCCTAGTAATCAAATCCTCTAAGTCCTCTCTCTCTCTCTCTCTCTCAAACACACACACACACGCGCACACACACGCGCACACACACACACACACACGAAAAACTGAATTAGGCATGCTCTGGTGGAGTAAAGGTTTGATCAGCTGCTTTTGGCCCAGAGTGCAGGTCACATATTCCAGGGACTTGGGTTCAAGACCTGGGACTGGAATGAAAACCAAAATCAACAACTAAATAAAATGATTAAGAGGCTTCTTCCTCCTCTCTCTTCTTGCCTGTCTCTACTCGCCTTCATTCCTGCAGGCACCAAGGAAGGAAGGAAGGGAGGGAGGGAGGGAGGGAGAGTGGGTTCCCTTTTGATTTAAATCAACTGATTAGGGACCTTAATTGCATCTGCTAAATTCCTTTATCTTTGCCATAATATATAGAAATACGACTCATATCTCATCATATTCACAGGTTCTGCCCACATTTAAATATAATAGGGGCAGACTCTCAGCGTCAGCCACACCCTATACAATGAAAATGCTAACAGGACCTGTCTCACGTGGCTCTTGGAAGCATTCCACCAGGCGGTGAGTGTGGCAGCAAGCCCCTGAGAGGCTTCTATTTTAGCATTTTTTAACATCTACTACATCGCAGTCCAGGAAGTGGGATTCAAAAAATATGAATGCAAACCTTGCTCTGAAAGACATCATGGCTTCTTCTACACTAATAATTCTCCTCCTCCTAGTTCAAAAGTTGGCCAAAGAAGCAATAAAGGTTTAATCCAACTAAATGACTTCGTGATATGAAGACTCAGGGTTTCTTGGCTTGTCAAAGTCACTGTCAAAAAAAGTACTGACTCCAGTCAAATACTGTAATCCCTAGGATTACGATTTCCACCCTTAAAGCCTCTCAGTTGCACAGCTAAATTGCATCTGAGGAGCAGTGACTTGGTGCTTCCGCACAGGTGAACACAGCTCTCGCCCAGAGGTTCTGCAGCTGCGTACCTTTCAGTTCCCCAGAGGGCTGTACCAGGGTCCTACCTGCCAGAATAGAGATGCATCCAGCCTGGGGTGCATCCTTGCATGGGACTTTTTAATGCCCTTTGGGAGTCCTCAACATACCGCCTGGAGAGAACTGCTCCTGCAGCCAAAGCTTGATGGTTTGCATTGGTCTGCAAGCGAAATCCTCTGCAAGAGAAGCTGCTGCAGACATGATAAGCCAACGAACAGCAAAGCATGTTCGTTTTCTTCCAGCACAGTGATGAAAATTCAAGACACTGCACGCCTTCTCGGGCTCTTTGCCCAGGTCAGAATTGCTGCTGCTCACCTCACCTCTGGGTGAGGATTACTAGCTGGGAAAGGGTTGAGAAGATTCACTTCCCACAAACCCAAGAAAGCTGGTGGCGCTCAGCATGTTTATTTCTTGTACATTCAACGTGCTCTCTGTCATCTACATGTATGAAGCGCCCACTGCATGCCAAGCTTCATGCTGCTGGGGGCTGACCTTTCAAAGATCCATAGAGTCAAACTTCCTGGAAGAGCCCAGAGTCTCACATCGAGATGCAGAGATGCCCTCTCGTGCCAGAGGGGACATGCTTTCAGTATGAAGGGCTCAGAGCTAGTTTTTAGGTTATAAATAATCTTCTTAAAAAATGTCATTGCTCTTCTATGAATTAAACCTCTCCAGGGTTTAGTCACTTCCAGAGGTGCCATCTCTTCCCAACGTCCCCTCCTCTAGGGCCACTGCTCCCTCACCCCACTCCCAAGTGTCATGTCTCTTTCACAAGGGAAAAAGCAGGAAGCCACAGCCCCTCGCCCCCCGCAAGGACTGCCTGCGAAGGCAGCAGAATGCTGATGGTGCCTGGAGAGACTCTGGCAAGCCCCCAGGCATCTGGGCTCCCCTTTAAGATCACTGAGCCAGGGGCGGCCCTTTCAGACTGAAAGCCCTGTGTAGCCTGGCACTGCATCAGTGAAGGCTGATGAACCTTGCCGGGGGTCTAAACTTTCTCTCCACGATATGACACACTTCTGCAAAGACCTGGCATGCAGCCCAAGCTGGAAGGAAACCAAAGTTTTTGTTCAGACAGAATACTCTTCAGAACCCACGTCCCTTTCACATGTTTTATAAACATTTACTGAGCTTCCACTACAGGCGAGACACGGCACAGGGCTGCCCACCACCCACTTCCACTCCCACCAAGGGAAACATTGTAAATATCAGAAGCCCACCATCGGCGCAACCTGGTGGAGCGGCGGTTAGGCCCGCTGCCTCCAAAGGAGCACAGCCCACATCCATCCCCCGGACCCAGGTTCTTGTTGTGAGTCAAGAGAGAGAGGTCAAGAGGGAGAACGACCAACATGCACAGCTAAATAAACATAACAGAAAACGCTTCAGAAAAAAAAAAAAAAAAAGCATCCCACTGTTGTCTCACAAAATTAAGTATTTTGGCAGACCCCCATGAAGAGTCGTTCTGAGTTCATGTTTGATTCCTGCTCTGGCATCCCTGGGAAACTGCGGTGTTAAGGTTGATTCTTGATTTTCAGATTCTGCTAGAAGAGCAATGAAGTGCTGGCGGCATTCAGAAACCACACCTGCCCCACCACCCAGGCCCCCGGTGCTGTCTCCCCACATCAGCGCCTACAAATCTGAGGGGAAGAAAGGAGCAAGCCCTTAGGGGAGGCTTGTCCAGTAGAGGGAAACATGGGGAAAGTCTGCAGATGGGGATGCATTATTCGCCCCTCTGTGCGCATGTGTGGGGGAATAGATGGCTGCATCCGAGCACATTAGACGTGCGACGACGTTGAGCCAGAAAGGCCTGGGACCACTGAGAGCTGGCCGCCACAGAACTGGGGGAGGAAGGAACATCAGGATGAGATTATTTTCTCCTGGAGTTGGTTCTTTTTAATAGTCGGGAGTCTTGTACCTTAAATGTGAGTGTGTTAAATATGGTCACCCAGAAATTGTAGTATGTTGACTGAGTCATTTCAAGGTCCCTTGAGCTCTGGTCCTGTAGTTGAATTAGGCTGACTTGCTTCGTTTAGGCTTGGTCAAAAGCCTGGCACTGAGCTGGCATATGGATCACGAAATTGTGCCCCTCTGCCTGGAGGCCAGCACTGCCTTCTCGCCACAGGGGCGCCTTGAGGCACCCGCTCATGCAGGGGCCGGCTAGGGTCCATGGGCCATACTTATCCAGATACCTGTTTCCATGTGACTTGCAAACTAAGAATGAATTTTCTGTTGAAAAAGAATCCTCTTGTGATGTGTAGAAAGTAGATGAAGTTCCAATATCGGTGCCCAGAAGGCCGTATGGGCACACAGCCATGCTGCGTCATCTGCACGTGGTCTGTGACTGCTTTTGTATGGCAGCTGTCATGCTGAATAGTTGCAATAGCGACAGCAAGATCCACAGAGTATTTACTGCCTGGCCTTTGACGAAGAAAATCTGCCAATTTGGGCATGAAGAGAGCACAGAACAATGAGAGAGCCACGTCTCTCATTCTTTCGCTGACCTCATTAATTGACTACATGAGAGCACTTAATGATCTTCTCTATCAAATAAACCCACAGAGTGAGGATCAGCTCAACAACTGGGGGATTCACAGAGCCCCCTCCCAATGCCAAGTTTCTCTGCGCCTGGCAGAGAATTGCCCACTCTCCAGAAAAGCAAGTCAGAATGTGGGTTCCATTTCTCTCCTAATGAGAGCTTTCATTCTTGGCTCTGAGTTGACCATCTGCTTTCTTCTTGGGAGGACAAGCTTCCTCCTTGTTAAACTGGGGGGTCAAATATAAAGAAGGAACTCTGGCCTCCTCAGGGAAGAAGTGGGCACCATGCATGGGTCACTAACGTGTGATATGACTGCTTTTTTTTTTTTTTTTTTTTGCTTCCTTGGAACAGATTGGAAACTCCTGGTCTCCCCGGGTCCTGTTTGTCTTCCATTATTCTCCAATCTGAACGCCACAAAAGCTGCGGGATGAAGCTGGGAATTTTCTCCTGTATCAAAGAGCTTCCAAGTTCACAACGTAAGTCTTCCAAAGTACCCATTTCCCTTATCCCTTGCAGACTGAGAAGTGACACTGTGTCTAGCTGCAGGATGCAGCTGGGAATTTTCTCCTGTATCAAAGAGCTTCCAAGTTCACAACGTAAGTCTTCCCAAAGTACCCATTTCCCTTATCCCTTGCAGACTGAGAAGTGACACTGTGTCTCACCCAGAGGTGAACTGAGCATTGAGCACAGGGTTGTTGTAGCTGAAAAAGACCCAAGAGCAAGAATAAGTGGTTTCTGTTCACTGCCAAGCCTGCTCCAGCCCCCATCGGCCCCTGCCTCCCTGAGAGAACAGTGTTGAAGGAAGGAAATAAAGCCCCAGATATGAGTCAGGATGCTTGGTAAACCTTCTAAGAGATCCCTAAAACAAAACTAAAAAAAAAAAGAGAAGGAATCCTCAAAACCAGAACTTTTTTCTGATTTCCAATGGTCTTTTCCAGCCCAAGGCACCTCTGTCCCTCCTCCCAGGGCCTTCACGGAACATTCTAGAAGAAACGATGTGCACCTCTTTGCTTCCTGCCGCGTGGGAGGCAGGAAATGGCCTCACCCCCAATTGGGATGTGGTTCCTGCAGTGTGTTCAGAGTCCCACTCCTAGCACACCCCTCCTCCCAGGAGAGCAGGGTCCCTCATCCGCAGATCCACCCGCCACCATATCCTTGTCTCTGTGGGGTGTCAGAGAATCAAGATGTGCATAGAGTCAGCCTGTGCTGAGTGTCCTGTGCAAACACGGGGAACCAAGCCCTGCCAGGAGCCCCATGGTTAAAACTCTAGACTGAGTACCACACATGCCCACTGACCACACCAGGGCAGAGTTAGGGGAGACACCAGCTCCTATGGAGAAACTGAGGCACGGGCAGAATTTAGGACTCTGTTTTCAGTGAAAGAGGTGGGCCAGAGAAAGTAGGTGAAGGAGGATGGTCAAAACTGGGAAACAGTTCAGAGAAAGAGCCAAGGAAATGGGGAGGGAGGACCTGGTGCGGCTGGAGCCCTGAGCTCCCAGCCGGGGGTATAGAGCCTATTACCCAAGTGTGTGCAGGGCAGGCTGGGACAGGAAGCTCTCCAGCTTGGGAAACCTCATCACCTCCACCATTTTAACATCCTCTTGGATTTATAGATGAAGAAACAAAAGCCAATATGTGTGAAGTAACTTGTCCAAGACTCCCAGCAGTCAGTGAGGGGTCCTTACCATGCTGGAGCAGGTGGGCCTGGCCCCACACTCCCTTTCATCACTGTTCCTCTCTACCTCACAGGAGATGTGCAGACTGGTGCTGCCCAGGTACCTGCCCATCAGCTCACGTTTGCAGAGAACAGCCATTCTGTGTACCCCTAAAGGCAATCTCCCAGATTTATCCTTGTCTTCCACAGAGCTGAGCTTGGGGAAGGATGATAATACCTACGAGAAAGAGAAACCAGCAAGCCACATGAAAATACCTTTATTCCCCGCAATAGTCAAAGCAACAAAACCTAATGACATGAAATAATAAAATGTATAAAACTGCATTCTGGTCCCTTGTGTCTAGGCTCTGCATTAAAAAACATTAGAGCCCAGGGAAATGCTGACTCAGAAATTCATAAACCTGGCTTAATATTTAGATAGCTTGAGGATCCTATTAGTGTGCCTCCCCAACTGTGAATATTTTGAGGAGGGCGAAATGACTAGGAAGTGTAATTCCCAACTAGAAATGGATCCTCAGTAAGTACATTTCTCTCAGAAGTCTGAAAATGGGAATTTGGTGGTTATAATTCAAAGAATCAAGGACCCTACTCTTTCCATCCTTCTGGTCTGTGACCACCAGAGTAATGGAGTAACCTCAAGGGTAATGATCCTCGTGCTCACATGATGGCTGCCACTGCACCAGACACCACCACACCTTCCTCACATGAGCACATCAAACACTGAAACAATGAAGTTTCTCTCTCCCTCTCTCCCTTCCCCTACCTCTTTGATCAGTATGGAGTGGCTTGCCCGTGACATTACTATAAGGGAAGTTTGCAAGGCCAATACCTTTTTTTTTTCCCCTGGGAAGTAAATTCTACCAACAGGAAAAGAAAAGAGAAAAAAGGCTAATGGGGAAGCGCTTCATGTCAGTCACAGTAGGACACTCACTAGTTTGCAGCCAGACCATTACAGTCAGAAATTTCTACGTATGCTGACAAAATCTGTCTTCTGATCATTTTTAAGCATCAATCGTAAGGCTGCTCTTCTAAGAAGCCTCTTTGACCTTAAATAGCATCCA
>RJWH01001677.1:0-330351 GCA_004363575.1 Solenodon paradoxus
AGAGAGAGAGAGAGAGAGAGAGAGACAGAGAGAGATAGAAAGAGAGGGAGACGGAGAGAGAGAGATGAAAGCTGGCAGAGAAGAACAAGAGCAGTGCAAAATAAAACAAAAGCCCCAATGAAAAATGGACTGGATAAAGGAAAACGAAAATATTCTCGTGTCCTCTTCCACCACTGATCACGTGATCCAGGTAAACGAGGGAGCAGATGTAAGGACAATGGTCACAGGAAGGTAGCAGAATGGACTGTCTGGGGAACCCCAGAAGCTCGTGGGCAGAAGGTCCCTCAGACCTCACACACCCAGCTCAGCAGTTGGCAAAGCGTCCGCTCAGCCTAAGGAGATGACGTCCCAAGTGACCTAGATAAGACTCTCCCTTTTGTAACATGCTTGCAAAATTATGCTATTGCAGTAACTAGAGCGGTCACTGGGTGAGCTCCATGGTAAAGGCAGGACCACACTGTTGGTGTGATGTCAAGGCAACACAGACGCTGACCCACAGTGACGCGCTTGCAATGTTCCGTTAGTTATAAAAACGGTTTTTGAAGGAAAGGTGCAGGCAGCAATGAAGGCAAGGAGGCAGGCAGGCAGGAAAAAAGGAGAAAGCAATGTTATTTATTTTAATTAGTTGTTTGACTTGGTTGTTTGCCAGTGACAGGATATGACCCCTGGATCCTTAGGATGTATGTGGACTGGAGGTGGCAGACCAAACTATGACACCACCGGGGTGTGCTTCCTTCAATACAAACCTTTTAAATAAAATTAAAAAATAATTTAGATTACAAAAAACAGTTTAAATAATCTAGTAAGACTCTGCATTTAAAAATCTCTAAAAGCCTGAAGTCGGTTCAGAGTTCTCTGAACTCCCCAGGGTCAGACATCGAGGTCAGGTGGCTCCTGGCACTACCTGTCCTGGGGCCAGTTCCCTCTTTGAAGCTTCCCCAGGAGAGATGAGAAAAGACACAGCCCGATCCTCCTCTTAGAGACGCTTGGAGAGGCTGGAAAGAGCTGGAGATTGGGTCTCGTCCCTGCCTCAGTATGGAGCACAGAGGACTAATCATTTATTGACTCCACTTGGACAGACCATAAGCTCAGTGAGGATATTCTCCACAGTTTGTTAGCATCTCAGTGTACCTGACAAGTTGTCATCAGAAATAAAGAACGATCACATGAAAGAAAACTTTTAAAAGCAAGCCCTCCACAATCTCAATGAGATCATCCAGTTTTTCATTTTTGCCACACATTTCTGGATTTGGTCACATGCATCCCTTGGCCTCACTTGTTGCAAACTTCACTTAGGTACCATGAGTCCCTTCTTAATTGTCATGGTGGCACACAGGTGCTGCTTTTCCTACACGCCTGCATTTCTACTGTCTCCACGATTACCATTTTGAAGGGTATGCCACGTTTTCAAGGCAAAATCCTTTCCTTCTCCTTCAGTGGTTATTAGGGCCAGGTTTGGAGTCAGATGGACTAGAGTCAAACCTTCTCTTTGATGTTGATTATCTGAGCAACTTTGTCCTGGCTTCTCGAAATATGGGTTCACTAAACCCATAAAATGGGACACACTGTTCCCCCCTAGAGTTGTAAGAGAATTAAACCGAGGGACTGAATATAAAGTAAACATGGAGACTCACACATAGTGAGGGCTCAATAAATGGAAATGATTTTATCAATAAAATCATTTTTATTCTCTTTTGGAAATATCAAACAGGATACAGTTGAGTAGAGAGAAACTCTGAGAACTATTGCTTCTAAGCTTCTCAGCAACAGATAAGACCAGCTGTTCCCTCACTGGAGAGAAGAGCCAGGAAGGCTGAGGAGACATGCTGTCCCCAAACGAGGCTGCAGCCCAGATCACACACTCTACCCACCCGTCTCCCCTGCACGTGGTTCTACTCCCAGAAGATACTTACTGCCCTAATCCAGTTGTTTTGTCTCTGTCCCTACATCACATCTTTTGTAAAAGCACCTTAACACTTTAGGGACACCAAAGCATTCCCCTGAAGCAAAAACATTCTCTGGAACTGCCTGGCCAGCCTAAAAAAATTGACAGCAGCAGCTAAAAGAGCGCATCCCTCAGAGACAGGACACACCCTCCTCCAGGTGTTCCCCACTTGAGACGATCTCTTCCCAAAGGTCACCGGTGCGGATCAACCCTAACGCTGCATTTAAGGGTAAATGCTCTTCATAAAGTCCCTGAAGTTAGTTGATACCAATGTAAAGAAAACTGGCTGTATATGTGTATAAAATGGCCAATGTGACAGTCATTATTTTTGTAGGGAAGAAAAAAGTGAGTCTGCATAGTTCTCTTCAACAAATCAACTACTACACATTCCTCCATGTGACCCTTTCATTGAACACCTATGACATGCTAGATGCTGAGAAGGATACTCAGACTAATGAATCATAGAAGCTGCTTCTGGATGCTGACAGCCTAAGAGAAGAGTCAGCGTGGGGAATAAACATGCACCTGTTTGTGTTATGTGTGTCTCTACGTGGGTAAGTGTGCACGTGTGGATTGTGCATCTGTGCACACATGTGTATGTCGTATGTATAGTCTACTGCACTTTCTGCCTATGTATAAGGCCAAGATTAGGCAATAATGTCAGAGGAAAAGTTCAGGTAAGGTATCATGGGGGTTCAGGCACCCCCTGGTGGAGGAGGGGTGGGCGCAGTCCACATATATCCCAGGGTTCTGAATTCCAGACCAGGGGTCAGCGGGAGCAGCCAAGATGAACAACTAAATCAAATGAATTAAGATGCTTCTTCCTCTTCTCTCTTCCTGCCTGCCTGCCTCTCTGCTCACCTTCAGTCCTGCCTGCACCTTAACAAAAGAAAAGTATTATGGGGGTTTAAATGAGGGGCCCCTTCAGTCTAACTGACACCTGCCCCACCCACCCCATTTACCATCACACCTGCCCCACCCCTCGCACTCATCCCTCTTCCTGTCTAAGACACTTACCACCTCATAGTATAACATGCAGTTTGTTATTTATTGTTGATCTGTCACCCTCGCTATAAAGCAATCCCTCTCCATAAAGCTAGAGATTCTTGTCTGTTTTGATGTTCGCAATAACTAGAATACAGCTCAGCACACAGTAGGTACTCAAGAAAGTCCCCTAAAAGCAAGGCAGGCAGGCTGTGCTGAGAGTAACCCACCAGCCAGCCGTTTAGTGGACACCTTCTGTGCGTCTTCTCCCTGGCAAGCAGTGTCCTGGGCCCTGAGATATAAAGAGAAGCTTTCTGTTCCCTCCAGGGGTTGGTAACCCAGGCAAGGGTAGGGCTTCCTGTTCAGGTAATAGTGTGAGCAAGGCTCTGAGGAGAAGCAGGCGTCACGTCCCGAGAAAGCATAATCCTGGGTGATGGGGACTTCCTGGGACTCAGGCTGGTGAGGCATCCTGGGTACCCATTCCGGAGAATACAGACCCCCTGGCTGAGCCATCTGTACTCACAGCTGACCCTCTAATCCTCGGAGACGGAAGCTTCATTGTTAAATAACCTACAGGCACAGACGTAAGACTCCCTCTGAGCCAAAAACTCAGACCTGATCTGAGAGGTGGAAAGCCAGGCAGTGGGAATATGCGAAGCTCTCTTCCTTACCTCCCGTATCTTTGTTTGCTTCACACTTAGGGTGTTTTTAAGTCCCAGAGGAGTCGGCTCACACATGCAGACACAGACAGAACACACGCTAGCTATTTGCAACTCTGCGCTGAGTATGCCAGCCCAGAGAGGAGGAGGCCAGGTGGGGTCAGCACACCTTGCTCTTTGATTGCCAGACCACCTTGAGATGATGACGCAGGACAGCTCTTCAAGGACCAGGTGTGGGCTCAACTCCCCCCTGTGGCTCCCCGGATCTCAGGGCCGAGTATAGCAAACCTCCAGGACCCCTTGCTGAGCCCCACTGAGTGCCAAGTTCAGTGCCAGGCACTAGGGAAAGCCATAAAGGTATTAGAAGAGAGACTCTGGAAGAGATCATGTCTGACCCCAGGTTGGGAGAGAGAAGAGGCTACAAAAATAAATGCATGTCGACATAATTAGATTGGATGGCTATTCAGAGCTCTGGGGGAAAAAAAAGCAGATAAAAACAATTCTGCTATAAACTGATTCTTTCCTATATATAGCAAATACAAACAACGTCCACTTCCCCAGTTCATCTGTTTTGTGAGTTCCTGTTTTTTAACATTGGGTTTTCTTCAAAGCTCACCTCACAAGCAGAAGTTCTGCCAGCAGTCCCAGAGGAATAACCATCGAGGTGACCTCTGTGGGTCCCTGAGGTCGTGGGGGGTGGGGGAGGGACTCATGCAGAAACTGGGTGAAATCAGGCTCCTGGACAAATTCAGAAGCATTCATTCTAGATCTCGGCTGAGCTTCCAATCTGTTCCCTGTGAGACTAGAAGATTCTGCAGAAGGATGGATCCCAAAGCCCTCTCCCTCCTGTTCCTCACCTTTGCACCTGCTCTGGAGCTCTTGAACTACACAATGCCAGATGAATGGTGGAGAGAATCCCCCTAAGTTATGTGGAATAAGAATATGAAGAACATAATTCTCTGGGAAATTACTCAATCCCAGGTTTGATGGGCGCTTTCCCTGAGAAGGAGGGAAAACTCCAACGCCCTTCCTCTCAGCACTCAACGCGGGAGATGAGCACCCTCCCAGACATCAGTGCTGATCCAGTTGGGTCCCTAGGAGGGGCTTGAGCTGGGCATGCATGGAGAAGGGAGGGATGAGGGTCCTGCAATGTGCTAACAGACTTCCAAGCTGATCTTGTCCAGAAACGCTACCTGCTGCGTAGCCTTGTCGTGCTCCCAAGAGGCCTCATCTCCTATTTCTCTTTCCTTGTTTCCTCCCTCCCTCCATGGGAGCAATGGAAGTCATGGTTTTCCACTGACAAGTTATTGAAGAGCAACAGACCAGAACAGAGGAGACAGTCCCAAAACAGGAACCACCGTGAAAAATACCTGCTTAGCATTTGCATTAAGTCTCCAGAAGTGGGACCACTCCCTGCTCACTTCATTGTTCAGAATGTAAGTGGCCCCGAAATGGCAGTGAGAGGTATTTTGAGGTGGTCTTCTGTTGGCTCCCACAAGGGTCCCATCATTCACTCAGCAAGCAGGCACCAAACCTGTGCTGTCAGGCATCAGCAAGAGCTGACGGCTGGCATTTAGTGGGCACCTAGAGACCCTGGACAACTGATTCCTTGGCTGTCTTACGCAGTTTAATCCTCCCAAAAGTCTGCAAGCATTTTGTCATTGTGACTCCCAATTTAGGATCAAGAAAATGGAGGTGCTGGGAGGTTAAGATAGCAGAGCTGCGTCGTGGAGAGGCCGGGACTGAGCCCGGTTCTGGCTCCAGCCACCACTGCCCGCTCCGCAGCCCTGTGAGAAGATTGTGCGATCTGCCCTGAACATCTGCTCCAGGCTCTGCTCTCAGAAAGTCCCTGAGAACAAGCTCACATCTCTCCAACTCTGTTCCAGTCCACATCCTCTTCTCAACAACCAGGGTGGCTGGAGAACTGGGTGTGGCGGCTTCTGAGAAGTGGGAGGGGAAAGGACAGCAGGGAGATATGGCGTCAGCATACCCGGAACTGAAACGCCTCCCCCAGGTGCTCACCTGCCACCACTGGGAGCCCTATTTACAGCCTCAGCCTCGTGGGAGCAGCCTCTCCTCCCCACCCTCAAAGAGCGAAGGTCAAGTGGACAGTGCTCATGGAAAAAGCCAGCTAGTGCTTCCAGAGCCACTCTCTGGCTCAGAGTTTCCATGACTTAGAGTGCCCCCGTCCCACCCCAAGCCTGAGGGCTCACTTTAGCGCCCCTCAGGCTGGCACCAAGTTAAGCACCCTCTGTGGCCATCCAGTGAAGCCTGAGTGTGCCCGCAGCTTGTTCAAGCACAAATTTCTGTAGCACCACCTCACTGGTTCTGCAGGCCTGAGGCCAGACCCAAGAATCTGCGTTTCTAGCGAGTTCTCAGGTGGTGCTGATGCTGCTCGTTCAGAGCCCATGCTGCCTGCCTGAGGAGCCTGCCTCCGGGAATTCTTGCTGCCGTTAGCGCCAGCAGCAGCCTTCCTATCAAATGCATCTCAAAACGCAGTTGCAGCACAAGGTGATGTTGAAAATCCCAGTAGTGCCAACTTTATGGGAGGTAAGAGGTAGGGAAGGTGAAGAAATGGGGGAGAGGTTGAACCCAGGCTGAATGGCATTTTAAGTCTAAATCTCTTAAGGACTCAGAGGCATGGGGGCTGCAAGAGGGAATCAAGAGGAAGCTGAAAGGGCTTGGGGAGAAAGCCTTGTGTATAGTCAAGCTTTCGGCCTCATCCCTAAGAGTACCAAAGTTGGTCTGAGCAAAGCCAGCCCTGCCCTGCCCTGCCCTGCCCTGCCCTGCTCTGCCCCACCCAGTCCAGCCCAGCCCAGACCTGCCCCAGGTGCTCAGTAAATTTACCTCCCAGGCCCAGCAGAGAGGCTGTCACTGCCTTCTCTTCCCTGGGAAAAAGGGACATCTCTCTGCCTTGCCCTACCATCTCCTTCTCTCATCTTTCATCGCTGGACCCTTGGGGGTTTAGTATAAATAGATGAAAGGAAGGGATTTTAACCCTGAACTGAAATCACATTTCTAGAAACTCTGCAAGTCAGGAGTAGAAAAGAGATTAGGGACTTGACACAGTCCTTGAGGAATGCAACCTTCTCTTGTCTTACTCAAGGGACTTCATCTATCTTGTTCCTGCTGAATGGAAATCTCCTTTCCCTTAGTCTCTTGGTGAACTCCTACTCTTGCTTCAAAACCCATCTCGGGTGATCCCTTCCCACTCCAGGTAGTTTGTCATTACTCCTCTATGCTTCCATATTGTTTATGAGTCTGAGTGACAGCAGAGAAACTACCAGGCTGTAAACATTCCCAGCCTGTCTTTTCCCTCCTTACCAGCTAAGGAGGCTCTTCCCAATTGGTTTTTCCAGCTTACAGGTTTCCCTGCTTTCTCTTCTGTGACAGAGTCAAAGGCTGTGGGGAGAAGACTGAAGAGAGAGGAGAAAAACTGAAAAGAAGGAAAGAAGGATATGTATATGGGATGAAGGATGGAACTAGAACCAGGAAGATATCTTCTCTAGGATAGGAAGGGAAAATGATGTAGGTAGCTATAGTTTTCTAGAATGGTTTGAGGAAAAAGGGCCATGTCAGGCTCAAGGCATGTAGAAGTGAGTAGAGAAGGGAAGGAGGTTGTAGTAAGGTTACTCTAATCTGTCCATGTGAATCCTATATACAGAATTCAAAAATATAAGTAAAGGGCTTAAATTATTCTGAAATGCCTTTTGATTGCTGCCTCCCTCTTTCGTTGATGCCCAGGGACTGGACTGCTTGGGACACACTTTTGCTGGGTGATGGCCTGTATTTCTCCAATCATTCATCTTGCTCTTCCCAGCAGTCTGAGCATGAGGGGTGCTAAGAAATGATACCTTTTTTTCCTTCCTGCTCTCCTTCTGTCCACCCTGGGCAATCGATCTGGCAGAAATGAAGGCAGAACAGAGCAGGAGCTGACAGGACAATTCACACAACAGAGGCAAATAAAAGGTCCCCTACATCTCCCTGGACAGAGGGCCAGTCGCACAATGCTGATCTTGGCTGGGAGCCCACAACTTACCCGGCCCCTCGGGCCTCGCGGCTATGGCTAATTAAAGACGTGGTTACTCATTTCATTCCCAAGTCGCTATTTAAGGAAGTAGAATCATGCCATTCCTATAAGGCCTCTGACCTTACACTAGAGGCAAACAATGCTAGGGCTTGTCCAAGTTTCTGTGACTGCAGAGCTGTTCAAAGAGCAGGAGGAGGGGTGAGGGAGGTGACTGCCAGGCCTACAGCTGGGCCCGCTGCTGTATTGTCCCTCCTTCAATGCCCTCCTCTCTCCCTCCCCCAAGAGGCCGGGATTTAGTGACAACCCTTCCCCTAGCCCCCTGCCAGGGCCATCCCTGTGTTTTCTGATCACACTCAGAGTCACACAGCTGAGTCAGAAAAAAGCATGAACAATCTCCTTCTGGATTTCAAACAGCAGTGACTTGGGGCATTTGGGACTTTTCAGTTACTTTTTAAGAAGTAAAGAAAATATTGCTATTACTCAATGAACTCTTACTGGGACTTGCTCTATGCCAGTCCCACTGCTAAGAAGTGAAGAGTAACCAGTCTTATTAGATGAAGCAGACATGTAAACAAATGTATTGCACTAATACGGAAGAAGTGCACAGGACAGAAAAGGTGGTGATAACCTCTTACTAGTAAGGGAAGAAAGCTATGTCGGAGGGTGGGAGATCTAAGGTGGGTTTTGAGGTTCAAATAGGAGTTTGCCAGATAATCTGATAAGGAAAAGCATAGTCAATCATGACAAAATACATTGGAACCCACTAGTTTCAGCAGGTCTCAAGCTTTTCTAACAAAGACTCATAACAGCAGATTGGCATAAATAGAAAGCTAGTCTGAGGCATCTGTGTGTGAATATGACATTTTTCTTAGACATTTACTTTTATTTTTTAATTGTGCAGATTATGATTTACAACAATCTCCCATGTTCTGATATTAAAATAATGTTCATTTCTAACTTGTATAATTATTTGACTTTCCGTGCATCATCAAATAAAATTGATCTTCCACGGAGAGGGAAACCTTTGTTGACCCCTTGACTTGGGGTTTTGTCCAAACAAACCCCAGGATCAGAGTAAGGTGGCCAAGACCCCAGACTGAGAACCAGAAACCTTTTAGAAGAGAATTAGAGAGCAGAGCCCTGTCTCTGACCATACAAGGGATTTCTCAACACTTGTGTTTAGACGTGTTGACCAGCTTTGACCACAGTCTCAGTATTTTCCAAGCACTCTGTCATAGTTTAAAGTTTGTGCTCACTCCCTTGAACCCTCGCGGTCCGCTGTGTTGGTTGATTTAGGAAAGATACCACCAGTGGGACCCCTGGGAGCAGTCAACAACGTAGACTGGACGATGGAATCTTTCCCACAAAGCCAGCACTTGGAAGGATTCTCAGCTGAGTGTGGCAATTGTTAACCAATCAGATGCAGGGTACCGCCGGAGGTTTTAAAAAGCCATTGCAGGTAGAGGATGATGATGCTCCAGTCCCAGTGATACACCGCAGACCAATTAAGTTGAAAACCCCGGGGGTGGCATCCAGGCATTAAGATGCATTACACCTCCCAGGTGACTCCAATGTGCAGCTAAGACTTGCCAATCAGGGACTGGATCACCGTGGTTCTCAACTTTGGCTGCGCATTGGAATCACCTGGGGAGGTTTTACACAGATGGCGGGGAGCCTGGCCGCCAGCCCCCAAGATCAGAACCTCCAGGGCTTGAGGCTGACGGCTGGGGATCAAAAGATTCCTTAGACCTGGGAAAGGAGCCTGACTGCACTGGCCCTGTGCTTTGGGGTCCCTATATCAAAACTCCCCAAGTGCCACTTGGGGGCTTGGACCCACAAGAGATGCCGTTGAATTGCAACCAGGACTCGGTGCCCTCAGAGCTCAGTGACCTGAGACTTTGAGTCGCCACAACACTGTGGCGGGTGGCTTCTGGGCCAGCTTGGTCACCTAGGCGGTAGCACACACTAGTTCTAGCATCTGACATCAAACTGCCAGTGCCGGTGATTTGGGGCGACCGTTCACACTGAACACAGGGTGTGTTTGGGGTTCGGGGTACCCACTGTCTACTGGAGATGCTGCTTGAGTTGGAGGGTGGGGTCCCTCCTCATGGAGACCATCCAGCCCACGTCCCTGAGGGCAAAGAGCATCGACACCAGGATGGGTGCCCACCCCCAGGCAGACCTCCAGCAGCCATTCCTCCTCAAGACCAGCCAGTGGTCCCGCTGGTCAGTGCCCTCTCTTGTCTCCCCTCGATGTAGCCGCTTTGTGCTGTCCCTGGCACCTTAAGAGGTGCTTTTCATCCCCCCAAGAGTGGGATTGCTCTTTTCTCTCCTCCCGCGACCACTACCCTTTGGTTGGAGGCCTTGTGTGGCCGCCAGGGTTCGACCCTCACCGAAAGGGAGCACATTTAGGAAGGACAGTAAAGACAGGGAGGCGGCCCCCCTGCCTGGACCCTCCAAAGAGGGTCAGTAGCTCTTCTCTAACCATTATTCTTATTTTTTTCCCCAATAAATCACTCTGCATCAAATAGGGCCATGAATTTTGCACTGCATTGGATAATCAACTTGCTTTATAGACATAGATCTCCAACCCCAAAACAATTTTGACCCAGTCACTGTACCTGCTAGGCCATCCTGTGGGGCTCTATTCTGTTCGTTAGTTTTCAAAAGCTTTGTGCGCCCCCCCGCCGGGACCGAGAATCCCCGCAGCAGAAGCCAGCAGTTGGGAGTCCATGCCACCTCTGGTCTCCATCAGCGATGGAGAAGTACATCCGGGGACTTAGAGGTTGAACTGTGTCCCTTCATGATTCATCTGTGGAGGCCCTAACCACATCAGAATGTGGTCTTGTTAGAAGGGGGCCCATTGCAGATGTAATGAGTCAAGATGCCTCACAATGGAGGACGGTGGGCCAGTCTGACTGGTGCCCTTCTTTAAAGGGGAAATCTGGACAAAGTCATGCACACAGGGAAAAAGCCATGTGAACGTGAAGGCAGAAATCAGGTTCCTGTGTCTACAAGGAACATCAGAGATTGTCAGCCAAGCATCAGAGGCTGGAAAAGAGGCACCCAGCAGATCCTCCCAGCCCCCTGCTCCCAGAGCAGCAGCTGTCCCTGCCAGCACCTTCATCCTTGGCCTCCAAGACTGTGAGACAGTAAGTTTCAGTTGTTGAAGCACCTAATTAGTGGTACTTTGTCTTACCAGCCCTAGGACACTAGTTCCGGGAGATTCCTCAAAGAAAATGATTGGAAATTCAATACACAGAGATTGCAAATGGATTTTTAAAGAACATGCACCAGAAACAATTCCTCCAGGTAGCAAGTTGGAAAGCACTGAAAAACATTGGGAAACTCGGAGAAGTCAGTTTTTTAATGCACTTAACCACAAGAAGCACCCGAAATCTCCTGGCACAGGTTCACACTAGGGAGAGTCAGTGAGGATACAGGTGGCTAGTTTGTGGAAGTTCCTCCTCTCCTTCCCCACCTCGTTCGTCTCCACCTGAGACCATCACAGAGACCATCGCAGTCAACCACTGAGCAGCTCTACGCTTTCCCTTTCAGCATCAAAGCAGCCTTTCTCTTTAATCAGTTCGAAACTTAAGTTCTCTCTGAGAGGCAGGAAAGCCTGAGAGCTAAGATGGAACAAAACTTCCTGGTCCAAAAAGAAGTTTCTGGTGCGCTCATCAGGCTCCCTGGCCCAGGAACCCATAGGGTATCCCCGGGGGTCCCAGACAGCATGGCCGCTATGTCTCCCAGCTGAGACCACATACCTGGAGGGAGGGGACATGTTCTCGAACATTCCCTTGGAACATTCCCTTGACACCTAATCCCTTCTTTGGCACAGAGATTGGTTCCTCTTCTTCCTATTCCTGTACAGAGATGGCAAAAGTGGGCATCTGAATAAAGCATCCACGGCAATTTTCAGGATCATGCCAGTCAGTCAGATTAAAAAAAAAATAATAAACTAAAATTGAATTAGAGTCAGTGAAAGGGGAGTGGGTGTAGACCTTGACACGAATTGCTTTTTGAAGCTATAAATAGAACCTTGGTGTCCTTGGCCCTTTGACCCCTGGGAATTGTTGACCAGCTGAGGAGTGCGAGACTCACTCATCTTCCTCTAGCAGATGTAAGCACATGGAGGAAACTTTAGATAAGGCCCTTTTAAAATAAATGCAAAAAAGGAAATGATTATCTTCCATCCTGAGAGCTCTTCTTGGGTTTCCTCTTGCTCTAGGACTTTCCAGGGGCTAAGTTGGGAGAAGGGAGAAAAAAAAAAGATTCAAATTTAATTTGATTATTGGATTCCAAGTCAGTTTTCTTTTCTAGCTCTCTGGTGGGTTGCCTGTTGAATCCACCACTTGTCCTTTCGTTCCCTGAAAGGCTCATTTTTGTTCAAAAAGTTGCCAACCCCTGATGCCACTCTGAGACTGAGTTCTTCAACTGGCTACAGGGTCCCTGCTGCTGAAAGGAAGTTTGGCGTCATGTAAAAACACCTGCTCTAAAGTCCTGCATCCTTTCTTTGTGCAGTTTATTTGATGCTGGAGAACTTGGTGTCCTCACCTAAGAAGGAGGGTGGTATAAGTGAGGTGAGTGACATCACATCTCCTTGTGAGCATCCAATGGGAGAACAGTAGATCAGTCGGCTGATGTCTCCACTTAGCCCTGTCGCTGGGCTGAGCATCAGTCTCCCCACAAGGCGTGGGATGAGGTCTGTAGCCTCTACCCCCGCCCCACCCTTACTCCTCTGGAGGTGTCCCCAGGACTGTGCCTTCTGAGGAGGGAGCCAGTGCTGATGAATGAGAAGAGATTCTCCAAGTTTTTCACTTCAGGGAATCAAATATGGCGAATCCTTGTGCTTGACTTGAATTCCAGCCAGTAAACTTGGGAAGAGGCAGACTGCAAGTCAGTGTTGTGCTAGAGACTGAGGATGTAGAAATGAGTGTGACTTGGCCTTTCCTCCAAGTCTCTCCACATCTCCATGTGTTTAAGAAGGAGAAACAGCTTTCGATACAGCTCTTTCCCTAAGACTTTGTAGCTACCCCATATACTATATGTATACTTAGTATATGTATACATATACTAAGCCATATAAGTTGGCTTTTTTATTTTAGTGAAAAGGTGCATGTATAAAAGAAAAACACATTGTTTTGTCCTTTCTCTTAATCCATAACCACACTGACATTTAAGATCAAAATAATTCGTAACAATGTAAAGAGGAAGTGCCTTTTTTTAAGTGACTAAATAAAGTCGACCATAGTTTCATTGAAATAATTCAACACAACAGTGTTTAAGTCCTGGAGAAACATGCAGGTAAGCTGAATTGAGCTACAATAGGAATCTAGAGGAAATAAACTGTGCAGGGGTACGAGGCGGGACAAACATACTTTCAGTGGGAACTTTCACTCATCACTGACTTACTTGGATTCCCCAAAAAATGCATTTATAAAGAAACCTCCAAACCACTTGACAGGTAGTTGTCTTCTCCAGTTAGGAAGTGGAAAACAAATTTCCTCATCATTGGCTCATTATTTTTCCTGCGGGAAGACTCTTTGCTCTTCCTGCACAGGTCAAACAGATCTCGTTATTCTGACAAGTCCTCTCTTTCCAGCAGCACCTCTGGTCAACTGGCTTTCAGGTGCTAGCAAGGGACACGGGGTGCGGAGTGAGGTGTGGCCTTGTCTGACACTCCTCCCAAGAAAGAGGGAGCAGTGCAGCATTACCTCCCCGGCGAATCCTGGAGTGGAGCTGACACAAGAATGGATCATATCTAGGTTTTGGGCTCTCTAAGAACGTGCTCTCTCAGCTGCCACATACATATATTATACATGCAGCATCGTCATAGGTACAGCCTCTGATGTACCTCTACATTTTCCAGAATGACGTCTCCACTGAGGCCAGTAAAGATCTTGGTCAGCCCTAGAGGTCTCTAAAGAACTTGTCTTAATGAGTGAGTCAGAATAATCAATAATTACATGTAACATCAGATAGAAGGTAGAGGACAGATGATAGACAGATAGATAGTTCGTAACAACGACGGACTGAAGGAGCCTGGAGAAGTGATAAAGCTTCCCTAATTTTCCTTTCTGTAAAATGGGCTCTCTGAGCCACAAATGTGTGTTTATAAAGTGCATATTAGAGTGGATGACAAAAATCAGCCTCAAAAAACAGGAACCGTTACCAATAATTGTTTTTATTGAAACACAGTTCACTGGAGGCATTGCTGTGAGTTCAGAATCCCAGGGCTGTGAGGAGACAGACTGGAATCGTGAAGGCTGATACACATACGTGGGTAAATGTCTGTTTTCTGCACCAATGCACAGCTTAAATGGGGCTGGTCACCTGGTGGTCAGATATTTCCCAAGTCACGGAAGGTGAGACAGTTCTGCAGGGGAATCCAGTCTGATTTCCTGGTTCAAAAATCACACCTGTGAAACTCAATCCAGGTGGGAAATTCTTCTGGTTGACTCTTCTGGAGCAAGGTCCATTATCAAGCTATTTCTCCGGGTCGCCCTGAGGTCATCGCCTTCATTAAAAGGCAACAGTCAAGCGATGCAACAAAAACAAACTGCTTTTCTTTGCCAAAATTCCCATCACAGCAGCTCACTTTTGTTGAAGAATACTTTATGCCAGGCACCATGCAAATCGCTTTACATACATCCATGTATTGAATCCTCTAACAGCTTTTCGGGGGACAGCTACAAGAACCCCTATTTAAAGATGAATTTCAGAGTCTCGTCATTTGTCCAAGATCACAGCTAGTAAGTGGAGGAACCAACAATGCAGATAAGGGCGGAGTTCCTCCCGCCGGGCTATGCTTCACGGAAAACCATTAATCCCACTTTTCTCTCCCCTGTCTCGTGTGTTTATACTGCAATCTGAGAACAAAAGGTGGTTTAAAATTCTCCTTTTTCTCACCTGCTAAAGCGCAGCACAATCTATTGTTACATATCAGGCCCTGCTTTGCTCCAGGTTCTCTAGCCTATTCCTCCAATCCACTTCATACACCATCCCTGTGTTCCCCCATCCCATTCAGAAATCTTTCTGGTCTTTAAAGTGGGGGGGGAAAAAAAGAAAAGAACTGGCAACAATTTAACAACTAGTTTCAATCTCTGCCATTTGACTAAGAAGCCACTTTTCATGGGCACCTGGTTGGAGCAAGAGTGCCCCCTGGTGGAATAGTTGTGTCACTGCCAACACTATTCTTGGACAAACGTGTGCTGGTGGAAACTACACAGAACAGTATTCACACATGTGGGACCATTCCTACAGCTACTACAAAAACAAACAAAACCAGCTCAGCAATTCCCAGCACCAATTTACTGAAATGCAAAGTCGTTGCTTAGCACACATGTTTTGCCTTCAAGCCCTAATGTTGGGATTAGGGTCAGGTGAGACAGGACCATACCAATACAGGACTGAATCTCATCTTTATTTAAAATATTGAAATTTTACTCATCACAGATTTTTGCATTAATGTTGACTTTATTTCGTTGCATTGATCTTGATTGTGGAGGTTTTTTGGTCGCCCCTCCCTTACATTTTCCATCCACTGCCAGTGTCTTACTTGTTTTACCCAGGGCTGAAGCTGTCTGAAGAGAGATTCCATTTCCTTTCAAAGTTCTGTAATAAATAAGCTACACAGCTCCTGTCACACCCCACACGTCTGCCTCTCTCTCCCTGAGAGAATGGTCCTACCTGATTCACCAACTGAAGGGCAAAGAAAATGCCCAAGTAACTAATCAGTAACCCAACAGAAAAATTTGCCAGTCGTTAATTTTACCAAAGATGGCTACTCTTTTGCCAAGCTAAAATTGACTTCTGCTTCTGCCAAGTCCAAGGCCATAGGCTACAAGTCTGAGCGAGGGTGCTTGTCGGTGCTGCAGGGCCCTCATCTGACCTTGGCCAGGGCAAGCTAAGGATCTGCTCTGTGAAGTTTTTCAAGTCTGGAACTGAAGGCTCATAGCAAGTCAGGTCACCATAAAGCTCTGTGTCTACCCTGGGTCATCCCAGTCCCCTGGCCCTGAGGCCAGGTGGAGCATTCTCTACCTGGAATGGGCGTGGAAGTGGGTATGGTTCTGGAACCCCCCGAAGTTGTATGGAGAGATCATTTATAACTTTCCTTCCACGCCTCAAGGAGCTCTGACCTCATAAAGGGTGAGGATCAAGAGTCTTTCCAAAGTCTTCAGATTCTCTGCAAGAAATAGCCACCAAAAAACATCTTACCTTGTGTGGCCTAGTTAAAAACGAGTATCAGGGACCTGATCTGCGGTATAAAAACAGTGCTGAGTAATCCTGACACAAGGGCCCAAACTTTCTTTCAGATTTCAGAGAAAGGGACAACTCCTCACTCTTGGTTAAATGGAATCGCAGCTGCAGGTTGAGAACTGGAGAGTGCACATTGCTTTCTTTGGCCCTTTTGCCGTCTTTCTCTGGACTTTTTCTGGAATATCCTTCCAGCCCCTTGGCAGTCTGTACTCACCCTTCAAGATCAGCCTTCTCACTCGGGCTTAGTCATCCAGGTATTCTCAGCACAGGGTCAGAATGCACAATAAGTTTGATGGCCAAATAAGCTCAAAGATCAATGAAAGAATGGCCACCTGCTCCCGTTTTCATTGCCTAGATGAGGATAGTGAGGTTCCGATAGACACAAGCATGTCACCCAGCTGCCACAGCCAGGCCAGCTGCAGGCCCCTCTGCAGCTGTGTCCTGAGGTCATACAGCTTCCCCCATCACTTGCTGATGACTGCACTGGCATACCACCTTGTTTTCCCTTCTTTTTACTGCTCTTTGCTTGGAGCACACAGCGGAGACTGACCAGGGGCACTCAGAGCGGAGAAAGCAGTGACTGGCAGATACCACTGTACCCCCACCCCCAACAGGGTCTGAGAAACCTGAATCTTCCTCAAGATGCTCTGTCATTCCTCTAGTGAGGGTCCAAATGCCAACCTATTCCACTCTTTGGAACTTTCATAATAGCAGGATAGAGAGTGCTGAATTGCCTGCCCAGAAACCCACGGTTTGTGAAACCAAACAGCTAGCTTTACTCTACTTCCTCCCACCGGAATTAGAGCCCTAAGAAGACTGATAACATCTCCCACGGCCACTCCGAGCTCTGCTTGTCCCAGACATGTTTCAGAAGCTGGGAAAGAGAGCCGGGAGGAAGGCGACCTACCCAGCTGGTTGCGTTTCTGCTCAGAAAGGGGAGAAAAGGCCTCTGAGGAAAACCGTGGGCCCGAGCGCAGCTGTGGTCATTCCGGAATCATTAGACCTGCCACAGACGAGATGCAGTTTGCAAGCAGCAGAGAGGACTTGTGGCCTGCCGAAATGGCTTTCGCTGTGTTTGGGTTTCTTCTGTGGCGTGGCGTGGCCTGCCGGGTTTCCTCACACGGGGCGGTCTTGTCAGAAGACCACAGGCGTCCCCAAAGGCCCCCACAGGGCTTCTCAGAAGGTATCCTTGACAAGGCAAAGGATTTTTGCTTTATGCTTATCTTGGCTGCTTTTTGGCCTGCTCTGTTTTGCTTTATTGATGAATAAGACTTTCTTGCACCTATCACTGCATTGTAACATTATATGGGTTGAAGGTGTGCGGCATTCTAAACCCACATCTGTCTGTGGTGCATTCAGTTCACCACTGCTCGTTTAATCTGGAAAGGTTCAGGGGTTTGGGTTGTTGTTTTGTGAGCAGCAATTTGACCTTCTCCTGTCCCCTCCTCAGAATGACAAGTTCCTTCTTGGAGGAACATGAAAGTCCATGCAGGAAAAGAAAGGCATACCCAGCGTTATAGCTGGAAAAACGGACGTACTTGACTGTCCTGAGATGGTCACTCAGTTCAGTTCCCACCCCCACCCCTTCCAGATGTGTGGTGGAAACACACCACATGCCCTACCCTGGGCTTTCTGTCCTGTGCATATTCTATTATCACTCCAGAGCTGAGATCTCTTCCTATCCCGTTCTGAACCTACTAAGTGCGTAATAAATACTGAGTGGCTAAGACGAGCTTAGAAAGCCTCAGACCAAATTCCAGCCAAGGAAGCCTTGAGCATTTTTATAAAAATATAAGCCCCTTTATATCATGTGTCATCCCCATGGCAATCCTGTAAAGCAGATGCTTTTATTCTGTTCTGCAGATGAGGAAACTGAGCCTTAGAGGGATTCTGGGGTTGCAAGTGGTGTCGCTGCGGTCAAGTTAGGATTCCAGGACTGTGACTTGCAAGCTGGGTTCTCCATCACTTTGGAGTTCTCAGTGTTTCAGCAAATGACCAGGGGAAGAGTAGAGTAACAGAATCCTAAGGGATCAGAACCACGTGAAACAAGGCCAGGCCCACGGTGGGGAGCGTTCAGGAACATGCTAAAGATGTTAGTGCATTTCCTGGAAGAGCTGCACATACCGTGCAGGCTCAGTCAGTCCTCATTCATAAAATCCTGCCGTTGCCTCTGAACCAAGCCAAGTTCTTTTTACTCCTGAACACCTCGGGTAGGTTTCAAGAGAAACTTTCCCTGGTCTGCCATCTAATCAGCCCTGTGCTGGGAGCATGGCATAGCACAGTGGTTCTGAGGATGCATGTGACTACTGGCTCTCAGGACAGCCGGATCCATGCTGAGTATTGATTCCAGCACTCTATTAGCGAAAACAGACTGGGCCTCAGAATCCTCCACACAGCACTGCAGGCAGCCACTACCAATCCATCACCCTTGCCCTGACATTAAACCTAGTTGTCATTATTGACCTAGCAAGTGATCAACAGAATTTCATTTTTCTTTCTGTCCTTCCCATCTTCCTGCCCCAGTGTTTCTGGAATGGATAATGAATGTATGGATGATGGGTGGATGGATGGATAGTGATTTGGATGGCTGGATGGATGGATAGTTGGTGAATGGACAGATAGATGGATGAATGGATAAAGGGAACTGAGTTTTCATCTTACAGAAAAGACCTGGTTGGCACCACTCCTAACTCTACTGCCTGCTCAATACCAATACTTCCTTGACGAAACTTGCTCTGAGCAGGAGTCATATTTTGTGACATGTGCTACAGGAACGGGTGAGATCCCTGGGTCATTCTGAGGTCATGGAAGATCCTCAGTCTCAGCATTTTGTTTCTCACTCAGCCTCATTTCCTCCCTCTCTAACATATGCCTGAGCTTCAAAACAGCCATTCACCCTATACTTCCTTCTTCTTTTTAAAGTTCCAGCTGACAAGTGAAATTTCTTCCACCACTTTTTGTTCTTTTTTTCTATACAGGGGAAAATTCTTACGGCCTCACAGTGGGGGGTG
This sequence comes from Solenodon paradoxus, assembly GCA_004363575.1. NCBI lineage: Eukaryota > Metazoa > Chordata > Mammalia > Eulipotyphla > Solenodontidae > Solenodon > Solenodon paradoxus. The sequence continues at coordinate 18,892 of RJWH01001677.1, forward strand.
GGGGTGCATAGAAATGGCCAGTGATCAAACACGCTCAGGGGTCTTTGGAGCCCTCAGCATCTTTAACTGGTGCCATTAGCTGCCGGGAGGCTCTGAGTCACCCCATCATTTAGCGACAGATGGGGAAGCATGTTTTTCCAAGACCCTTTCAGAAACCCGTGTTTTTGCTTCTGCACTGATTCAGTTAGGGTGATACCAGGATATTCTTTCCCTTAGCAAAACACCACTCAGTGCTCAAGAGGAAAGAAACGTTAAGAAATTCTTCTTCAAGAGGGCTTCAAGAGGAATAAAATGCTTTTACAAAGCAACATTTTTGAGATCGGAGTACCAGTAAATCAAAAGCAGATGGATAATGTGCTATGAAAACATGCCTCTGCTTCTCTGAGAAGGAAAAAATACTTGGGAAAAAGATATTTTATAAAATATATTTGAAAAGAGCTGGAGATTTTTGAGACAACCAAAATGTAGCAGGGAGGGTCCAACTCTAGTTATTAATATCCTGGAGCCAGCTGGGGAGTAAAATTAGGTGGTAAAATGATTGTACCATTTGTTATTCCAAGTTGGAAATGACATATTTCTCATATGTTCCTGAAAAAGAAAATCACTGTACTGCAGTCTGTGAGAGGAGGTTTTGCTTCCTTGTCTTTGTTTTGATATTCATTTTGATAATTGTTCCTTTCACTGAACTCAGAGACTGTGAAAGACCCAAGAGCAGAGGCGAAGACAGGGCCCTGAAGTTAAACTTGGCTGGAATCAGAGCTCTGACCCCCATTAGCCGTGGGATCGCAGGAGAATTCATTCAGCTCTCTGAGTTCTTGTTTTCTCATCTGGAAAGTGAGAAGAATAGCAACAAAAGCAATAATGATAAAATAATTGCTATTATTTGCGATAAATGGACAGTAAATTCTCAGTAAATGTTAGCTGGTGTATTTTTCATCCTGCCTAGAATGCCCTGCCACTAGATAACTCTGTGACTCAGCCACTCACTTCACTTCAAAATCTGACAAACCTGTAGTCAGAACTCCCCACCCAAAGAAAGGAAAGTGGGGTCATTACAGCCAACTACGAAGAAATGAAAAGGATTAGAGAAGAATACTATGAACAAGTATACACCAACAAATTAGAGAACCTTGATGAACTAGGATATTGTTAGAAACACACAAGTTACTTAAACTGACTCAAGAAGAAACAGAAATCCACAGAAGATCTATAACTAGGAATTGAATAATAATCAAAACCTGAAAGTCCAGGACCAGATGTCTTCCTCAGTTTTAAAGAAAAATGAACACCAACCTTTCTCAAACTCCTCTTCAAAAAAATAGAAGGGAAAGGAACATTTCTTAACTCCTTTTATAGTGACAACATTACTCTGTTAACAAAATTAGTCCTCAGGTCCTTCAGCACTCTACCCTCCCTAATCCTTCTTATACAACATCAACCTCTTCTCCCACTCCCTTTCCCTCACCCGGATTTATTTTTCTTCATACTACTTACCACCACCTGATACACAGACTTACTTGCTTACTTATTTATCACTCTCTTTCTCCCACTGGCATGCAAGCTCCACCAAGGTAGGGGATTTTATTTCCTTCTGTTGAGGCAGCACCTGTCACATAATAGGTGCTCATAAAAATGTATTAATTGAATAAACAAATTGTCAAGTCGTTCTTTTCATTGAGCAAAAATAGAGTGAAAACTAAAGAGGACTTGGACATTAGAGCACTCCAGGACATAGCTGACTTAGATAGATGAAAGCAAGCCTTCAAAGACAGATAACCCAGAAACCGTGGTGTCGGGAAAATGAAGGGAAATGAGATTTCTGAAAAGCAGGAAATGGTTAGCAGTGTCAGTGCTGAGAAATCAAGTACCACGAGGAAAAAAAAAGTGTCCATTGGAAAGGGATACATGATCACCGGTTATCTTTGTAAGAACAATGTGGAGATATTCTAAGGCCAGAAGCCAGAAACCATGGTGAATGAGCCAAGACACTGCATTTTCACAACTTTAAACAATTCTTTTATTTTTATAAAGATTTTATGTATTCATTCATTCATTCTTTTATACGAAGGAAGGCATGTAGGCAGACAGTCAGGAAGAGAAAGGAGGAAGAAGTATTTAACCATCCATCTGGTTGTGCATGTTGGTTGTTCCCTCCAGCCTGGCTCTGGGCCACAAACCTGCAAACTCTACACAGACTAAGCCCCCCAGAGTCACAGACCTAACCACTGAGTCTCCAGGGCACACCTCAACTACTTTTTAAAGAAGCTTTTCTATAAAGAAGAAAGTACTGAGTCGGGGGAATTGCTGGGAAGGGTGAGGAACAAGGGAGAATATTGTTTTTAGTCAGGGAGACTTGCAGGTGGCTAAAGGCCTATGGAAGAATCCCAGTTGAGAGAAAAAGTTCAATATACAGAAGCGGGCATGCTTTCCTGAAGAAGGATGTAACCCAGGCCCTAGAACTGGCTTTAGAAGAAGGATCACCTCTCCTCCACCCTCAGACTGCAGTCAGAGGCTACAGAAAAACAGGACCCGAGAGCCCACCTGTTCCCCACGAGCCCTAATCAGCACCCAGGCCTCCTGGAACCCAAGCCAGCACTCTTTTCACAGCGTAGTAGCATCTCTTGCTCAAGTCAAATGTTCAAGGGGAAGTGCTGAGGAGAAGCGGGGTAGATAGAGTGGATGCACAGAAAATGCACACCCAACACACGTTGCCAGTTAAGACTGTGGGATGGAAGGCACGCCTTCCCACTTTGGGTGTGGGAGCCATTAGCATGCAGGGGCCCTGAAACCCTCACTCACCCCTCCCGGACAGCAGAAGGACTTGTGAGCTTGGTGAGTCTGTAAGGAGAAACTGAGCACACACATCCAGGCCCCTTCCTGTCTCCTCTTCCTTTGAGGAAGTAGCAAAGAAAATACACTCTAGATGATTCTCAACCCCATGCAGTCATAGCAACAAAGCTTGCACAGAGGCCTGCGGTGGACCAACTCTGCCTGCGGTTAGAAGGGCAGCTCTCGCTAATACTCGGACTCAGCATTAGGAAGTTCATTTGTGCACAGATACACACCGCGTTCTCGAATGTCTGCTTTACCAGTAGGCGACACTCTGGCTTTCTCCTTAGTCTTTCCCCCACCCCACCTTCCCGCATTGGGTTCAGAAAAAGATGAGGGACTAAGCTAATGACTCCAGTGGGAATTATACTATTAAAGTTGGCAGATGTCAGTTGATTGTCTATATCATCCTTTTCCAGAAATAAAGATAGAACAAATACGAATGTTTTCTGGTATAATTTCAGTCATAACAGTGGATTCTTTTCAGAGAACACTGAGAGTGTAGATCTGATTCCTTCCATGGAGGTGTAAAGCCCAAAGTACCTGCTTTCACTCTTCAGCTGGATCAAAGTATGAAGTCACAGCTGAAATTTTCTTCTGCTCTTTCCAGGACCCCACAGTTTTCTGTCTGGAAACAGCCATGGCCACATCTGTGATTTCAAACTTGAGAAAATGGACCAGGATTACGATGATACTTGAAAAGGTCACACAGCGATAACAGCTCTGTGAAGCCAGCAAAGAAAACTGCCAACAGACCTTCTCTGTTGATGAGAAAAAAAATGCATCCACAGCTGTCAAGTGAGGTGTTGGCACCGTATGCAGCCCCGGATTCAGTCTTTAACTTTTGTCCCTCCCCTCTTTTCAGTGCCAAGCCGTTGATCCCAATAACCGTTTCAGAAACAGTCACCATCACTTTCTCCCATCACTTCAGTCTCCATAAAGCAAATCCTCTCTCTTGCTTCTAAATTACTATTTGGAAATTTACCAGAGACTCTCTAGACCTATCCGTGAAGATGCAGATGATCAGGGAAATTTCTCCTGCAATTCTGCTTGCAAGCTCTCCTGAGAAGTAAAGGGAGTGGAGGCAGGGAAGTACAAAGACTTTGTGGGACATTAGAATCCACGGGCGGTTCAAAGTCTATGTTGGGAAACTGGGCAGAGACAGGGAGAGCTGGTGAAGAAGAGGCCAAAGGAGACACACAAGACTCAGAGCCGCCTTGTGTGGTCCACACACCACCCGTCTGCAATGAATGACCTTGATCATCCTGAATCCTTGCAGTGCTGGTTCAGATTGAAATTTCTCAGAGAGAGGATCTGGCCTCTTTCATTTCCAAGAGGCCAGTATTTCCTCTCATGGCCACCCACCTTCCCCTCTCCACAAAATACCTAATGGCAGGAAGCTCCCTAAAAGGCAGAGGGTCATGCTATCAGAATGGTGGGTTTGCAAAAGCTGCCAAGTGCACCCCAAACCTGAGCCCGTAGGGGAGTAAGCTGAGCATCAACTCGATGACTTACTGTGTCTTGTCCGCATCCCAAGTTCACTCACTACATATGGGCTGAGCCTTCCTGGGCTGGCGAGCAGAGCTATAACCATGAGCAGTCTCTGCCTTCATTAGCTCACTGCCTCCTTCCATCAGCTACCTCAACTCACAGGCTACTAAGCTCGCCTTCCATGTGATGAACCCACAGTGGCTGCATGACAGTCCTATCCACACTTCAGCCCTGGTCTCATAGGAAGTCTGGGGAGGAAGGACACCAATGGCATGGAGCTGAAATACTAAGGACTGATCTCTGAGCTAAACTCATCTGCAATTTAAGCAGTGAGTTGGGTGTGAACACAAGGAAATGCAAATGCGGTCAAGTCACAGAGTATTGCTCAGCAGCTGGTGACGCTGAGAAGTCAGCAGACAACAGCACAGCTTGTAGAAACTTTGCACGGAGAGATATTGGCACATACAGTCCAAATAAATAAACCTCCCTATTTCTGCAGATTTGTTTATAAGAAATAATAGTTTTACAAAGACTGAGGTGAGCTACCTAAAGTGTGTGTATGTGTGTGAAAACGTGCACATGTGTGTGTGCTGTGTGTGTGAATGTAAACTAGCAAATATAAAGATGAGTGAACTTTTTCCTTATTTTACCTGGTGACATCTGGACAGGCAAGGTGGAAAATGTTATGGATAAAGCCACAAGTCTTCTGGGTCTAACTCTGTCAGTTGTCTAATTGCGTGGTTTTAGGGAAATTACCTAACCTCTTTGAGGTTTGTTTCCTCATCTATAAGAGTAACAATATTTACATTTTTCATACATAGACCATGTGCCAGGCATTATGATAAATATTCAGTATATTATACAATTTAGCGTCGAAAAATCCATGGAGGTTTCATTTACACTGATTTTACCAATGAAGAATCAGACATAGAGCAGTAAGGAACTTGCTTTAAGATCACAAAACTGGCAAAGGTAGATGGCGCAGGTGTAACTGAGTTCATACTCTCCAACGCCTCATCCTATTACCATCTTGCAAGCTGTTTCTGCTCGGACAAGTTTAGCAGCCAGTGATCAAAAAGCTTCAAAATTCTCTCTCAGAATCATCAGGAAGTGCAGCTTCTTGTTACGTAACAATTGTCAACAAGTGGCTTCCACCTCGTGACCTAAGATGGCTGCTCATGTCCAGCCATCATGTCTATATTTCAGTCAGTGTAGAAAAGAAGCCATGAAAAAGAGCCTGTTTCTTCCTATTAGAAACATTTCCTGAAGATTACACACAACACTTTTGCTTATATCCCATTGACCAACAGGCCACACATCGCTACAAGAAACTGGGCTATGTAGTGTTTTAGGAAGAAGTCATTATATTTTTAAAGGAGAAAGGATGGACACTGGAGGACAATCTTGGGCACACAGTGTTATTAAAACTCTTAGGGATAATGTATATGAGATACTTTGTTTACTGCCCGGTACATAGCAGGTATTTGGAAAATAAAGATTTGTTATTTATTATTACCGACATACCTGACATCTTTTGGAACACATTTGGAAAATGACAAATTCACATTAGACCACAGAAGGTCACAAAGGTCACTGAAAAAGGGTAGGAGAAAGAAACATTTTTTAAATCACCAAGATATGTTATGGCACGTCTTTCACTCCCACAAAAGCACCATTACTGCTTATTTTAGCATCTCTGGACTGTATGGAGGTGATAATGGTAGGTGCTGTAGCCACCGTTTCTAATAGACTCGGCACACACAAGGCCCACTAGATGATGCTATCACAGGTGACTGCTGGTAGGTCATTTCTACGGCAGCAGTTAATGGAAATGCTGCTTTCATTACAGTAAGAAAATTGAAATCCCAGCCAGCCTCCATGGGCTCCATCTGACCCATCCCTCATTTCTCATAAGTGTGTGTGTTGTTTTCATGCCCCTCAAGATTAGCCTTCATCATGAAGGGTAGGGATTGCTGGGTAATTGAAATCTCCAGGAAATCTCCATACTATACTGCCATTTGAACAATTTTTCTCCACCATCCTGATATGAGGACTCCGGACAAGTAGAAAAGGGACTATTTTTAATTGGAGGCAGAGATATTATTTAGTAGGGAGGTTTCTAATGGTTAGCTAGAAGTGATAGATACAGCCAGGTTGGAAGGAGAAAGAGGAGAAATGTAGAAACATGGTGGCTTCCAGGGACACAAGTCATTGAAAAGTTCTCAAATGCATCAGACAACTTCCTTGGATGGAATGCATGTGGGGCAGGGATGCTGTGAATACAATACAAAGCATGTTTTTAACTGAGTTTGCCTCTTGCTCTTTGAATTGCAAATGCTCTGTGGCTGAGCAATTTAATCCTTTTCAAAATCCACTGAGCTTTCATTTCTACTGATGTCACAAATGAAAAATCAGAACAGTCTCCCTTGTTGGAGAAAAGTTAACTGAACACCATTAAACTTACTTGCTCAGATGTCCCTTTCCTCTGAATTTTGGGTCCTGATGTCTCAGAGGCCCTTCGCGTCCTTGCCTGTCACTGACTCCCTCCTTGCAGGATGTGTTTTTGCACCACCCACTCCACAGAGTTGGCAAGGAACGAATAGATTTGCAGCAGAGAGAACATCTGCTCAATAACATAAGTCATGGCATTCAATCTCATACTTTTGTTGAGAAAGCAAAAGAGCATTAGACAGCCTCCATTTGGCAGAGGCCCGCCCTGCTTACAGCTTAGTTTTTGTCTCTTGTTTGTTTCTGTTGCTGCTCATCATATGACCAAATGGCTCTGGCTGCCATTTTCTTAGCCCAGCTGATACTCTGTCAATTATGTGTAAGTCATTTCTAGAAGGGGAGTTGTGGTAAAATCAGGAACAAGAGAAAGCTTGATTCTTACACACATCCAAAATTAAAGGCCCTCCACAGCCTCCTTGCCCTGGCATGTTCCAGTCATGACCGACTGACATGGAGTAGTGATGGGGGTGCCAATCAAGCATCCTGAAGAGCCAAGTGCCTTTCTTGCTTGCTCAAGAAGTTCACAGCAAGATATTTGTGGAATTAATACATCATTAATTTCTTCTTGTTGAATCTCTCCCTTGTCATGATTGACGGACACTCAAGGGCAGTGGAGTTAAACTCATCTGTTGATCTCATGGGGGGCACCTACCTCTATGTGCAGGGAAACAGGTCCAGGCTGGGGATCACACTGCTGGTCCATCAGGTGGGTTCAAGTTCCCTCTTCAAGCCTGGAAGCTCCCTGTCCCCACTCTTACCTTGAATCCTGTTTCATTTACATGGGTAGAGCTAGGAGATATTAGAGCTCGTATGCAACAGGATTGAGGAGGAGACCAGCAGAGTCCAACTTTTCCTCATAGTCTCCATTCGCATCTCTGAGTCCAGATAAGTCACGTGACACCCCTCCCTGACCCCAAGTATGGAGGTGACCCCTGATCCTTGGCCTCCTGCCAAAAGGTACACCAGAAGTCAGATAGTAGACTGAGGAAGGGAAGGGTTTTGGACCACAGATTTCAGAATTATGAGGAAACTCAGAAACAATTTGCGCTCATGACTCTATACAGGAGGGGCTGCCATGGCCAAGGTCACATACCAACATGACAGAGCCAGGCCCAGAGAGCAAACCTCTGACTTCCAGTCCAGGGCTCTCTCCAATGTGCCCCATATACCTGACGAAATGCTGACTCCTTTGTACCAAGTGAGATTCTCCAGTTACTAGAGTTACCAGTGAAAATAACAGGAACATAAATCAGAACAATTGACAGAAAGAGTTAGGAATTTCTTTTTGTCTCTGATCATCTGGTGCTTCTATTAACTAATTCACAATGCGGGGACAGGAGTGTGGAGGGACTTGAATGCATTTGATGGAGGGAGAGGGAGCAGAAGAAACAAAGCAAGGGGTCTGAAGAACAAACATGGTGGCTGGGGTAGGAATCTTTGGAAACAACCTGACTGAGTCTAAATTGCAGATGTCACAGTTTCTAACTTTGCCGCTTAAACTTTCCATGCCTCCATTTGTTCATCTATGAAAGGGGGGGATAAGAACACTAGCTACTCAAAAGGTGAGGATGTAATGAGTCATTTCATGGAAAACACTTAGTACCTGAGACATAGTGAGGCTTTGTTACTGCCGCCAGGAAAGGGAAGTGTGAGGAACAGCCAGGAGAAAGCCATACAACATCTCTCAGGCCTGTCAGTAAGTAAATTGCCCTCTGGATTTCTTGAGGTGTTGCTAGGAGGTAGCAGAATGTGACGAAAAGGGCCTGGGTTTAAAAACCTGTGTTTACTATCATAGGCCAAGCTTCTATAACCAAGAGGCCCCCGAAGACCATAAGTAACAGGACAAATTTCTCAGGCACATAATAATCCAGAAGCGGATGTGTTGGTCGGTAAAACAGCTGTTCTTTATGGTCATTCAGGGACTCTGGTTCTTCCCAAGTGTTTCTCTGCCATCACCTTCAGGATCTTGTCAAACATCACACACATCAGCAGTTTTCAGCCAGCAGGTAGAGGAAAGAGCGTGGAGGAGATGGACCCGTGATCTCAAGGCTCAACTGAGGGGCACCAGCATGACTGTGCTCACATTTAGCCTGTAAGGACTTTGTCTCGCGACCACAACTGTCTGCAAGGGAGTGCCGGAGGGGTCTAGCCACGCAGCCATAAGCCGGGGGAGGAGGGGCCAGAAGACCTACCTTCAAATCCACTTCCTTCCATTACTCACCGTGCTTGGGGGCAGGTTATGGAACCTCTTGCCACCTGGTTTTGCTCATTCCTTTAAACACTTCTCTGTGGTCGGCCACCCCTGCACTCCACATGCATGTCCCGAGTCCCTACCACGTGCCAGGCTCTGACCTGGGGTCTGAAGACACAATTTTAAACCAGACAAATCAAGCCCCTTCCCCTTCTAAGGCAGATTCACCCCGAAGCTCATGAGAAGCTTTCCAAAAACCTTTAGTTTTTTACATCTAAGTCAACATTCATTTTCACGCCTAATTTTAGCTGTTTCTGTTTATTATTTCCCTAAAAAACGCCCTCAGATGTATATGTGCTTCAGACCCCACAACACTTAGATCTGGCCCCACCATTCTCATCCCAGTTGGGAGAATGAAGAGAAATAAATACCTGTTACGTCAGATGATGGTACGTGTCACGAAGTGAAGAACAACAGCACGATCAGGGGAGAGAGAGCGGCTTTATTCTGTGTGGTCTCGGGCCTTCTCTGAAGGGGCGTCCTGTGAGCTGAAACTGAACAGGGGGAGTTGCTCCTGCTTTCTGCTGCACAAAGGCTACCGTGGACTCACCCTCTTACACACAAAACGTTGTGGACGCGTCTGATTATTTTTGAGAATTTATTTCTGGTAGTGGCATTAATGAGTCAGGACAGATGCTATTAAGGCCATTAAAGCCACTGCTTCTATTGAGACTTCTCATTACGATTATAAAGAGGCAATGATAAAGATCCAGATTTTGAGCCACTTTAAATATCTTTTTTTTTTTTTTCCCCCAAGTTTAAATACACTCAAGACTTTGAAAGTTTACTTCTCTCCGAGCTCTCTCGGTTTCTCCATGCCCTAGGTCCTAACTACACTTCTCACCAGCCAGCCCAAATACCGGCATGCAATTTGCTATCCTAGAATTGTTTCTCTCTTTTCCTTTCTCTCTTTCTTTCTTAAGAAGCACTGGGGAAGGAAGAAAAGAAGGATGGAGGGAAGGAAGAAGGAAAGAAAGAGGGAGGGAAGAAAGGAAGGGTGAGAGGGAAGGTGGGGAGGAGGAAAGGAAGAGGAGAAGAAAGCCCTTCTAGGTAACTGTTTTCGGTTATTTCCACCCCGACCCAGAGTCTCAACCAGGTACACGGTCTTTGTCCCAGCCACAGGCCTAGCTCCTGAGCCACCAGGGTGTGCCAATCGCTTCTTAAGTCATGGAATTTTAGTGCCAGAACAAATCTTGGGGATGCTCAATCCACTCCAGAGACAGTACCGCCTGGCCGGGAAGCCTTAGTGAGTTCGTGGAGATACTAAGGTAAAGCCTCCACCTCTTCGTCCCCAGCAACTCAGTCAAAACCAATGACAAATGAAATGTGCCTGCACATGTGTTGTGACGGTAGAACTGAAGGCAGCTTTTTAAAATCTGCACTCGTGGATACTGTCTGCCAGATTTACCCACCTGGTAGGCACTTGCCAGCCTTAGTTGAGATTGAAAATGAAAAGTGCATAGGACAGCGCTGGCACTCTGTGATGTTTGAATGTTGGTGATCAACACTACTTTGGTGGCGGACAAGGGGGGTGTCCCAAGACCAGATGTGGGGCCCCTGGAAAAGAGAGCAGTTGTGGGATTATGGGGGGGTGGTCTTGGGGCTCATAGACATGGACCCCAGCAGAAAGGAGCTGGCCATTCTACCTCCAGAATCCCAGGAACAGGGAAGGACTCACATGAGACCACCCAGAGGGAGAGAGACCTTCATCCTGGGTTACGGGAACCACAGGAGCCAAGGCCCAGCTGGAGGCCGCTACAGAGCCCCTCACAGGACCAGCTTTAATCCTCTGCCAGCTGCCGGCCCACAGGGCTGAGGCCACCCAGCCACGTGAGAATGATCTTATTCCCTTACCTCTCCCCTTTCTGGGCTGCCTGCCAGGAATGAAGGGAAACAGCAGCTAGTAGGGGGAGGAGGGGAGCAGAGGGAGAGAAGAGGAAAAGGACCATGTCCCGCTTTCCAGGGCAGACTTCCAGGGCAAGGCAGGTCTGAGCCAAGTTAGGAGAGAAGATCTGAGACTCAGCTTGAGAGTTTTAACCATTACTTGGGACGAGCAATGCTTAATGAATGGAGGCTGCTTTTTGCGACTCAAAGGATTTTTTTCTATTTCCTTAATGTGACAGTAAATTCAATGGCCTGCCCAAGTCATCACTGGGGGGAAAAGACTCTGCCACTTTCAAATACAAATGAAAAAGATAATGATGGGGAAGCCCACAAAACTTGGATCTGTCCCTACTGCTCTCACAGGGCACAGAGATGATGATGGTGGTGGTGGTGGTGGTGATGAAGAAGACAGAGAGATAAATGATAAGGTTGCATTTTGTTCACCGTCCCTGTTTTGTGCCTTTTCAACATGCCATTATACATGGTTTTCGTTTGATAGTCATTTTGGCTGTGTTCCACGTATGAGGTGTTATTTTCTCAATCACCACTTTTCAATAATAAGATCTGTTTTTATTCCTTACTCATTCATGAGTTAATTTTTGAACTTCCTTTTAAATTTTACCTTTCTAATTATACAAACAATTGTTTTATTTTTAATAATCCTTTCACCCCAGTAATACACATACATAGGCCAATATTACCCTGAGCTCAAAACTGGGATCACTGACTCCTAATGTCTCCTAGTCACCGAGTCCTACACAGGTTCTCATGTTCCTCAATGCCTCTCTCATGAGCCCTCACTGACAGCTTAGCCAGATTCCATTTAGTTGGTTCATTCATTCGTTCATTCATTCACTCATCATTCATTAGATTGGGTACCCTCTACATGCCGACCTCTCGTGGGGTGATAGAGAAACTTCATAGCTGAATGACACAATCTGTGCCCTCAAAGTATTCACCATCTATCACGCTATGATGCGATGGATATTAAATTGGATAACAGGTGTTAAGAACAATGTTGGCCTTAGATATAAGGCGCAGCAGGAGCACAGGAAGGAGTGATGGGCCAGCGGAGAAGACCACAGGATTGGAAGGAGCAGTGGGACTTTCCCAGGCAGCTGAAAGGGCTCTGGGGAGGCAGAGGGGACAGCTTATATGAAAGCGCTGATGGGTCAGCCTACGTTATGCTGAGATAACAAAACGAGCCTGAAGTCTAAGTGGCTTAATATAACTAAGGCTTATTTCTAACTCAAATCACATGTCCTGTGGGGATCTGACCAGGGAGGTGGGTAAGAGGAGCAGGGCTCTGCTTCACACGATCATCTGGGGCCCGGCTAGGGCAGCCATACTCTCAGAGCTGCGCTGTCTGGAACGTGTGGGCTCCAAGTAGCATCGGAAAGCTGCACAGTGGGTCATTAACGCGGCAGCTCAGAGGTGCTGAGTTTCCCATTCCCGCTGCATGATCATGTGCTTCACGGGTTGGGAAATGTGCAGAAACACGTGACCATTACAGGCATAGTCGACGTTCTGCTACGAGTGCAAAGACATGAAACAGTTTTCTAAGTTCAGGAAACTGAATACAGGCAGAGAATGCTGAATACGGATTTCCCTGACCCACAATGGGGATAGATTGTGATAAACCCACCATCACTGTCACTCGTCACGAGAGAACGTCCCACTGAGGTTTCTGCAGAATGCCGAGCACTTTCACTCCACTGAAAAGTCAAAAAAATCCCAAATCAAATCACTGCAAGTCAGGGACCATCTGTAGTTCATAATCAGGTAAGAGAACATAGAGAACAAACAGCAACAAGATGAGTTAGGAAAAGGAGACAAGATGATGGAATCGTGTTTGCCATGCATTAGGGACATGTTATGTGCAGAATAAAACTTTTGAAAAGTTGGGCTTATTTTATTTTATTGAAGTAACACTGCATTGTAACTTTATATGTGTGTTTGAGGGATGCAGCATTATCGTAAATCAACATCAGTAGATAATACGTTAAATTCACCATCAACAGTCCATGTCTGTCCTTCACCATATGACTAAAGACTTGCAACCGATTTGCAAATGCCCTCCCCCTTCCCTTCTGGGAACCACTAATTTGATTCTATAGACTAAAATTCTATTTTTGTTTTATTTGATTCATTCATTTGGTTTCTCTATGTGCCACATATGAGTGAAATTACAGTGTTTGTCTTTCTCCGCCTGACTTACTTCACTAAACATACGGCCCTCTAGGTCCATCCAAATTGTTGCAAATGACAGCATTTTATCTTTTGTTTCTCTTTTTATAGCTGCGAGGATGCCAGTGTGTGTGTGTGTGTGTGTGTGTGTGTGTGTGTGTGTGTGTATCACTCTTCTTTATTCACTCCTCTATTGATGGCCATTTATTCATTTCTATCTCTCATCTATTATAAATAATGCTGCGGTAAACATGTAAATATATCTTGAAGAGCTCAAACATGATGCTGTGGTTGTATTTGTATGTTAAATACATCTCTCATACAGTCGTATGCAGGATAAATTGGAAAGGGTTGAAGCAGAAGGTAGATCAGTTTTAGTCTCACAATTATCCAGGTTAAAGATAATGCAGGAACTGAAATGGAACCATTAGGGACAAATTAAGAAAGGAAACTACCAAATGTAAAGAGAACATAATGCAAGGAAATCTTTCAAATCTGGAGGCTGTGAAGGACTTTATGAGGAAGAGCTGTTTGAGCTGACACGTGAGGTAAAGGAGTTAGTTTTAGGCGAAGAAGGAAAGGGAGGAGACGGTCCCAGCAAAGAACCTGAAGAGTGGAGGAAGGACTCGGGCAGGGTTGAGGAGCTACAAGACAGTAGTGTTACACAAAGTGGGGAGGCATGGCTGCTGGGAGCTGGCTCAGCCATGACTTACAGGGTTTTGAAGGGTGTGGTCTTCATCCCATAAGCAATGAATGGAAGGAAAAGCCAGTTAATGAACTTTAGCGGGAGGTTGGGGGGGAGACAACTGCTCAAATTTGAATTTTTTTCTGGCACCTTGATGAGAATGGTCACAGAAGAGCAAGAACGGAAGCAAATAGACCATCAAGAAACTTTCACCGGCCCAGCCTTGAGAGGCTGGCAGTCTGACCAGGTGGTAGAGTGGAATGGTAGATTCAAGTATTTCTTGGCATACCCTGGAAGGCTAGCAGTTTAGTCCACTAGGTGCAGTCCACTTATATCCCCAGGTCCCCTGTTCAAGACCCAGGCTGAAGTGAACAGCCATGAGGAACAACTAAATAAAATCAGTAAAATGCTTCTTCCTCCTCTTTCTTCCTGACTAACTGCCTACTCACCTTCATTCCTACCTTCACCTTTCCTTTAAAAAAAAGAAGTATTTCTCTAGGCACTCAAAAGAGGAACACTCAATCAATCAGTCAATCAAATCAATCATCTATCTTCAGCTATTCCATATTCTTCTCTTTTCCAGTTTTAAAATACTGTCTCTCTGAAAAGTGACATTGATGGCTTAGTATAAAACATCTTCCCATCTAATAATGAAAACTTGACCTTTGAAGAAGAGGAAATTACATGGTGTTCTAGGAAGTGTTGGGACTCTTCCCCTTTGGGGAGAGAAAATACAAGAGAAAATATAAATAGAGAAGAAGAGATTAGACCCCTGAAGACTTCCACAGTCTAGTGTAAGACCCAAGGCAAGAACCGATTTGAAGAAAAGGGACCGTAGCCCCTGCCAGCTAGGAAGCCTTTTATCTGAATTTGTCTAAGGAGCAGTACTCACAGCTCCTGGGAGACAGCGTTATCCCCTAGGAAGTGCCACAGCTTCTATGGTCAGATTTTCCTCCTCTGTTGCACTTACACTCTGGACACAGAGATAAGAAGGGAATCCACACTGTGGCCTTTGTGCACTGAAAGTGGACCGTGCCTCTTGCCCGGGGTGTGACACCACCTGAATTTCTCTGGAGCCTCAGAGTCCCAGCTCCCCCAGAGAGGATCAGCTGCTGTCCTATATGTTGAGAGACAAAACCCATTTTTAATCTCTGTTCCCTCAAAATGGTTCAACCAAAGCTAACACAGGGCTCAACTGTGCTGGCAAGGTTACAGGGGAGAATGACATTTACCACCTTAGATTAGAATGTGATGGCGGCTGGACTGCCTCAGCTTTGGAATGCACACATGGAGAATGCTGAGATCTAGCTGGACAAAATGGAGTCATGGAGAAGACAAGGGTCAAGAAGAAAGACACATTAAATCCCCACCCCTCCCCACAATGACAGCTCTGGGCAGACCAAACTAGCACTGGAAGCAGGCGTGGAGCACTCCGCCCCTTTTCCCAGAAGCCTGCAGATGTCGGAGACCTAAACACGGCACTTCCTTCCCCTTCCTTTACCAGAAACTTATAACCTAGTCCCCACATGGCTTCAGGGAGAAGGCATTTTCACAGGAAATGCCTGCTCCCTCTTTGGCCAAAGGGTGAATTTCTTTATCAGTCCCTGCTTGTGGCCTGTGATGTTTGTGAGCAGACTGGGAAGAAGAACCTATAGGCAATGTTAGTAAAACTTGCTACTTGGGAGAGGTTGAGTTCAAATTATTTGCTCAGTCGGGTACATTCTTAGATCTAAGATGCTGCAGTAGGTGGGTCTCATGTTCATTTTCCTTTTCCATCAGGTGGAGGGAGTTCAGGAGAGTAAAAGGCAGCCAGCCATCGTGGAATACCCATGTCTCACAGCTGATAGAATCTGAAGACTGTTGGGGAATTGCTTTGAGGTGTAGCCTCTTAACCGATGAAGTAAACTCTAAATTTAATTTAAAATCAATACTACGTTTTCTTCTTAATCAACCAAGCAAAAGAGTTACTTATGGAACGATACAAACCAATAACTCGATTTCGTTTAATAATGATGTCATATTCACATTTTTGCCCAAATTCCAATGACTCTGCGCTCCCTTGGCCAAATGGCAGGAATGCTCCCCGCTCTTAAATCTCCCCATTATTTCTGGTACATCTGTCCCGTAACTCAGTGCCACAGCTGTGCCCAGTCTCACAGCATCTTTTATAAAAGCAGGAAAATGAAAACTTCTTTCAAGACAGGTGGGTAGAGGACCAAGTCCATGGTATCCCTGCTGTCATGTATTTGTCTCTCTGCAGGGCTCCCTGCGTACCCCAGTTCCATGTCCCCCTTCAGTTACATGAGCCCAATATATATCAGAAGGTACATGATCAGAAACCCAAGGAACCATGTGGAAAAATGTTAGTTACTCTTCTAGCCCTTTCACTGCCGGTATCGGATCCCTAGCCTCGGCCTGGGCAGCTACCATATGCACTCACACAGGCGCACACACACACACACCTGCACTCACACACAAGAGCAAGTGCAAATTAACACAGGCAGAGAAAAGGAACCGAAAGAGCACACGCGTCTGGGGGTTTTCACAGTGGTGATGATTTCTGGAGGGTGAGCATTTGGGAGTTTCTCCCTCTGGCTGGCAGATGAACCCCCACTTGGTTGTTGTTATTTTATCTTGTAGTGCTTTTGAAACATTATGTATTTCCTTTCTGTTTTGTAATGCTTTCATTTAAAGAGTCACTTTAGACATTATCATTTGGCTGATAGCTGGAAGACCTCCAGCTTATTTTGGTCTTCCTCTAAGCTGTCGTCAGCCTTCTGAGAACTGAATGTAATGTGGAAGCTGGAGAGACTCAGGTCTGTGACCCTCCCTGTGTGCCAAGCACTTTCCAGGCCGTGTGCCCTCCCCAGAACTCCGAGGGGCCCTGTGAGCCCCCTCACTGACAAACGCCTGAGAATGGAAATCAGCCACAAGGCCGCACATGAAAAGCCAGATGCAGGGAGCCAAGACCCAGGTTCTGCAGGAGCTCAGCAGCCTAGTGTCCTCCTGCACTGTCTCTTCGGGAGGCCAGCGTGGGGCTTCCTCAGGCACTGGCCAGCTGGACTCTTCTCTTTCAGGGAAGCCGCTTCCCTCTTAGGCCTCAAATGCCTGTGTCCCGGAAGAAACAGGGACGGGCCGGCCCCTCATGGAAACTACCAGCCCCAGCTGCTGGCTTTTGCAGAAAATCAGCAAAGCTCAGCCAGTCCACGTTGAGAGCGCTGCTTTCAGCCACGCCCGCCCCACCCAACCTCCCGCAGGAGCTCGAGTCAGCAGCAGGCACAAAAAATCAGACAGGCCATCTCAGGGTAGGGAAAGGAAAACACCCCAGCAGCTGCCGTCTAATTGGCATTCTAAACAGCCAGAGGCGTCCAAGTGCAGAAATGAATTAAAGCAGCTTTTTTCCCTTGAAGGGTGGAGTCCCCACTCCAGGTCTCCACCCAAAGTCACGCCCTGGTTGTGGCTATTTATAATTTCTAAATGCCAGATGGATTCTGCCAGGGTGAAACAAGAAACAGAGGGCTGGACAAAAGGCAAAGACCCCACCAGTTGTCCCTGGGAGCAGATGCCAGCCCTGAGCAGGGGGAGGGCGCCTCCCTGACCCGCCTGCCCAGTCACGCAGCCGCAGAGCTTTGCACGCTTTGGAGGCTTCTCTTACATTCCACGGCCCCAGGCACAGGGCCGGGCCCTGGGCAGGGACTTGGGCTGTACCTGTTGGATTAGGAGCTGCCCTGGTCCGCAGCCAGCTGTGGAGGGGGCAGGGCAGCCGGGGTGAGGCCCAGGAAGAGGATAACTAGGTGGAACTCAGGGGTTCAGTGTGCAGAAAGCACGTGGGGGCGAATCCTGATTTCCTGTCTTACCTGGTGTGACTGAGACTGCGATTAAACCACTGGGAGACTCTGCTCCCTTAGTGTGTGATCTTTCCACCAACTGGATGAGGGTTTTGAGAGCACCAAATAGGATAGTTTTGTAGCACTGAGTCCGCAGCTGGACATTTTGTCCAGATACAAAAATACCTCTAGGCTGGTCGCTGCATCAGAGTCTGGTGAGGCAAGCACAGGTCCCTCTCCTCCCAGAGGGCTGAAGGGCTGGGGGACAGAACACCTCACAGCTGTCCCGTCCCTACCCGTGATGTGCCACGGAACACTCAAGACTGGCTGGAGTTAAATCATCTGCAACAGGCATCTGATAAAATCTGCTCTCAGTCCTGCTGCCCAGCCTGACAAATCTGCTAGTGGGTTCAAAGATTTCCTCCCTGAACAAACAGCCCCCTTTCATCCTCTGATGGACTCTCCCCTCCTATCCCAGCCAATCTCTAAGCTCCTCCAGGGGCATTCATAACCCTCAGACCACACCCACGTTTCTCTCCATCTCTAGAGCAGCACCATCCTCTGGACATGTGATGTGGACCACATACGTCATTTTAAGTTTTCTTGTAGCTACAGGAATAAAAGAAAGGGGTGAACTTAATTTTTATGCTATTTTTAACTTAATACTCTAAGACAGTGTTATTTCAAAATACAATCAGCACACACTTTATTAATGAGATGTTTTACATTTTCTTTTTCTCCTAAGGCTTCAAAGTCCGAGGCGTATTTTAGGGTAACAGTTTATCTCAGTTTGCACCTGCTGCATTTCAGGTGCTCGGGCTCCTCATATGCTCAGTGGCAATTGACTGGGTTGGACAGCACAGGTGTAGGACATCTGCTTGTTATGTCGTGGACTCTACCTTGTGTCTCTGAGGTGCCCTGCTTAGAGTTCACACAGCTGTGGGGATGGCAGGCGAGGGACCGACTTCTTTCAGGGCCAGTGCGAGAGGCCTGGCAGGAGGAGACAAGCATGTGAGATGGAGCTGGGCTTCTAGGATGTCTTCTCCAGCCAGTCCCCTGACTATTTGGGTGTTGTCTAGGGTGAGGATGGCTCACGGGTATAAACCATAAGCAGTCATTTGCCCCCCAAAGGGCTGAAGGGCAGTGGGCTGCTGATGGCTCTGATGGGAAGATGTCAGAGGAGATGGTTTCTTCATTGCCTTCCAAGCTCTCGCAGCAGGAATGCAGCTTTCAGTCTGGCTCAGGCTGTTGTGGCTAAGGAATAAAAAGGGGCCTCCCAGGGAAGGGATGGGGGAAGAAAAAAAACAAAAAAACAGAATGAAAGGAGAAAATCTTCGGACCACCAGCTGTAGGAACCTTGGCAGCCTTTTCACACAGACTCAGGAAAAGTTTCTTTGGCTTCCAAAGTGTCTGCAACAATTTTAGGTTTGTGGCCTTTGAAGGCTCGGTATATGTGAAAAATAGTTTCCAAGTGCATCACAGCAAAAATATTTTCTTTTGGTGCTGTGAGGGCCTGAGCTGGTTTATGTCTGATCCTAGCAGTGAACATGAAGCAGGGTACTGACTGGCGAGCTATTTACTGCAGCAGCCAGCAGCCCTGCCACTGAGCTATAGGATTATGGTGCCGGCCTTTGTGCAGAAAATGCTAGAACCTTCTGGAAAACCCTGGAAGGGACCATGATAGGACTTTATGGTTGGTATCTACTGGTTCTGAAGCCATGGAGGTGTCCCAGGTTTTGCACAATCCCCAACCCTGCTGTAGCCTCTGCTTTCTGGCCTAGCCCGGGAGCCTTCCCAGCCTCACGCTGAGCTAGCTTGCCCAGGCGTTCTCTCCTCTGTGGTGACTGCCCATATTGCAGACTGCCAACCTCGTTACACATAGGATTTGGTGGTTCTGGGGAGTAAGAAAAATCAGCACCTCTGCTCCAGAGGAACCTATGGGGCAGTCTGAATGAAATGACCGCTTCTCACCAAACCAGCATATGCTCAGCCCTGCGCTTACAGAGACGCCAGCTGCCCCTGGTGAGGCAGTGGGCAAAGCTGGGCCCCCTCTGATTTTGTCTGGGCTCCTCTTCTGTCCATCAATAAAAGTCCACATGGACACCTTATCTCAGAAGATATCATTTCCCAGAGAAATCGCTCCCTTGAAAAATCATTTGCTTTCTTCTTGTCACCATGAAATTGCAAAAATTAAAATGCTAAGGAACTGAGGTTCTTCGGATAACTGGCCTATTCTGGTTCACAGGAAACTGTTTTGATTTTAACCAGTGACGCTGAAAAGCTCTGTCTCATGGACCAGAGCGGGGGCCTGGTTTTAATCATACAGGACCTGGCCAGTCTGCCGGGCACCGTGAGTCCAAATGGCATGGAGCATGCAGCGTGAACACGTAAGCCACTGAGTCAAAACTGCTTCCAGGCCGGTTGCTGGTCGCGGGCATCTTGTTTCTGTTTGGCTTTAACCAGATCCTTTAGATGAGCTCATCGTGTGGTAGTGTGTCCCCTTTCCCTAAAATCTCGGCATCGAAATTCAATTGGAGGCCTCAAGTTAACTGGGTTCCACTTGAGAGGTGGCAGCCGTTGAACTAATGCTCTTGGTTCACATCTAGCGCCTGACCGCATTTCAGCTCCAGGATGACTTTAGCATTCACTTGGCAAGGGCATTTCCATTTGGCTCCCTGTGAAGTCGCAGAAATTTTAGTTATTTCTGTAGTGTGCAATTGCCTGGTTTATTTATAAGAACCATCCATGGGGGCTGAGCTGCTCTGTGTCTGGAGCCGCTTCTATTATCACAGTTATGAAATGTTTATTTTCTGAGAGCCGCTTAAGCTGATAAGGCACTTTTGAGCCACTAAGAATCTTGTAAGTCAAAATAGTTTAGACAGATGATTTTTCTGGTCGGGGCTCAATCATATGAATCAATGCCTCTCCCTTGATTGGGCTATTACGTTAAATGGGTATGACCAACACATGCTCCTTTGAGAGATGAGGTTGCCTAGTTAGGAAGATCCACTGCCAGCCCACAGTTTCCTCTGGCTCACACCCCAGCTGCCAAGAGCGACGCCAAAGACCAGGGGAGAGAGGCCACCCTTGCAAGAGAGAGGGGCGGGTGTGATGGTTCCAAGCCATGGGGCCCATCTCAAGCATACTGAGCACATGAGAGTCGAATAGACTCATGGATTTAAAACCCAAGTACGAATCTGTTCGAAGGGCAAGCTGGCAGAGTCCTCAAACATGGACTTGCATTTGTTCAGCAAATATCTGAGCGCCTCTGCTGGTTCAGATGCTGCTAGGATAGTGAACACCGTGAATACAGCAGACCTGTCTTTCTTTCTGTCTTGCTTGTCCACAGGGACAGCTCGAGACACATGTCAATAGACAATGTGCTGTCATGTGGACACAAACAGCAGGGTGAGAGGAGTAAGAAGTAAGAGAGTAAGGGGTCGAGGGGTTAGGGCTTGCCTCTGGAGATGAGGTGGTCAGGACTGGCCTCTCCAAGGAGCAATATTCGAGCTGAGACCAGAACGAAGTGAGAGAACCATCCAAGGGGCCGGCTGGGTGAGAAGCTTCCAAAGCAAAGGGGCAGGGAGCGCCAATGCCCCGCGAAGGGGCTGAGTTGTCCTTCAGATGAGGAGTCAGAGAAAACAGGGGAGAACAGACCACATAGCACCTCTCAGCAGAGACAGCAAACTGTCCCCAGTATTCGCTCTCTCTTCCATCTAGTGATAAAACCAATGCGGGTGGGGGATCATGGACACAGCTCGACACCAGATCTCTCAGCCTCTTACACGACTGGGCCTGGTTGCATCATTAAGTTCTTGCCTACGGACCGTGATGGGAAGGATTTCGGCTACTTGAGAGAGTGGGCAGCATCCCTTTATCCCACAACTGGAACCAAGCCCTGGTGCTGGTGAGCCTGTCTTGTTTATACGGACCAGAGAAGGGCCTCAGGCGGAGGCTGGCAAAGCAACCTCGGCAGCATCTGGCAACTTGCAGAAAATGCACATCTGGGGGCCTCGCTCCAGACCTACTGAATTGACCACTTTTGGGGCGGGGGCCCAACACCCGGTGTTTTAAGATATCTTCGAGGGGTTCAGATGCACTCCGGTTTCAAAACCACGGCAGATTTCTCAAGCTCAGTAGTACTCACACTTCGGTTCCATAATTCTTTGTTGTGGAGCCGTTATGTGCGTTGTAGCATATTTATCATCATCTCTGGCCTCCACCCTCTAGAAGACAGCAGTGCACATCCCTCCTCTCTTCCTGGTTGTTACAGCCTCAAAGTTTCCAGAAGCACAAACACACATGCTTTCTTAGTAGAAGACAGATCAATGGATTAAGTGATCACCTTTGAGAAGAAGGATGTGGGTTGGGGTCTTTAGAAAACTGCTTTATTATCTATTCTGTTGTGCGTTTGAGTTTTTACCATGTCTATTGTTGAAATAAATTTCCAGACCCAACATGGAGCCACTCTTGCCTGGGGTCCTAAGTCAGTAACCATGTCCCTGTAAATGAGCCACTCAGCCAGAAATGCAGTCTGTCTAGTCAGCCAGTCCCTAAATGCCAATCCGACTCAGACTTTCCACCCCACACAAGGCTTTGTGGACCCCTCACAATCTGATACTTTCTATTTGTCTCCTTGTTCTTTATCCTGTAAAATCTTCCTGACTTCTGCCTCATTTTGCTGCTCTCTGAGATGGTTCACGTCATAAAGCTTATTATCACCTAAATTGTCTTCTTTAATCATTTGGAACAATATATGATGCAATAATCATGGGAAGAAATGTTTCAGAAAGACCACATACTGAAGAAATGGGAACTAGGTTTTTTAAAAATCTGATACCAACTCCAATGTGTGTGAGTTTCCACACTGCCAGGCAAATTTTGGACACCACTGGTGTGTCCTATAGTTCAACTGAAGTCTAAAACTATCTACCTTGAGAGTCAGATCCTACAGATTAAAGGTTCGGTCCCACCAGACTTACCTTCTCCCCCATCACCCACACACACGTCCGAGGCCAATCGTAAGTCTTGCTTGCCACCACCTGTGCTTCTGACCAGCTGGCTACAGATTGGAGGTTCCCCTGACCACCTTCTTGGGTTCAAATAATTTGTAAGAGCAGTTCCGAGAATGCAGGAAACCAATTAACTTATTACTGGTTTATTATAAAAGGATGTGACTCAGGAACAGGCCGAGGGAAGAGATGCCCAGGAAGAGAGGGGGCAGGGATTCCGTGCCCTGAGCACACTGATCTCCGAGAATCTTCATGTGTTCATCAACTCCAAAGCTCTCTGAACTTTGAGGGTTTGGTGGAGGCTTCATTACATGCACGCGATGGATCACATCATTGACTAGTAGTGATTGATACAACTTCCAGCCTTTCTCTTCTTCCTCTAACCACATGATTGGTACCTCTGGTGAGCAGATCCCAACTTTAGTGCTTGCAAATGAGTCACTTCATGAACATAACAAATGACTTTCATCACTCTCATCACAAAAAACCCCGAAAACTTTTAGGAGTTCCGTGCCAGGAACTCTGTGTGAAGATCAAATGTATGTTTCTCACTATAAATCACATCACATTGATTATAGGATTTTTCAGCATCCTTAGCACATGCTAACATAGTTTTAATCTTCATGGTGGGCAAAATCCTAAGAACATTTCTGGAAGCACTGGCTTGGCCAGCACTATTTTCTCTAACTGTTTCCATCCAGAAACCAGTGAAAGTTAATCAAGGTTGGCTGTAACCCATAGAAAAATCCCTCAGGCATTTAGCTGGACTTAGACTGTTCCTTCCACACACAATTGAAAAAAAGCACCTTGAGATGAGCTCTTCTGAGGCAACGTTTTTTAAAAAGGAAAGGTGCAGGGAGGAATGAAGTCAGGCAGAGGCAGGCAGAGAGAAGAGGAAGCAGCATTTAGTTTAGTGCATTTAGTTGCTCATCTCGGTTGCTCCCTGCAGCCCTGGGTCTTGAACCAGGGACTTAGGATGTATGGGGGCTGCACCAAACCTCTGCTCCACCAGGGTGCATCTTAAGGCCACTTCTGAATGGCCCCATGCAATCTATTTCTAAGAGAAAAGATTTTTCAGGTAATCCTTGTCTCTCTAGTTCATACTTCCTTTCTGATAAACTATCAAGTTCCTCAGGGGCTGGAGAAAGGAGAAGTGTTTTGTAGCCCCTCACCCTGAGACATATTCATGGCTCTGCACCCTGTCCCGCACACAGCCTCAGAGAGGCTCACGTCCGTCCATACTTCCTGGAACAGGGCTGTGTCTGCCCGTCCTGGTTTCTCTGCCTTCTCATTCCCTCCATGTTCTGAAGCAGCTTTGTCTTCTCCTCATCTGCCCCATTTCAAGGGATGAGGAGGAAGGGGACATCAACATTTAAATCCTGGTGGATCATTCATTCTTAATCCTCAGTCACACAAGGACAGACAGAGTGATCTGTCAAACACATCGGATGTTAACCAAGCCCACCCTTCAACATTTCTACCCAGTTAATCATGGTGCTCAGTCTTCCAGAGCAAATAGATGAAATCCCAGTCATGTCTCTCCTTGTGAAGCCAGTTAATATTCATCTAAGGGGCTCATAATAGTGCCTGGGATATGGCGATTACTGTTTTTTTAGCTTTCATGATATCATCATACTCTACATTCAACATTCCTTACTATTTAACAATCTCTGAAATTATTCTGTGTTTTGGATAAACAAATGTAGTCCATCAATGTGGAGCAAAGAGATAAGCACGACCCATAAAGTATGGGAGGTCTTTGTATTAATGGGAAAGTGGGAATGAAAGAACAGTAGATCAAGAATGTTCTTTTCAGTCCTTGTTGCTAACTCAGTGTCTCCCATTTCACACCTGTCCGGTGAGATGCTCCCCGACCACACGCACATGCACTCCAGCGGCCCTCAACCTTCAGCATGCATCAGCCTCTCCTGGTGGGCTCGTCTACAGGATTGTCAGTTTCACCACGAGTTTCTATTTAGGAGGTTAGGGTTAGGTAATTTTCATTTTTAATAAGTTTTCAGATGCTGTTAATGATCCGGGACAACACCGTGGGAACTACAAACCTTCACATGAATTGGGAACCTGACACTTGAAGGTATCCTTTGCTTGAATCAGGTCATGGGCCCAGCTTGTCCACACCAGTCAAGGTCCTGTCTGTCGTTCATTACATTTGCTCCGGTGCATCTGAGATTCGGTTCTGATGCAGGTCATTGATGCAAATGTGGATGGGGCTCCAAGGACAATACTCTTCCAGTGATTAAACTGTTAGCTTTTAGACTCCTCTCAATCTGTTATGATGATAGCAGTAGGCCTCGTCCTGGTTAAATTTTAAAATCACTGAGGAGCTAACCAAAACCAGACCAAAAACGCATGCCCAGGCCTAACAGAGCCCAAGCTGATTAGTCTGGACTACCCACGGGAACTTAAAAGAAAAATCACCAAAAAGTGATTCTTTGGGGCAATCAGGGCTGGAAACCACCATGTAGACATCTTACTGCTTTAACCTGGTTAAGTCATCTGAACTTTCCCGCTCATGTAACTAACTTATTTAAGCATTAGTAAGCTTTAAATAAATGTCACCGTTTTTAAGCTACAGTGAGAGAGGTTAACATCAAGTATGTTTCCCTACAGCTTTTCATCTTATTATTTCGTCCTTACACTTTCAAAGACAAAGTTAATTGGTCTCAAATGACATGAGATTTTAGGGAATCATACCAAAGATCACCTTTTGAAAATGTTTACAGGCTGTTGAGGAATTTTGCCTGGGGTCGATTTCACTCACAGAATTTGATCCATTTAGTTCATATTATCATGTACTGCTGGTTAACTCAGTGATAGTGCTCAGTGCCCTTCCTATATGTGTAGGCAATAATCCTAGGAAGCAGTTATTTCTTCTGTCTTGCAGCTGGATTCCAGCTGACTCCAGGGCCCACACTTTTAACAATAAATGTTGCTTCTATTTATATTTGCCAGGTTCCATCTTGTTCCTCAAATGTTGTTTGGTGATTTATAAGGATATGAAAGACAAAAGATAGGAAATAACTGGAATAAAGCAACTGGAGACAGTCAGATGAGTCAGGAGTCAGACCAAAATGTATGCACATTTGCTGCTGAAGGGTCACAAATGTGGCTTTAGAGTTCTGGCAATGTCAAGCCCAAAGAGGATCACATGTTCAATTGCACAGCTGACATTGGCTAAAAACAAGTGTGGCTCAGGAGACATACTGAGAAGCCTAGGGTCTCCTAAAGACGACACTGAGGATTAAAGGAATGTCTGCAAGAATATCTGCATGAGCCCTGAAGAGATTGACAGGGTTCAATGAACAATATCTACACCGCCCACTTCCACCCTTATTTAAAGGAAAACAAAAATTTAAACTGGGAATTTTGGTTAACTTTATTTTGGTTAACTTTTCCAAGATTTCTGCATTTCCAATACCTCTTCTACCATTGTCAACTCATTCCGAAAGTATACTAACAGCAATTGAGCAATTCTTTGCTCAACTTTTCTTAGTACCCTGGAATGTAATTGAAGTAGCCAGACCTTACTTTTGGAGAGTTTCACTGAGTCTCTTGATTCACCCTTCCCTTTCAGACTCTTAGACCATGAAGTCACACCCAACTTTAAGGAATGTCTTCCCAGAGCCTAGTTTTGCCACGATGATCATGATGTTACCAGGAGGGAGCTTGGGGTCATGCTCCAGGGTTCTTGTGAGCCCAAGAGAAGATTCTGTCAGGCCCACCTACTGAGGGAACAAAGAAGTCAGCACAGCCAGCAGAAAGCAAAAGCTAGCAAGGTTTTTAAAGACAGTACACCCTTCAAGAGATTGGGTTAAGGGTGGGCCATATCCAAGACAACAGGCCAAGAGGAGCTTTGGGATGGGTTTTTAAGGATTCTAGAAGCCCTTATCCATACCCAGGGGTATCCTAGGGTGGGACAAAGGTTTTGATTGGTCTGTTAGTGATTCTCTTTTGACTGGAGGACTTCACACTCTCACCAGGAAGCTAGCTTCTGACTCATGGCTGACTCCAGCAATCACAGCAGGAAGTTGGTATGGCCATTTCCCAGGTCTGGTTGTCATATCTGCAGGTGAGACTAGCTTAACCAAAATATCATCACTCACTGCCAGATGCCCATCACAATGCCTAGGTCACGAACTCACGCTGCCTCCTTGTATCTTGAAGTTAAGAACAGCAGATTCCTTCCTGCTAGCTGAAACAATCAGTGGATGAGATCAACCACTCATCATTTGTATTTACGGGACTCTATAGTAATAGAAATTTTATCTTGAAAAATATTGGCATTTTCTTGCCCTCTGAGAAGGTATGGTGTTAAATGGGTTGGGGTTATTTGAAAGGCGATCTCTTAGTATAAGATTCAAGCCTAGGACAGAATTATACATCATTTGGAAAGAACTCTTCCATATTCAAACACTAAGCTGCCCAGAATACTCTCACTCCACCCTCCTCAGCGAACCTTCTCTGATGCTCTAAGCAGGCAGCCCTGCCCAGGACTGACCTTGGTTGACTTAATTCAATGACCTATCTTCCCTGCTAGACAGAAACTCAAAGTTCGCAGACACATGCTGTAGTCCCAGGACCTTGGTTCAGAGTAGGGAGCACTCTATGATATTTGCTGGAAAGGGTGAAAACAAGGCAGGCAGGTGAGACACCAGTGATTGCAGAGATGGAGCCTGGCTGGCAGGCAGGTTCAATTCTCACTCTGGAGATGCGGGGACTATAGCACTATTACAAGTGATCACAGAAAACGTGGTAGAAGAGACAGATCGTGAGTGAAAAGTCTCATTTTTTAAGAGAGAAAAGAAGGGGAGAAGAAAGGAAGAGGAGGCAGAAAGTTTAAGAAAGAGAAGCATCTTTCTTTTTTAATGTATTTATTTTTCACCTGGTCTTGGGTTATAAACCCGAGTCCTTGGGCTTTATATGGTCTGCACATCAGCATCTCAGTCCTCTGAACTACAAAGGTGTGTCTCAATAGGCTCATTTCATCCTTTTTACTAACCAAGCCATTTAGACGAACTGAGCATATGAAATTTCAGAGTGAAGTCCCAAGGGAAAATGGATCATGCCATCCTGGGTATTAAATGCAGGAAAAACTGAGATGGGCAGAATTCTGACGTTATTAAATAGACAGCCCCCCCAAAAAATAAAAAATTGCCTCTACTCTCTTAATGTGCTCCTTCATCAACTGTGCAGCATCCCCAAGATGGTACCTCAGGATGTCACCCCGCAGGGTGCTGAGAGCCAAAGGCAGGTTGTAACAGTCATCAGAGCCAGCCTTTGCTACAGTTGGAAGGAATTAGGAACACAGGAATTTAGAAAGAAGAAATGTCTAGAAGAGCAGGAAGGAGACATCCCAAATTGGTCAACATAGATCCAAATAGGGAGTAAGATAGAAACTGCAGGAAGAAGGGGCCAGAAAGAGTACAGGAAAAGCAGATGAATCCGACGGGGAGAACGTGACGCAGTCCTCTGCTCGCCAGGTCAGATGCCCAGGCCAGCTCCAGTGGTTCTGAGGGACAGGCGCCGCAGTAACTGCAGCAGTGATTCACAAGTGCTATTTTTACCATACAGGCTGTTGGGTTTCTGTGAGCGTGGCAGACACAGGCCCCTGGGGCTGCAGGGAAGGGGCTGGGGCCAACGGAGGGTCTATGGCTGCGCGCAGGCAGGGAAGCGGCAGTGGAGAGAGATCCACAGGCTAGAGCCTCCTGCTGTACCCCTGCTCCAGGACTGCGAGCAGAGGTCCGGGGGGCACCCGGGAAAGACTACTGAGAAAGCACTCTGGAAAAAGCTTTTTCAGAAGTGGGTGTTCGGAGTGCTTCCATTGTTTAGGTCATCTTTGGCTAAAAACCATGTGTTACTCAAGCAGTCTTGGAAATGCTTTTATAACATGTTTAAAACTTTCCAAATGAAGAGTTTTGAATACTTTAAGGTCTTTGGTTTAAAAAAAAAAATCTAAAACTCTTAACGAGTCATCAACTAGTTAGAGCAAGCCTCCCTTCAGAGAAGATGGCATTTCATCAGTCAGACTTCAAAAAAGCCTTTGCATAACTGGCAAACAAAAGTGAATCCATGCAGATGGCTTAATGTGACCAGCACTGCCTTCCCACACTGAGTTACTAGATTTCGGAAGTCACCATTTTCCAGCCATGACAGTACATTAAAACCAAACAAACCAGGCTAAACTTGCAAACTGTCATTTGATTTACTAGATCAGCCTTAAAACAGCATTTAAAATGAAATGTTCATTGTTCTCTTTAAGAGCACTGGATAACCTTTTACCAGTAACATTTTAAACACTTTCTTTTGCCTTAGCTTATTGAAAGCTTCCATTTTGTAATAAAATTTGGTCACGGACAAATGTTTTAAAAGTAAACATACATATGGGTGGTTTAAGTTCAAACACTTTGCTAATAAGGGTTTATAACCCAAAAGGTTGACTATTCAGTTTAGAGATAAGAAGGCAGATGCCTTCTATGATGCCTAGATACCAATGACATTCTTTTTTTGTCTTTTGTTATTGATTTCAAATTGTCCATATCATGAATGTTGTGACTGCTTCCCATTATGACTCTTATATTTCTCTCATCATTCTAATGATTTCTAAAAATAGCAGGAAAAAGAACAAAATCTAAAACAACTTTACACAATGAACGTTTCCCTTCTATAAACCCAAAGGACTGGATTAAAAACATTTTAATGCAAGGGTTTTCTCAGAAGTCCAAAGGTAAAATAAAAGGAATGATGTCAAGAGCAAACGCTGTACCCAATCAATGGAAACCCTATTACGATATCCCTCTACTATGGGGCCACGCGAGGGGATGGGCTGGAAAACTCCTGGGTTTTAACTCATGGTAAAACACAGCTCCTGAAGACCCCACATTTTAGGAGACAAGTTGACTTGGGCCTATTACTATAGATCACCGTTAAGAAAATGAAACAGACCTTTCGTGGCTTTGAATCTGGAATCATCAGAAAGGATTCCCATTAAAGCTGGATGGTGTCTGCGATTAAGCAGTTGGTAATCCAGGGATCTGCTCTGATCTTGCAGCCAACTATTTGGTGATGCTGAACAACTCTCTTGGCCTCATGTTGCCTTTTCTTCTATACCATGAGGCGGGAGGTAGTTTTTTTAGTAGAAAACAGAAGGTTCACATCAACTTCCCCAATCCAAGATTATTTTGAGCCCTTCCAAACCCTACAAGTAGAGTTTAGATTTAAGACAACATGGCTTGTAAATTATCTTACTACCTGATTTCTGGATTTAATCTGAGGAAGCTTTGGTAACACTTGATGGAGGGAGCAGATGAGGGGCGGGTGTGCCCTGTGTCACAGCAGAGAGCTGCAGCTTGGCCTCCAATGCAGTGATTCTGTAGGTCAGAATGGGTCTGAACTGTGATCACCGCTCACAGAGGGCCCCTGGGAAAAGACTCATGCACACACGATCTCATTCAAGTCAGGCAGGGTCAACTTAACTGTTGGGATGTGTACGTCGTCGATCAGCTGCGCCACAACTTTATTCCCCGGGGTCCCCTTCCCTGATAGTCCTAAATTAGAACTGGCTTCAAGGCAAAAAGTGAAGCAGGGACTGTTGTTCTCCAAATGCCATCATAGACAAATGTGACAAACAGCTGCATAGGTGCCTGGCTTATTCTAGCTGATCCAAGTTCTCTGCTCCATCTTGAGTTCTTCACATGTTGACCTTGGTGACCCCAGGGCCACCACTGGACACCCGGCTGTAGATGCGGAGCGACCACTCCGCGGCGGTGGCAGCTTCCCGCAGAGCTCCCCGCACACCACCTGGCGCGGTCCACTTCAGGTGAGTGTGCTTTGCTTCTCTGCTGGACTAAACTGCACCTGCTCTTGATTTGCATCTTCACGTCTCAGATCCTCACCGCTGTTTGTTCCAATTCCTGTAAAGCTCCTGTGCCCACAGCGCTCAGAGCACCTCTTCTCCTGATTGACCGAAGCACACATACATCCCCACACGGGCACTGTTCTCTACGCAGCTCCGATGAGGACCCCACTGCGCCCTCTGCATAGATGACACCTGTCTACTTGTTCTACGTAACAGCGTGTCTTAAGGGCTCGGAATGTCTTCAGTCTAAGCCAGCATTAGATGGCATCAAAAGACAACTTTCAAGTGCACCTGTGTGTGTCCCTACAGTTGAGTGCTGGAAGAAAATCTAACACAAAAGTGACTCACTTTAACCACTCTGCCTCTGTGAATCCTCACATGGCAATGTGCGTTGGTTCCATGTATTTACCTTCCCCGGGCTCCATTCACAGGCTGTATCCACGCTCCACGCGCAGGCTGGCATCCACAGCCCTCTCTGCCGCGTAGAAGCGCCCAGTTGTCCACACCGGGCGGGGAGCTGGTCTCCTGAGTGCTGCTGCTCACGCTCCCTGCAGAGGTGCTGCGACACAGCGAGCACCTGGCTGCCAACACTGGAAACACAGGAACAAGCAGCTCACAGGCTGTCACTGACGGGTAGGTGATGTTCATGATTTATGACCCGCAGGTGTTGTGAGGCCTCCTCCCTCCCTCCTGAGATAAAAAACGTATGTCCCAAGTTAAAAGAAAAAAAAAAAACACCATACAAGTGTGGGGATGAATTGTGTTTTATTGCTTTCTCATTTTTTATTTAACGCAGAATCAATGCTTTTGAGTAACAGTAATAGGTATCCAAAATTCAACATCATTAAACATTCGAACAGAACATATGTGGAAAGAAGACCTCACATGGCAACTCCTCTAAGCGTTATCTGGTGATTTGGGATGAAGGCTACTGGGTTTATCATGTTGGATATGAAGAGAACTGCTTTCTTCTAACATGGGGGACAGGAAAGAGTCCCAAAGTCCACCAAGAGCTTAGGCATGGGGGCAGCACATGTCTCCCTTTGAAATGTCTGGGGAGACAGCTAATGACTCCATAGGGAAATCCGTCCGCTCATCTCAGGCTTTAAAGACACCTCCCCTCACCTGAGAGTCTCAGAAGAAACTCCTGTGGAATAAAGCAGTCGTGATGATGAAGAAATGACCTGAAATGATCCTGCTCTCAAGGAAAGTGACATGTGCCTCAAAGTTCCTCTACTGTAACAATACAACCCGTTCTGACTGAGGGACCAGACAAGAAGAGGGCCACCACTAAGTGGCTTTTGCTTGTTGAAGGCACAGGGTCCTCATCACCCTGAGGAGGGGGTCGCTGTGTTGTGAGTGATGTCTAAAACACATATCCTACCTGTGAAAATCTGCTCTCAGCTGCCACCCATTTGACTGCAATTTCAGCCGGGTCTCCCTTTTCAAAGTCCCAGAATCGAGAGCACCCATGAAACTCCAGGTGTGCCCATGCCCTCTGCAAAGAATCAGATTCCCAAGGGGTGGCGGCTCAAAGGGACACACAGCTGTATCATATCCTACAATGGCAAACATAAATACACAACTCTATCGCATAGGTCTGAAACACGGCAAAGAAATAAATATCCCAGTCTATAACCACAAGTGTGGGCCACACGCGAGCGACACCGGGAAGAGTCTAAAAAAATGGGGATGCTCTCCCACCCCACACAAAAAACAAAAAAACATTTATCTAAAAGGACTTTGATCGAGACTTAAGAGATAAGCAACAAATGTATAAAAACACTATTTTTTAAAAAATGCAAACTTCATTAAGTGATAGTGATCGAAGCTAAGATGCCACATTCAAATAAATCGCTTTGGGTTCTTGCCAGTGGGCCTCATCGGCTTCCACCAGAATGGACAAGGACCAGATGCGTCCAGCCAGAGATGCTCCAGGCGAGGGCACACAGGCTCTCTTGGGAAGAATGTCGGGCCCACACCGGGGCCAGAGGCATTGTCTCCAGCCCTTCTAGCTTTGGAAATTCCATGGGATCGTGAAAGCTCTTTACAAACACAGTGAGGCTGAAACAGGAAGTGGCAAGCAAATAAAGGTGCATTATTCATGCCCATGTCACGTGCAGCCGCCAAGTACAGCCCTCAGGACTGGAGAAGGGATGGATGAGGACCTAAGGGAAAGACAAGAACACTGGACATCTGCCCCTGAACAGCCAGTGGTCGTTCAGAAGAATCGGCGTGCTGGTCAGCCTGTTTCCTCCCTGAGAAGCAGTCTCTACCCTTCCTTCTCTCCCTCCAGCATCCTCTGTCTCTCTCATTAAGGCCTGGACAGAGCGGGGAGTGTGTGGCAATGTCTCTTCTGGAGCACGGTGGCCTGTGCTGTCAGTCGCCCGTGGGCTCAGGGCGGCTGGGCTCCGCCGTCTGCCTCCGCAGCGTCGCCACCGTCTGCAGCAGGGCTGACCTCTCCAGCTCTAAGGCGAGAGCAGCCTGCTTCAACTTGCTCTCACTGGTCAGAAGCTTCTCCACTGTGGCTTCGAGGTTTTGGATCCTGCCATTTGCCACCTGGAGAACAAGAGGAAAATGAGAATGTGGCGGTCCTGTGATGACCCAGGAGAGTCCTGGCATTGCCAGCACTTTCTCCTGCTGGGCCAGCTGGGAGCCACACTCAGATGGTGGCTGCAGGAAGCCCAGTCTCCAAGTCACCTGCTCCGGGGAGAAATGCTCTGATGTGGAAAAGAGACGGCACTTTCAGACAAAAAGAACTCCTGTTGTGCTAATAAGCCACTGAGATCTGCAGTGCAGTCTGGCCTGTTTGAATACTACATTTATTTACGTGTACAAACTGATTTCAGACTGACAGGCAAAATGATTCTGACGTGAAGGCCCGGTAGTAACAGCTCTCTCACCCAAAAGCGTTTGTATTTTTCCTTAGAGAAGATGTCCGTTTGTCAAGGAACATGGGCCTTTCTCTGAATACATAGTGTGCTCAGCACGGCCAGAGAAAAAGGGGTTCCCATACACAGTCTCAGCTGACCTGTCACCTACAGAGACGAGCAGTGTCCTAATCCTACTCCATCTACATGCCCGGCGCCTCGTACACCACATCCGTTGGGTAGAACTTCCCTCCTCTGTCTAATGCACTCAGGGCCAGTTTCCCAGGCTCTTGCAAAGCTGAGGGGCGCCCTAAGACACCCTGACTTGATGTTGCTGTCCTGGAGCCTTCCTGCCTCCCTCTCAGCTCCCCGCTGCATCTGAAGCACTCGGGTCACTGGCTTGGGGGCTCATGAACCCAGTCCACCCCTCTGCAGGCCCCTATTGATTTTAGAAGGGAAAATGGTACATTTATTTGTTTTCTCATTTTCAGAAGAAGGGAGACAGTTTTTTGAATAAGACAACATTGGGTCTAAGAGACAACTCATGACTTAATAGTCTCGTTATATCTGTGCCCCTGGGACACTCAAAATAGAAGGAAGAACGATGGAGAACCCAGGATGGCCAGTTTGGCAGGTGGAGGTGGTCCCGTCTGGCGTGCCTCTCCACGCAGGACCCTGTGAGCCTCACGTTCTAGCTGTGGTTGAGGCCGGGGATGACCCGCCTCATCTCCCCAAAGCTCCTCTCATTCTGAAGCCCCTGGCATCCATGTGTGGCCCCCACCTTGATAGAGGAGCTGTGCGTGGTCACACTCTGCTCTGCACAAGCGTTAGGTCTCCTTACCGACACCGAAGCTCTTTCATGGAACAAGCATGTCTCGTCCCCCCACACACCTGGTACCGTCAGGCATGTCTGTGACCGTCTTATGTGTGCTGCTGGACAAAACTAACTAAAGTCTTCGATCTCCAGCTTCTAGACAATACTCTTCAGTGTTTAACAAGAAACTAATCGGGACTCTGCTATGTCTAACAACCAGCTAAACAGAACCACGTTAGAAAACAGGTCTATTCTGCGCCACCTGCAGCAGAAGTGAGGTTTCCCACAAGGAAAGGGACAGGGGCAGGGAATAAGTGGAGGTGGAGCCCACTGGACAACGAGGTGACGTGGTGGAGGGCAGCGTGCGCTGACATTATCTCAGCAGTGGGGAAACTACACACATAGGCAACACACACAGGTGTCTATTTTAATGGTAAAACAGAGTTACTGCAATAAAATACTGAAAAAAAAAAAAAAAAGAAAGAAAGAAAGAAAAGAAAAGAAACCAGGTCAATTTTGATACTTTGGTCAAAAGACTTATGTTCAAAAATTAAGAATTGTCTTGAATCCTTGGCCTTGGACCCTAAAAACTGTTTCGAAAAAGGAAGGAGGGGTGAATGTCACCAATGCACAGCCTATGAGAAAGGCAATCCTTGACTCCCAGAGGGCAGCAGAGGACTGCAGGACCCACCCCCACATCCCTGTCCCCCCTGGGAGCAGTCGTGTGGGACTGTCTGGTGACTCCTGGGACCCAGCACAGCGAGGACGCAGTAAACGCTGGAGGGCAGGCATAAGCTGCAGCCCCGAGTGCCAGTTCCAGAAGTTCAGAGCCACACGGTCAGGAGGAAGACCGTCCCGAAGAGAGCAATTAGGCCCAGCTACTCGTGAATGCACCTGTCGGAAGACGTGCACACGTCTGAGTCGCTTCTCATACTCTTCACAAAACAGGTGTAGCCCGCGGAAGTACACGGATCCCAATCACACCCCAGCCTTCATCGCAAAAAACATACATGGGCATGAGCCCAAGAAAACCAACCTTTTATCGGCGTACTGCCTATCTCACTGAGCTGAATGCTGCGCGCGCAAGTGTGTGCTCTGTTAGACATGGTTCCCTTGTCTAGTACTTCAGGGACCTGCTGTATGTTTGGGAGCCATTTAAAATCACTACCCGCGCTGCATGTTCTACAGGCTGGATAAGGTCGTTGGACCCCTTGAATCTTCCCTGCAGGTTGCAGCGGAGACATCCTGGAGGGAGAGCATGGGTGCACTTCAGTTAGGACATCTCAGTCTGAAGGGGGAAAAAAGCTACATTTTGGAATGTGACTGACAGTTAGGGCAGCGTAGGGAAAGCACTTTGTTTCTGTCCCTCTCTAGAAAATCTCGACTAGCTCTACTGGGACACAGTCTGGGTGGGAGGGACACATTTTTGACAAGGGTTGATGTACTGGGCTCTCGAAGCTGGCCTTTCTCACATCACTGCCAAGTCTGTGTCGGCAAAACAGCAACTTTCTATGGGGAAACATGAGAGTCTAGAGTTAAGGCTGAAAAGCTTACTCTTCAGGACAGCCCGGAAACATCACAGAACACATACTTGGGGGAGGGGGGTGTTCATATTTTTTTCCATAATCAAAAGGGTATTTTTTAAATACTTCTTAACAATGACAGCATTGCCACTCACGTATGATGCTAAAAAAGCAGACTATATGGTTACGTTATGCCACGTGACAGGTAAAGGAGCTGGACTGGACAGTTAGGTGACCCTGTCCTGGTCACACACAGTGGGTCAGCAGTCTGCCCGTGGCGGCGTGGCTGGGGCGACACTCATCTGCTGCGGTCGCAGAACCAGGCTGCTCCTCGGACTTGTGCGTGCCTGCTCTTCTCTGCCTCTCGACTATGTCCTCGTCCAGTTATCCACCTTAAAATGGAAGTTTCTACAGGGAAAAACTGTGCCCTTCATAGCTGCACCCACAACTCACAAACAATGATCACATGTGCTGGTTTCTTTTGTGAGATTTGTGTCACTCTCTTCCCTTGACCTCTCTCCGTAGACCTAGCTGGTTTTGCTCATGGAAGGTCAAGCCTTTGATTCTCTCGTCATCACTCAAAGCACAATTGTTGGCATTCAGCCAACAGTGGCTCGGCATCGTGAACCCAAGTTCATCTCCGGGCCAGCGTCCCGAAAGGCTGAGGGCAGAAACAGCCTCTCAGAAAGCTCCAGGACTGTCTGACCTTGGCGAAGGATAAGCTGTCTGCTCGCTGATAAAAAGGAGCAATTCTCCTGGGTACCTTTGATCCCGACTACAAACAGACCTGGGAGGGAAAGGTCCTGCGGTCGTGGGAAGAGTCAGCCAGCCAGTGCCACCGGCGAGTTAATGAATGACCCGCCACCCGGGGCGCAGCGAGCGCTTCGCGAGCACACTACCTGCAGCTGCTCCAGGAGTGAGAGGTTCTGTCTGCGTAAGCTACTGTTGGCTTTCTCCAACTTGTCCATCCTCTGGTTGTCACTGAGAGGAGAGGAGTCGATGAGCTCTTCTTGAAGCACGTGGTACTCAACTTCGTAAGCCTGTAACTGCTTAGAGATGTCCATCTCAAACACCTGTCGTGCACAGAAGCGTCATCAGGCGCTGAAGATGAGAAAAATCGCACACATGCACTCATGCACACGCAGACACACACTGCTAACCACCTATTCAATGCCTGGAATTATTAGAGATAAAGAAGGAAAACTCTGCACTGAGAAGGCCATCACTTTACTTGGGATGAAAGGCTATAAAAAGCACTTAGAAATAAGCCTGAAGTAATAATAAGGATAGTAGAGGTCTCTGATATTCACTTTCCAGAGCCCCCCCCCCCCCTTTTTTTTTTTTTAAGAAAGGTGCAGGCAGGAATGAAGGCAAGTAGGAAGGCAGGCAGGAGGGGAGAGGAAGAGGAAGCATTTCTTTATTTTATTTAGTTGTTCATCTTGGGTGTTCCTGCTCCCTGGCTCTGAGTCTTGAGCCCTGGTGCTTGGAATGTACGAGAACTATCCACTAGGACACCAGGGTGCGCCCAGAAAGCAAATGTTAATTTTCAGAAGAGTTTTATAAAAACTTATTTTTTGTACTAATTTCCTTCTCTCTGAAAAGTCTATTACATACATCAACTACGGGTCACAGGGAGAAGAAAAACAAAAGATTCAAGCCCTATGCGCCCAGTCTCCGAGTCAAGGTTTTATCACAGCTCAGCTGAGTTCTGAGAGTGTCAAGAACAGCTAAGTCATGGAACAATACACGAAAAGAATTCTCCTTTGCACAGAAGACGTGCAGAAATGAACCCAACACCGAAACGTCACCCACACAGATGAGTGAACATGAAATCCTGCCGGAGTTCTCTTTGCTTCACAGTAAGCGCGATGAAAAAGCCGCCCGTGTGGAAGACCGCGTCCAGTGGACGAGGGACCGTGGTATCTGGTCCTGAACCGTCTCTCGGTAGGGGAGCTTGATGGCAGCAGGGCTGAGCGACGGGAAGCAGGCGGACGCTGCCACCCTGCTTCCCCTCCTCCTTCAGGATTCTGTGCCCTCCGCACAGGAGCTGGGGTCTGAGGTCGGCCATGAGAAAAACGGCTGGATCATCACGCTCTTTCAGAGAATGAAGCAAGACTCCCGGAGAGCAGAAACTGACCCCTCACGGCACTGGTTGAAGAAGCTCCAAAATAGCTCAAATCGATGAAAGCCTCACTCCCCTGATGCACCCTACCAGCATTCAAACCCGAAGACTCCTACCTGCCTGAAATCCAGCTTCCAAAACCATGATGAGCTTCTTCACCAGCCCTAACAATCTCACTTGCTCTTCCCTGGGATTAATTTTTCAGTTTCCTGGTTTTTGACTGAATTCAATAATACTAATTGGGCAAGAAAGCCATTCTGTGTAGAAACACTGATAACACACACTGCACCAGTGGCTTCAGTTGTGAACAGGCGGCGGTGTTGCTGACTCCCTACTGTCCCCAGTGTGACTGTGAGGTCAGCAGGGATCAGCATCTCCATCTTAAAGTCGACGACACTGACTCAGAGGCTTTGAGTCAGCTTTCCACCTGGACGCTGGCAACTCGCTGAATGACTGTGAGCAGGTCGTGACCTCTGCTGGCCTCAGGGTCTGGCTCCCACCATGGGAGGGAGAACGTCAGCCTCACATACTCTGGGAGAGTCCCGGCCCGCTCTTGGACGTTCCCAGAATGGGCCTGCCAAGTGCAGGCAGCACTTGCTCCGTCACGGGCCTGCTTCTGCACACCTGGGCTTCAGCTGAGTCACACACGGTGACATATCATGGAGCCCTGGAAGGGCTCAGAGGGAGTCAAACCCAGGCACATTAAAATTGAGATTACTGTTCAATTATAAATGTGGCACAGCATGAATGTCACCACATGCAGTTCCTTTGGTTTTTTCTTCCACAAAGATTTCTTTCCAAATGAACTCCTAACCTGGAAAACCTGAGAACAAAACCTCTGGCCTTTTACACAGACTGATGACCTGCTAAGGTTAATGGCTCTCCATGGTACTGCCCGAGCTGGACCTTCTTCCAGGCCTCCATTAACCCGCAGGGACCATCCTCGGTCAGAATCATCTGTTTAATTGAATGCCAAAGCACTGATGGCCCTTGGATTCTGCAGTTAGGTCTGGGGATTTACCGCAAACCCTGGCAGTATGTGGCTGGGAGCGACAGGAGAACCGGGGTTCTACACCAGTGTCTCTTCAAGCTGTTAACGTATTTTCGTCGTTGCAGTTACAAATGGCTTCACGGTACTCTACCAACTCAACATGTCGTAACCAGATTAATACATTCATCCAGTGTGGCGTATCTGGTTAGTGCAAAGTTCTTGCTGTTATACATGACCACTCTAAACATCCGGACACATATGGCTCTTCCCTTATCTTGGAGTTTTTCCGAAGGACACTGTTCCACAAGAAGGGATTACTAAGTTAAAAGGTATGACTATTCTATTAGCTTGTGGCGTGCACTGCCAAACACCTCCCCTCCCCGAGTGGGAACCATCACTGTAAAATGCCTTCAGCAACATAGAAAAGTGCCAGATGCAGGACGTCCCCACAGCACCAGGGATCGACTGTCAAATTTTTCATTTTGTTAGTCTAGTAGGTAAAGCATTATATGTCGTTTAAATTTAAATTACGCGTAAAGCTAAATATTTTCCTGGGTAATTGTTTACAAGACGACTCTCCTCCTCACGGATCGTCTGTTTATGTCCTTGGCTCATTTGCAAGTGGAGACTGCTTCTCCTGCAGCACGCGGCACCAGCCGTTAACCCTGGCGCCTGCAAGCCCGCACCGCTGTCCCACCGTTCCGGCCCCCAGCCCTGGCCCGACCCGGCTGGCCTCAGAGGCCTGCCAAGGGTGGAGAGGCCTGCCCGGCACTGCAGTGTCTGTCGTGAATTTAAAAATAATAAGCCCAACTAAAAGCTGGCCTGCTTTTCATTA
The DNA here is from genome assembly GCA_004363575.1 of Solenodon paradoxus. Taxonomy (NCBI): domain Eukaryota; kingdom Metazoa; phylum Chordata; class Mammalia; order Eulipotyphla; family Solenodontidae; genus Solenodon; species Solenodon paradoxus. The sequence continues at coordinate 58,597 of RJWH01001677.1, forward strand.
TCACCACATGTGAGCAATTCCAAACAAAGGCAATGGTCAAAGACCCCTCCCCATGGACCCCACCCTCTCTGTATCTGCGCTGATCAACAGTGTGCAGGGCCCAAGCAGGGAGGGCTCCTCCCGTGGGCAGGAGAGGAGCCTGCACTGTGCTTTAGAGGAGTGTCTTGTGAACAGGGGAACCTCGCAAGAGTCTGGTTTCTATTCCCCAAGCTCAAGTAGAAGGGGATTGTCCAGTGTGTTAATAATGAAGTTACCCAGAGCAGAGCCGTGTGTGTGTGTGTGTGTGTGTGTGTGTGTGTGTGTGTGTCCTGGGATCTTGTTTCTGACAAGCTCCTGCATGACCAGAGGGGGTGAGGGGGTGCTGGTCTGGGGCCACATTTCAAACAGAACCCAAAGGATGTTGAAAACAGGCTCTTTTCTCTGTCTCTCAACATTCCCACCTTCAGTTCAGTTCTTCCTCCTTATACTGAACTGGGGCTGCAGATGCCCTCATCGTGACAAGAATACCACCCGGCAACGCCTCTGCCTCTTTATTCTCAGGCCTATACCTTCTTTTCAGGTACAGGCACTTTATGACTTATTTCAAGTGCCAGCTAAGTCAGAGAAAGGAACCATCACGAAAGCTTCAGAGCCACTCGTCCTTCTGCTCCCAGCCTGTCCACACAGCCAGAGCCCTAGAGTCCCGTCCGTAGCGACTTTCCGTCCCACCTTGGATGCAGACTGTGTCCTAGCTGCTCAAGCTGCAGTCATCCACAGAGGGGCACTTAACGAGATGCAGCCCTGGCTCTCACAGAGGACCACCAGGCCTGCCCATCCGTATGCAGGCGAGCTTGCCCGGTTGTGAGTGTGAGACCTGTGGCCCTTTCCGAGTCCAGCCCGGCTTCCAAAGGCATCCGCACCTCAGGTCTTAGCTCTGAAGAGGTCTGGAGACCGGAGCGCCCTCTGGAGGACAGGGCGCAGAGTCCTCAGAGGTCAAGTTGCAGATGGAAAAGCACGGGAAAGAGGGCCTATCAGCCTGGCATAGTTTTTCTCATGAAGACTTTAACAGAATGAGAAGCTCGGCTCCTAGATGTAGACTCTGTTCCCAGCACCACCGCTCCTAAGGCTACTGCTCCCTAAAAAAGTTGAACTCGTCAGGCATCTGGAGCTTCCTTCTATTCCCTCTATTCCCTCACCCCCATGCTTCTGCACATGCTGTGATGAAGGGACAGCAAAGACAGGCTGGGGACAGATCTGTCCCACAGCATGTTTCTGTACAGTTTAATTGCAACAGGTGCTTTGTCCCTGTACATGCTGTCTAAGGCTGCTTTCACTCGGCGAAGGCAGAGTTGACCAGGTGCAGCAGAACCTGACAAACCACCGAGCTGACCAGTCTCCCTGACCCTCTGTACAAGAGCTGCGGATCGTCAAAGCTCATCCTCTTAGGCCCCGCTGAACTCGGCCCCCTCAGTGCCCAACAGCAGCGCTCGCTCACACGTGGCCCGGCTCCTGCCACTCCTGCCGCTTTCACTGAGCTTGTAGTTACCAGATGACATGCTTACTTTCTGCACAGGATGGGCATCAGAGTCGGGCATGGATTCCTCACCTGCCCCCACAAGGTACTGAGCCAGGTACTCTGCTCATGCCCAATTCTCCACCCGTAAGACTGGGATGATAACATCACGCTCCAGAGCTGTTAAGGGGTCAGTGGAATAAGGGATGCCAAGTTCAAAACAGATGCTGGAAACACATCAGGCAGACACACTGAACTGTTCTCTCACGACATCTCATGATGTGGAGCCCGTTTCTACCATTCAACACTTGCAGAGCGCTTGCAGCATGCAGGTACTCTCAGTATCTGTTACAGAAAAGGGCGGGGGTATGTATGTGTGGAAGGGGTTTCTAGGATTCAGTATTCGGGGGGCAGCTGAGACTGGCTCAGAGCCAGGAGCACGGTGCCAGATTAAGGCACGCATGGGGTGAAGACCTCAGTTTAGAAGACAAGGCTCTCTGTCTGCCCCGCAGCCATACAATCTAAGTGCACTCAATGAAAGTCATACGAAGGAAATGTATGTACAGAAATGCCAGGAAGTAAGGAATCAAAGGGAAGAGAATTCACTGATATACAGGCAAAATACAGAAAACCTGTGATTAGGGCGCACCCTGGTGGCCAAGTGCTCTAGTACACCCTGGGAGTAATCCCACTTACATCCCAAGGTTCCCGGTTCAAGAACAAGGGTTGGGGGGACAACCAATGTGAACTAAACAAAAATAAAGTGCTTCTTCCTCCTCCTCTTCTTGCCAGCCTGACTACTCACCCTCATTCCCGCCTGCACTTTTCCTTTAAAAAAGTAAAAAGAAAAAAGAAAGCCTGTGGTTAAGTGTGGTCGTGGGCTGAAGCACCGTGTGTGAGAAGCCCTATCCCTCCCCATCCTCTTTGCAGCAGAGTAATGGCGAGTCGGTGAGCCGACCAGTTCCAGCCCTGGGTTCCTCAGGGTTAAAACCACTCACCCTCTCAGGAATGCAGGCATGACGAAATGAGATCATGTGTGTATATAGATTCCCACAGAGCTTGGCCAAAAGTAGGGACTCAGTAAGCCAAAGCTATTCACCATGAGAGGACCATGCCAGGGAAGAGAAAAACAGACGGAGAGTCTCTTGTCAAATGAGGACCAAAGTGCAGAGTGGAAAAGAACAGGCCTGAGGAGAGCACAGGGTCCAAAGTGACCCTGGAGGATGCCCTCTCCTCTCTCCAGGGGACTTGCTTCTCTTTCTGGCTCACTGGCTAAGGAGGGGTAGCTAAGGAGATCACACTTGCACCTGGGCACAGCCTGCTGGGTCACAGACTCCTCTTGGATGGTCAGAAATAATAAGGATTTTTAAAAATAGCTTTACTTCACTATTTGTTTTTACCTAATGGCTCTATGTTTGAATTCTATTTGGAGCAGGTAAGGGGAGTTTTGTCTGCTGACTCTGCATGCCTGGAGGCAGAAATCTCTCTGGGTGTACCCTAAGCCATCCAGTGTCCCGACACTCCCAGCAGGGACCTCACCCTCTCAGCAGGCCAGTCCCCCACAGTCAGCAGTCATTACAGGAAGACCCATCATTACACAGAACCAAAATCGACCCCCGCCCCTAACCCAAGACATCTAACCACTGGTCTAGGTGTAATTCCCCTCACGGTCAATTCTCCCCTCAGCCCCTAGCGCTTCAGAGTAAGGATGCTACTGCACACAGAAGCCAGAGGCATCAAAGTCACAGATGTGGAAGTGAATTCTATTGAAAAAACAAACAACAAATATCATGCATCTTCAGAATATGAACTTTATCACAACTTTGCTTGCAAAGAATTATTTTTAGAAAACTCCAATGAATGCCACTCGACAGAAAATGCAAAGCACTTCTTTTCCAAAAGTCTGCATTGAAGAAATGTATGTACTTCAGGAGAAAGAGCTGGGAAAAACTGGTGAAAGCGTGTGCTGGCTGTCACACCTCTACGTCGCCACCGTGTGTCCATGTGGCATTTCACCTTTACGCTCACAACACGTACCCTAGACACACATTTAATCACGAAACACATATTTGCAAAGTGCCTCCTACATGTCAGGCATGGAAGGAAATTGGTCTTGCTCAAAAATAATTAAGTTTCTCCATATCCAGGGTCCCTTTCGCCTTCCGCCTTGGGAAGGTTCGCGCTGAGTCATACCTGATTGATGGTCTTTTCCATCTGCACCAAGCCCAGGTTGGGGAGTGTGTTTTTTATAAAGTCAACTATGGTTTCCAGGTTTTCATGCTGCAGAATCAAGGGCTTATGGCTTCCCAACAGACTTAAAGCCACTTTAAATATGACCTCTGATCCCTGAAGAAAGATCATATCTGAGAGAACACAAAAAAGCAGAAAGTTAAACCAGACCAATTTCTGATAAAAGACCATTCTGCTTCCGTCTCCACACTTCATAGGAGGACGATGGGAAACATAACCCTGTATGGCAAACTTTATTTCCTCTTTAAGAGCCTGATTATTTCAGATAGGGTTGTCAAGACAATATTGCAAATAATAAAAAAAATATATAAACAGGCTAAGATTTTATCAAGGGTTCAGATAAATCTTCTCTGTGCTCCAAAAATATATTAAAATCAAACATGCTTCAAAAGTTAGACTGAAAAAAAGAAAACATTTATTAGACTTTTTTAAGGAATTCTCTGGCTTTCAAGGGAGTTGCTGAAACCTATTTTAATGGGTCAAACCGAGTTTTGTGGATGCAGCATCAGAAATGAAGATAAAGTGTTTTTTTTTTAAATGAAAAGTCCGTTTTTTCTGTTTTGAAATGAGAGGCTAAATCAAAAGTTCTCTAAAAACTAAAAAGTTCCCACAGTTGAAAAAGTAAGAAAATACTTTTAAGTATACAGAACTTGAGCATAATAATGAGGTTAATATTTTTTTTCTCAGAACGGCTGGCAAATGTCAGCTATTCCTAAAGTGATTCCCAGTGAAAGCAGAGGAAAGGGACGAAGGCGGCCGAGGGAGCCTCAGTCCCAGCCTGGCTCCCCCGTCCGCACGGAGCTGAAGCCTCAAGAAAGAGTCCCATGTCCTGGGCACAGTCACAGTAACTCACTGTTGAGTGACTAAATTCAGGCAAGTTACCTAGCAATTATTAAATAATAATATTTAAAAATCATTTTAAAGATGAGAGCATACATTTCATTCGAGGCACCTGTCAGTATTTCTTTTCTCTCTTTTGTCTGCTGCAGGATGATCAGAGACAGTTATCACTTTTACCAAGTCAGGGAGACAAAGGCCGGTGAGTGTGCCCAGCCTTGTGCCTCTCTAGGTGGTGTGGTGACGTGCAATAGCCATCAAGACACAGCAAAGTAAAGGCCAATGCTGTCGTGTCAATGGAAAGGTGTCCACGTCAGAGAGATCTGTGGGCAGCACACAGGTCCTGACCAGGTGCCGCTGCTTGAGTTTGGCTCTGAGATGCCCTTAGACCCTCACAAAGGCTTAGCCACATGAGGTGACTTGGTGCCCAGTCGGTTCCGCGTCAGGTGCCGCCCTGAGCGATGCCACCGCCGACAGCAGCCTCTCACAGAGCTAGAGTCAGTTTCCACAAACATCCCAACTGCTCAAGGCTTAGGGAGGCACCAGGAAACGGGACAAGGCTGATCCTGCCTCCTCTTTGGGTCTGGCTGTAGAGAATAGGGCAATAAATTAGAGAACTGGTCTTATCTTCGAAATGTGTGTTTCTTAGGGGGAGTATTAAGTGTATCAATGCAGTGCTGGTGATGAGTATTGCTCTGCAGTGAAGTACCTGATTCATAAAATATGGTCTACATGAAATCCACTGCGACCGAGAAAAAAAAGATATCAAATAACACCATAACTCAGATGTACTTTTGAACAGAAATGACATCTCCAAGAACAAAACAAAGCCAATTTGAAGTTTCTGTGGTTTGGATTGTCTCCCTCTTAGTATATGAACATTTACAGCTGAACAGAAATTGATAGCATCTATCAGAATAAATGTCAAGACCTTTTGTGTGAAGATCTTGGGGAAAGGACTGTACTACCAGACCAATGAGGACAAGAACTTTGAAATCAGACAGAGTACCACATCCAAGTCAATTATAATAAATCATTATTGGTGAAGCTTTATGAGCATAATCAAGTATGTGACCCACATCAGCATTCCAAGGTTAACGACAGGTCTTCCAAGTTTTATTCCTTCCAAGCCAAGTGATCTTGGCTTTATTACCAATCTACTTAGTAAATTTCTTTCTGTGATTGTAAACACCGACTTTTCTGGACTGTTCTTAGAACCAAGTTTGAAGAAGAGGACTTTTTAAAAAACTCTTTTTTGATATATTAATAACATAGATGTGCACACGTGTGTATAAAATCAGACACATTTATTTCATTGGTCTTCTTTTAATTAATGTAATAAAAATATTCTTTCTAATAACATTCTCAACACCTTGAGAGCACTTTTATCTGCTGAGACTTTTCTGATTGACGTTAACAAGCATTCCTGAGCATCCATCCAAGCATCTAACACATGCCAGGCACCGACCAGGGCACTGGGACTAAGCCACTGGAACAAAGTGCGGAGGCACCAGCAGCTACCGGTGTGGTAGTTTATGCCCAGTGTGTTATGAGAACAAAACGCAAGAGGAAAGGCCACGTCAAAGTGTGCTGAACCCAGACTCAAAGAACCAATAGAACTTGTGAGATAAGAAGTCAGGGGATATGACTGAGCAGAAGGAGAAGGAGAAGGTCCAAATGCAGAGAGACCCTCACCACTGTAGGAGACCGAAGACCATGGTTCAGCATGAGTTCTAGCAAGGGTGGGGCCCAATCAGCAGGGGTTTCCCACCCCAGAGACCATTCCCATTACCCAGAGTGCACAGCAAGGCTCCATGCTCCTTTCTTGGGAATAGGTCAGAGCATGGTAAGGAGAGGATGTTAATGAGATCCAGGTCAGTGGGGCGCTGGCAAAGGCTATCAGCTCTAGACAGAGAAAATCCACCTTTTAAGAGTCACTGGCAGATCACGCTGACTCCCCCAGCCTGTCAGCTCTTACAAGCCCATGCCTGCCCTGTGCTGAGTGCACTGAGGCAGGGGAGCTCAGCTCCAGAAGCTTGTTAGACCAGAAGGCCTCAGGGAAGGAGTTCGTTTGGGTGCATGATAAGGAATATCCCTGACCATGGAAGGGGGACTCTGCATAATTTCATTTGGAGGAAAGGCTCCTAAACTTATTGGTTACACTTGAAGGCAAGATCTACATGCTTCAGTCATGCCCTGGTGGCTCAGGCTGTAAGCCTTTGGCTGCGGCATAGTCCCTGCACAGCCCAGGACCCAGCTTCCCAACCTGGGCCAGCTGGCCATTGACCAAGGTGCATAACTTGTTTACTAAACGAGTAAATAAAAATGCTTCTTCCTCCTCTCTTTCTGCCTGCCTACTTGCCTTCATTCCTGACTGACTCCTTCGTCTTAAAAAAATTTTATATCCTTCAAGGGATTAGCATTGTGGCTCCCTTTGGAGATTTTTAAAAATTAAGTAAGTTTTACATAATAGCAAAGAATAATGCTACCTATAAACTCACTCCCTCAAGTCAATTATTTTCCTTTTTGCCTGTCTTCCAATTCTTATACATTTACATTCTGGATATTTAAAACAAAAACTATATGCTCCTCAGAAAAGTGACTTAATTCACTACCTTTAAAAATCACTGCCCAAGACAGAAAGAGCCCAGGCCACCCCAGCGGCACTGCAGCACCTGGTTCACAGCATGTGGCCGACCTCCTTCCTTCCCACCTTTCTCAAGCCACCTAGAAACAGGGAAGGGTTTCTACAAGGTAAGAAGCTGAGGGAACCCGACATTCAACTGGCCCTGCAGCATGCAGCACTTTGCAAATTATTTGCTGAGAACAAGGCAAATCACTCCTCTCTTCCAAAGACAATTTGGCAGCCCTGCTTTTGTGTTCGTGTACTGCAAATCTATTTGAAACTCCCCGTGATATGAAAGAACAATTTTTCCGTGTGGGGGGGGGGAGGTGAGGGGCGAGGGGAGGATGAAGGAAAAGCACATGGCCAGCAGTGAACTTACATGTACCTCTCTTCCAGTCACCTTTGTCATTGTCAAGGGCAAACCCTCTCCTCAACTTTCTCTGGGAGGCCATGGTCCTCCAGGTGACCCCACCCACCTCTGCCCCCAAATGGGTAGGAGGGGCTGAAGGAGCAGGAGGACCTTGGAGCAGAACAGAGGCACACAGATTGTGCAAAAACTCACTTCGTCTCCACTGCATCAGGTCACCTGAAGGCCATTTGTCCCGGCCATGGAAACAACTTTGTTTCCCCAGTCTATAAGAGTCCTGCAACCTCTCTGACCGCCCCTTGTATTACAGGTTGTATCTGTGTTTTCTGTCAGACCTTTACTTTTTATACTCCACTTCCTCTCTCGGCTGCTTGACAGCACATCCTAAAGAAAATGTCAGAAGCCTCAGACCACAGCCACCTCCTCCATCAGGAGCAAGCCAGGTCCTATTTTCCAGACTTTCCCCCTGAGGTAGATGCAATTAGAAGGTAAACAGAGCAAGTACCCCACCTCCACTCCCCAGAACCCCCCCTACTCTAAGCTGGAAAATACAGGAGGCTATTTCACATATGTGACACCCAAATAGAAGAATGACCTTTAGGAAAGTGTGATTACTGTGTGAAGGTTAAGGCACATACGTGACTGGCAATTGCCCCTCCTTAATTCAAGGTTACCTACTAATTCATGTAGGAATTATACTGACTGCAAGCAAAGAACTCTTGACTTATATATAAAATAGTGACTAGAAAGGTCTATTTGTTTTTAGGGCTTATCCAGGCATAAAGGCATATAGTGAAATAGGCTTCAAGTCAAAAAAAAAAAAAAAAAAAAAAAAGACTTTAGTGTATTAATGGCCGGCTTTGGGATTTAAAACTCACCTGTATACCAAAATATGGGGTTAAACAAACAAGGACAGAATATAGAAATGGTTTGTAAACACCTATCTTTTCTGTTTAACATTTCTCACAATAAGGGAAACACAAATCAAAAGAACACATCACAGATACCACATTGTACCTGTGAGAATGACTATCATTCAGAAGACCAGAGCCAGTGCTGGAGAGGGAGTGGAGAAGGGCCCTGCACACTGCTGGTGACAATGTCAACTGGTGCGGCCACGCCGGAAAACAAGATGGCGACTCCACAAACCTTTATGAATGGAAACACTCTAAGACCTACCTCTCCCACTACTGGGTATTTATCCAAGGACTATGAAAAAGACTCTAAAGAGATACATGTACCTCATGTTCACTACAGCATTATTCACAATAGCCAAGAGCTGGAAACAACCTAAATGTCCATTGGCAGAAGAGTGGATAAAAAAGATGTGGTACAACACACAAACGGATACTACTCAGCTAGCAAAAAAAAAAAAAATGAAATCCTGCCATCTCTAAGAATATAGATGGGACGACCTGGAGGGTATTATGTTAGGAATTCAGACTGAGAGAGACAGGTAATATATGACTTTACTAGATAACGTCAAAACCAAGCTCTGACTACAAGAACAGAATGGTGGTTGGCAGAGGGGAAGTGGCAAATGGGTGGGTAAACTGGGGAGGGAGCCAGCTGTATGGTGGTAGAAGGAAACTCAACTTTTGTCAATGAGCATGAGGTGGTTTACACAGAGGCTGACATGCAAGTCTGTACACTTGAGACCTATATTAGAATATTTTAATTAAAAATTACCTTTCTTATCTATAGACTTACCAACAAAAGCAGCTTAAGCACTGAAAGATGGAATGGACCATGCGAAATAGCAGTTTTTTGCAAAAAAAGACATCACAGCATAGTGCTGCTTGGCTTGCCCACTTCCTGCCTTTAATCGGAGAGGCCTGTGCCCTCACCCAGCTGGACATACACCCACTTAGTACAGCAGGATCCAGAATTACAGAGACAGACACTGGCATCTTCATACATAATGCATGGAAAACGCCAAGATCAACCACTGACTGCAGAATATAGAGAAAACTATCCTGCTTTACTGGCTTTCGTTTTTAATTTATGAATCGTTTTTAATTTATGAATCGTTTTTAATTTATAAATCAGCTTCCTAGAGTTCTGAATATTCTGCAACAGAAGGACTGTCATCTCCAAAGTAGAGTTGAATGTTAATGCCTGGATCCACTGACGCAGCCTCAGGAAAGGGTTCTTTTCCTAGAGCTTTAAGGTCCTAGATGCCCACAGTCATCTGTATGCCTATGATGAGGGAGGCGGAAAGAGAAGTAATTTAGCCCCTCTTACCCAGCCCCCTTTAAATTGTTTTTCACAAATTGTGATTCAATGCTACAGCCGCTGTCAAATATTCTCTCCTCCTCCTTCAGTCTTCACTCCTCTCCAATACCTGGTTTGAAAACGCCAATAAACAGGAGAAAAGTAAAGTGGACTAAGAATTTTATGATTTCTAGAGTAAGAAAAGTTAAAAACACAGAGGTTCTTGACAAGACAGAAGCCTGTAGCTAGAGATCTTACACGTCCCATGATTTGTTAGTAAAGGAAGCACACAACTTTGAGTCTTAATTTTTTTAACTACGGTATAAAATGTTCATGAAATCGAACAGTCCTTTTAGTAGTTTACTTCAATGACTATTTTCTTAGGGACAAAAATATAAAAGCCCATTTGGGGATCTAGTTATGTAAAGGGAGGAGAGATATTTTTAAGAACGTGCTTATTCTAATAAAGCCAAATGGGAAATTCTTTACAACTTCTTGTGGATAGAAATGAATGATGATAAAAATGTAGTGCTTTGGGGAGAAAACTAACTGCCCATTTATATTAAAAAAGCAATCTGGGGATTTCTAGCATTTGGATGTGCAAGATGTCTCCCAAAGTACATCTAGAGAAACATGATAGCAAAGTTGTAAACATTCCTTTAAGATGTTAATTCTAAAAACAAATCTCAGATAATAGGTTTTTTAAGCTATCAAGTGACAGGAACATAAATGACGCTTCATAAAACGCTTGTTTGGTAATGGTTATCCATCTTTAATAACCTCCACAGCAAAAAATAAGACCTGAAGAGCCCAAATTATTAAAATGATTTCATTCTGAAGTCGGGAAAACACGGCCCAGCGTCTCACTCACCCTGGTACCCAGAGGACGCGCCTACCCTGCACCTAGGCAGTTCTGAGACTTTGCACATGAACATCTAACAGTGACAGGGATGGTCTTCTTGAGAATCAAACTGAGAGAAGAGAGAGCTGGAAATGTCAGCAGTTACAGTTCCATGGTGGCACATGAAGGCAAGGGATTGAGATATCCGGGAAGAAAAGGGGGTGGGGGTGAGGATGAGACAGGGAGTCATGAGCACAGGGGTGTCCAAGTGTGACAACAGAGAAAAGCAGGGCACAGGGCTGGGAAAGGAGTTGGGGAGGAGGAGATTCAAAAGGGATCTAGAAAGAAGACGAGAGCGTGGCTTCATGTGTGGAATATAATAAAATCAAACAGATGAACCTACAATTCCCCACAAAATTAACAAGACACAGGACTATGGTCGCCAGGGGCATGAGAGGGGGTGGGGGAGAAGAGGGGGAGAAAAGGGGTGGTAAGATCAACAGAACTCTGGTGGTGGGTATGGCGAGAAACACAGATGCAAGGTTAATATCCTAAAGTGAATACGGCATCATGAGCAAAAGAAATGATAAACATTACCACTGAAAATAAGTGAGAGAAGTCACTGTCGAAAAGTTTCAGGCACTTTCACCCAGCAGAGTCACAGGCCAGAGCAGTGAGGGGAGATGACTCAGGAGAAAGCAAGCCAGGAAACACGTCTGAGGCTCCTGGGCTGAGACAAGTTCAGCTCTAGGAGAGCCTGCAGGGGAGATGCTGGGGTCTCAATCCCCCAGGAGGAGGCAGCATCTAAGGAAGCCCAACGATGAGAAGTTTACAGAACCCCAATTCGGGCGAACTTGTAGAAGATGCAGGTGTGAAGACAGGAATCAGCACCATGGAGTGCCACGCTGGCTCACGCTCACGCACACTTACCAAAAACTCTGGCTACGAACCCCAGCGGGAACTGGGAGGCGAACACAGTGAGAAACCAGGGTGCGGCGTAGAGGCTGGGGCCGATCTCGTGCTCCTCGAGGTGATTGTACAGGTCGCGGTGGTAATCATGCAGGAGCCTTGAGAGCTGGTACATCTGGATCTGCAGGGACACGCACCCACCGGGGTGAGAAGGACAGAGCTACCACCTGCATGCAGCCCCCACCCTGCTACCCGCCACGGCGGGCAGAAGAGTGACTGCAACTTTGGCCTGTGAGACCATGCTCTCAGCGACCCACTGACCCAACACGTGCTGGCTGGGTGCCGGGTGCGGGCCTGACGCTGATGTTGGGTCTGCGGTCACTTCCTGTCCTCTTTCGGTCCCCTCGAGTTCCCTGGTGAAGAGAACCTAAACATCTGCTCAGGGAAACATTTCCACAAATGCTCTCAGCAATACCCAATCCTAGCAAAACTCAAACCCAGGGGAATTGTAAATAAAAAGCCAGCCTCTCCGCTAAGAGTGAATTGAGAACATTCATGATTCTGCAGAAGGAGTGCATTGTGCTGCTCATTTAGTAAATTCCCTCTGGAGCCCTCCTGTCCAAATTACTCAATGTGCAGGACGTGTGATTTCTTTAGGTTTATAATGTGAAACATAGAAATTCTGGGGAAGATAAAGTAAATAGACACAGGTTTAGCTCAAGATGGAGAACAGAGTTTTTCCAATGATTGTAGAACTCTGACTAAAATGGCTCCCTCTTCAGAGTGAGAGGGTCTTGGCAAGAAGCCTCTTGCAGACTCCAGGGCTCACAGAGCTCCAGTACCAGCCCAGCTAGAGCAGCCCCATGGCCTGCACCCCCAAACACAGTAACTTAGAGGAGGTGGAAATCCTACTGAGATGCTACAGACTGGACAAGAGCTGCACAAACAAAAACTCACGTCCAGGGACCACAGCACACAGTGCTCTTCAGCACCTTTTCATCATATCAGCAGGGCTGCCAGCCCCCACAATAGCTGTGCACCACTGCACTAAATTATATCAAACTGACAACTCTGCTCTCTTGGATGGCTGATGCGCCTGTATTGAAGCCAATGGGAAGGCTGTGGAAAGTGTTACATTGGGTCAGTATCTTCGGGTGAGTGGAATGGTTTCCTTTGATGGGATTTATGTTCATATTCACAGGTGGAGGTGAAGGGATTTTTAAACGCATCATCTGGTGCTCTGAAAACAATCTTGGTTCCAACGAATCCTTTCCAGGATACTATCTCAGGGACATGTCTCGCTGTCTCACATGAGCACAAGTTCCAGATTTCTCCCCACTCTTCAAGGCGGCAGTGGCAGTGCTAGGAACATGCTCTTCTGACATTTGGTTTTCTTATGATATAACCAACAAATATGGAAGTAGGGTGCCTACTTCAGCCCAGGCAGCGTTCTAGGAACTAGGGACACAGCTCCAAGAGTGTTGAGACCCCATCCCTCTATGGGTGTATGTGAAGGAAAGTCAGAACATCAACAGGTGAGAAAACAGGATGATCCCAGGTAGTGGGTGTGTTATACAAAAGAAAGGAGACAAGGTAACATGATAAGAGTGTACCAACGGGGAAGTGGGGTGGTTAGGAAGAGCTGCTGATAGTGAGCTGAACCTGGATAACAAGGGCTGAGGGGTAGGGTGTGGTGAAGTGGGGTAGAATCCCCTACAGAAAAAGTAGCCAGCACAATGGGAGGTCGGAATCTGACCGCCTGAAAGAGGCCAAATGAAGGGTAAGAGAGAGGGTGTGCCTGGGAGTCCAACAGGCCTGGGTTTAACCCCAGGTCTGCCACTCACTAGCTGTGTGACCTGATCAAATTACATGCCCTCTCTGAACCTTAGTTTTCCTACTTACAAATTGGGGTGATTCATTTAATGCCATCTTCCATGGGTTACTGTGGAGACACTTGGTATAAAGCCTACAAAGAGGAAACACTCAACAGGGACAGATATCACAGTGTTAGCCGATGGAGAAAGTTCCTTGTGTAGAACTGGAAAGGAATCATAAACATGTTTAGAGCCCGTCTCTAGCAAATACAGAAGGAGGGCTCTCTACCTGCAGAATCATCATGTCTGGTCGGTACTGTTTCCGCAGCCCCATGTCAAACATCAGAAACCTGAGCATGTGGAATGCCTCTTCCTCCCCCATGTGAAGCAGCAGAATGCCTGCTACAAAGCTGAGGCCTTGGCAGTATCCCACTTCCTGGTCCAGAAGCGAGTAGGCCTTCAAAATGTTGTAAAGTGACAGCTGCCCTGCTCCGAGCTGGGCCGAGAAGTAGGGATGTGTCGGGAAGGTCCGCCCTGCAAAAACAAGACGCATTGGTGATCACTAAACAAAGCAAGCCTAGTGAGCCAGAAATCCGCTGCACTTCAGGTTAAAGCAACGGGTCTTTAGAAGTTGGATCACATCATAAATCAGCCCTTTAACGCTCCCTCTGCTCTCTAAACAGGTCAGCTGGTTGTTCCAGGAACAATGTTTGCAATTAAAAATCAGCAATTATTCATCCCTTTTCTATGGCAGTTCTGGTGGAAGAAATCATAACAACCTTTGAAATCCTGGTATCTGCAGGACCAATCTTAAACAAAGAGGAACCGTCGATCCTCTTACTCCTAAGAGGAACAGGCAGCTGTACAGCTGAATCTAGAGCAATACGGGGGTGAGGGCGCCCACCTCCCTATGTGACTGAAAATCCATGTAGAGCTTTAAATGAAAATTGAGGTAATTTTTATTTATACTATATGTGTGTATGTGTACATATGTTTACAAACTTACAAGTTCACTATTTACCGAATATTTAACATACCAAATATATAACATACTACACTGTTTATGAAATATTTACCAAATATGTAACATACCACAACCACCACCAAATTACCAAAAGTCCTCCACTCTGGATCCCGCCTCCAGCCAGCACGGGTAACCTTAGCTCACTTGTCAATGTCTTGGGATGATTTCAGTTTTCTGTTCCTTTGCTTTCTTTCCATACAACCCATAAGCGTGAGATCATGTGATATTTTTCCTTCACCTTCTGGCTTTTTTTACTTAGCATAATCTCCACTGGTTCTATTCACGTTGTCTCAAATGATAGGATTTCCTTAGTTTTAGGGCTGTGTAGTATTCCATTGTGTATAAATGTGTATGTGTACACACAGACACACACACACGCATCTTCTTTATCCATTCATCTGACAATGGGTACTTAGGTAATATCTAATTTTTTGCTATTATAGATCATGCTTGATAAACATGAGGGTGTATGTATCTTTGCAAACAAGTGTTTTTCAAGCAAATACCAAAAAGTGGGATGACAGGATCATATGGAACTCCCATTACCAATTTTTTAAGGAGACTCCATACTGTTTTCCATACTGGTTGCACCAATTTAAATTCCCACTTACAATGTAAAAGGGTTTTCTTTTACCCCACTTCACCAACATTGGTTGTTTCCTCATATATATATAGCTGCTGTCTGCCTCAAAACTTAATAATAACCTGCTGATCAGAAGCCTAGTCGATAACATAGCCAATTAGCACATATTTTGCATGATACAAGTACTGTAGACTATATTCTTAAATACATTAAAGAAAATGTTACTGAGAAAACCATCAATGAATCGTCATGAAGATCCTCATCCTCGTCATCTTCATGTTCAATAGGCTGAGGAGGGAGAGGAGGGACTGAAGAATATCCTAGTGATGTGTGGACCCATACAGTTCAAAGTCATGTTGCTCAAGTTTCAGCTGTCATCTCTACCACCTGATGGCAGCCTCGTCTACGTGGTCAGAGGCCTCACCTTGCCACACACGCTCCCTGGTCAGCTTTTCCAGACTGCATACATTTGCCTGCAAATGCTTCATGCCACATACATATTTCTGTACTTTTAACCTAGGCCATGCTTTGAAACAGAGGAGCAGGTGTTTTCTTTTACTTAAAATAGTGACCATCCAGAAAGAGTTTTTTTTTTTTTTTTTTTTAAAAAAAAAAAAGCTCTCAACATCCTCATTACTTTCACAAAAAGCTGATATTCAGATAAGGTTTAAAGACTTCTTTTGCCCTGCTGGCTTCTGTGACTAATGCCTGTCAACTCCTTCTTCTGGAATGTGACTGATGGGGTAGTGTGCGTCCAGGAAGCAGAAAGGTGTCTAAGAGAAGAAACATCTAGAGCCCAGCCATGGGCA
The DNA here is from genome assembly GCA_004363575.1 of Solenodon paradoxus. Classification (NCBI taxonomy): domain Eukaryota; kingdom Metazoa; phylum Chordata; class Mammalia; order Eulipotyphla; family Solenodontidae; genus Solenodon; species Solenodon paradoxus. The sequence goes on from RJWH01001677.1 coordinate 74,363, forward strand.
TCATGGGCAGACTTGGACGCAGGTGAGAATTACAGCCTCTTTGGACTCAGCAGAGGCAGGAGGTGCATCTAAGCCGCCGGTTTATTACATATCTTAATCATTTAATCTCAGCAAAGAGAAGAGGATATATTCATGTGCTCTTCCTCAGCCTCATGAGAAAGCAATCCATCAATCCAGATGGGTCCATCTGAAGGTGATTTGAAATGGTGGCGCAGCCTCCTGCTTCCCGATGTCTTGCCCCGCATTCATCCCTTGCTTGCTCACTTCTTGTCCCCCAGACACACCATGCCTGTCACCCCACTGCTGGAAAGCAATCAAGAGCCCCCAAGCTGGGCTCTGCTCCCACCTTCTCACCTATCCCTCAGCTGTACTTCTGCTCCATGGTTTAACCCAGGAGCTGCGAGAGGGTTCTGGGGTCTCGACCCTCGTGGAGAGTGTGCAGAATTGAGTGTGTGTGCGGGTCTGGGAGGAGGGTCCTAGCCTAGAGCAGCGTGCACAGTGTAACACTGAAGTGTAACACCAGCCACAGATGTAATTTTAAACCATCTAGCCGCCACATTACAAAGTAACAGGAGAAATCTACTTTAGGAAGATATTCTTTTTTAATCCAAAGTACACAAAATTATTATATGGCCATTACAACAAAGAATCAGTGCATAAATCATTAAGGCGACATCTGTATCCCTTTCATGCTAAGCCTCTGAGACCCGGCGCATCTCTTAACACGGTCAGCCGAGCTCAGACTGGACGGGCGATTTCAAGTGCGCTCCTCCCCCCACTTTCTCGGGTCTCAAATAGGTGCTGGTGGCCGAACACATGGGGGTCACGTGGCACGGAGGAGCGGCAGGAAAGGCTTAGCTATTTTTAGATTTAATCTGTCCAAGTCAGCATTTTTGCTCATCAGATACCGTCTCATCTTAGACACCGAGCATGTCACCCCCTTGCTAGGAAGCAGTCAATGGCTCCCCAGTGGAGGGCACCCTCACCTCTCCTCCTCACCATCCCCACAAAACGAAGGCTGGCACTCACCAGCCCTGCTTGCGGACCTTTCTCATTTAACCTTCGAAATACTCCAAAAAGGAGGAGTCTAGCAGACTGGGGAGCGACCGCTGCCGGTCTGGCCACTCAACGGTTAGAAGTGGGCGCAGGGCCCTGCTGGGCTGGTGTCCTGTGCAGTCACATGGTGCTGGGCTTACTAGGGCCTTGTGCTGGGTTTAATGCTCTGCGCCACTGTCTTGATGGCCTTAAGTTTTGAACAAAGGAATCTGCATTTTGATTCTGCAACTAGCCCCACAGATTATGTGCCTGGTGTAAGGGGGAGCAGCTCCCCAGTAGCCTCTGGGCGCGGTCAGAGCCACCTTCGCTGCAGCCTCGCTAACGGGTGGCATGTGAAAGCAAACCTTAGGCCAAGCTCCACCAAATATGACTTTTATTTGTGAGCCAACATTAAAAAGGAACTGTGTACGCACTTCTGTGCCCTGTCCTCAGGCCTTCGACAAGCACCTCAGGAAAGGTCCAGGCAGAGGAGGGCACTGTCTGATGGTGGAGCCAGGCCACTGAATGTCCCATGTTGCTCAGGAATACAGCCCTGATGGGCACGGGCTTCAGATTCTGCTCCAGGCTGGGTGGCGGCAGGGCCCCACGAATAGGTGCCGCCATTTTCAGGCAAGTCACCACACGGACCATAACCTTACTCTCATTTTATTTATGAGGAAAATCAAAGAGGCAAAAGGGCTAGCCTTTTTGGTGAAGTCACACAGCTACTAAGTGGCAAACCCAGAATCTGAACATCCAGAGACCAAGTGCTTTGGCATCAAAGAAAAGTGTGTGAGAGCTCACTGCCCTGACAGTTAGGCAAAGACCGCCATTTTTCAGCTGCAGTGCCTCATGCTCACAGCACACACTTATCAGGAGATTTCCGGTCCTGTGCCCCCTCAGCAAAGCCTGAGTCTTGGCCCCTCTCACATCATCAGGATTTTCTGCTCTGCTTCTCATTCCGCACTTGGATGCTGCACGTAGCAGGCGCGCTTCCTATTCTTGTCCAGCACACCACACCCCGACTGTGTGACACGGGCACCTGGGTAACTCCCGGCTCTCTGTTTCTCACCTGTAAAATGGGACTCTGGCTACAGGTCCTGGGCCTCCTGTGAGGACTGATGCAACAAGGTTACGAGGCGCCAGCTCTGCTGCCTTAGACATAGGGGGCTTACGACAAATGAGGGCCACTGGGTAGAGACGCTGCAGGTGACCATGCAGCTTTTCTGAGAAACTGAGTTTTCATGAAAGGCGGTCCCAAGCAGCAACATGCAATGGCAGAGCTGCTTCTTGCATGAGGAATATTCAGACTCGGTCTGGGCTTTTGGAAGCCCAGTGCAAACAGTAAAAGAATCATTCTCCCACCCTGTATGATAGGATGTCTCTGTATGACAGGAACTGTGCCACCAAACTGAAGGACCAGCACTTCTTTTGCCCTTAAACTCACAATCTGATGGGAGAAAGAAAAATCAAGACAAGTCAAATATGTATTGCACAGGTGTTCTGGGAACCAGGAACTCAGCGCTGACTGAGCTGTCTGATGTGGAGAGTCAAGTTCAAACAGCTGATGGTCCCAGGGGATCTTTCCATCACATGGTACCAGCAGGCGTCCCAGAGACAGATGCAGCGTACGGTGTGGTGATAACCATGATAAGGAGGCCTGGTGCAGGCAGAGGGCAGGGGTCCAAGAAGGCTGTGTGGAGGAGGAATGAGTGAGTAGGTGAAAGTAGAGAAAGTATGCCAGGCAGTAAGCACCTCATAGCCAGGGAAGAGCACGAGTCAGATGTCAGGAGATAGAATGGGAGAGTTAAGTGGGGCCTATAAGCCAAGAACTTTGATACCCGCCTGAGCTTCTGGGTACATCTCCGGAAGGCTATGAAGCCAGCACAGCAATTGAGGGACTCAGAGACACAGGATTCCTCTCTATAGACAACTCAGGAGGCAGTTTACGGACCACTCCAGGGTGGTCAGAGACCAGTGGAGGTGAGGACAGGAATTGAGAAGCTGGCACAGGAGTCCAAGTCCTTAACTAGGAGGTAGTAGAGGGCAGGGAAAATGAAGTTGTAATTCAAGGTTACTTGGGAGACAGGCTTCGGCTAAGGCGAGGGACCTGCAGATTGATTATGGGGTTTCTAGCATGGAAAATTAGGTGATTTATCAAATATAAGAATGGATCAGGATCAGGAAGAGCAAATTTGGGGTAGAGAGCCAAATTTGGTTTTGCATTTGGACCAGATCCCTGTAGCTTTGCAATCTCTCATTCAAAACCCTTGAAGAGACTACATTTCAGAATTTTCAAATTTTAGAAAGGTAACAGTACATCTGTTACACATTATGTAACTCCTGGACGGATCAAGGGCAACAATTCATAATCAAATACATTTACAATTTTGCAGCAAACATATGAAAAGCCACACTCAGAAGAAAAGCAAAATCTATAAATAGCCTTCTGGCAGTTCAAGTCAGATTTTGCCCCCCCACCCAACTAGTTCAGGACTCATTCTACTTTGCCAGAAATTAGTTACAGAAAACTTTTGGTTTTCATAGCCTTTTGGGTTTTAGAACTGCAGACAAGAAAGTATAGATCTGTTCTAATTTCTGCTGCAATTTTTAATTAGGGGAGAGAACAAATCATAGAATATTTTTAAGGCAAAGTTTCTTTTTCCACGTCCAAACGCACAACACAAATTAGGTTTAGCAAATGTTCATCAACCTTGTTCCTGGAGGACTCACTTTTTATGAAAGCGAAACAAAACAAAATGACCAGGGATTGCTCAAGTAAGTAAAAGGTGAAGGGGCATTTGTGAGGGAGAATCAGGCTGCTTTATGGCACCCTCAGACGCTTGATCAGAAGGAAAGAGAAGCTAAGGGATTGCGGGAGGGGTGTGCACCCAGACCAGGCTGAGCTCAGTTCTCTGCACGGCAGGCATTATGCAACCTGTTTCTAATAGCTGAGGGAGAGAAAACAAAAAGAAAATCAATGTTTTTAGAATTCAGTCAAACATCTTACTTAAAGCCGTGTCATCTGAATTCTTAAGAACAGAAAGAGGACTTTTCTAGGAGGGTTTACCCTGGAGGAAGCACGGCCATGTGCAAAAGCAAGCCCACAATTCTGCCCTCAGCTGCGTGGCTCAGAAAGGACCATCTTCTAGCACCTCCGCTTCCTCTTCTTTACGGGGGAAGGAACGTAGCTTTGTGGAGTTGGGGATGCAGCGCGTGCCTGGCACAGATAGGCACAATTAAGGGTGTTCAAGCGTGGGCAAGTGTGTTCAGACAGGCCGCGCGAAAAATACTCAAGGGCCCAGTGTTCAATCCAGGAAAAAAGGGCACATGTACACCAGTTTGGTAGCAAAAAAGCAAAACAAAATCTACTGTAAGGTGGAAGAGCAACCCTGTACGATCACCTAAACCTGAAAAGCTCACCTTCTAACAGACTTTCAGAGGCAAAAACAAGTTCGATCCCCTCAACGGATCTTCACAAACATTTAAATTTACAAACGAGTGGAACTGAAAGCTGATATGAATTCCAAATTATAATAATAATAATAGATAACACCCCTGTCCATAATCACAAAAACATCTGTGAACCCCAGCCTTCCAGATCTTTACTTAGGACCCAAGCAAGGCAAACCTTCCATGTCTGCAGCCTCAGAAACTGTCATTGATGTTCTTTATGCAAGAAATCTGTCTGCATGCTGAAACAGAAGTTCCAGTGTGTTCCGCGAGACTCCCGAATGCTATTTCCTGTCACTCAGAGTGCTTGGGACACTACACCGTAAAACAGGGATGCCCTGTCCACCCCTGGCTAGAGGACAGTCACATGTCTCTGATCTTCAGCTCCTGACAGAGAGAAGAATTACTGCCCGCACTTCATGATGCTATGTTTTAACAAAAAAACATCTATTTGGGGGAGGTGACAGGGTTTTCCTATATTACATTTTTCTAGGTGAATGACTCTCCATTGGTGGTGGATCCTCTGGGGGGACCGAACCCTTTCAGGGGGTCCATGTGGGCTTCTTTCCCTTTTCCAAGTATACAGCTGTGCAAGGTCAGCTTTTTCTTCATATATCTCAAAAAACATAATCACAACAGATTGAATGCAGAAGCAAGTATGAGAATCCAGCTGATTCTACTAAGCCAGACAGTAAAGAGATTTGCAAAACTATACAGCAATGCCACTCTTCTCACTACATTTTTATTTTGGAAAATACATTTTTATGATGTGCTTATAGGTATGAGTATATTACATCTATTTTAAAATAAACAAGTATCTATTATACTATCCAGTAAGTATTTAATATTGGAAATTAAAGCAGAAAATTTTAAAGAAATTAAACTTTCTCGATTTTAATTTATAATATGGTGAATACTGATAGAGATTATACATGTAAACGAAATCCACTCAATGACTTTTAAGAGGGAAAGGAAGCCTGAGAGTACGAGTCTGGGAACCCTAAGGCCACCCCTCGGCACGTTCCTAAGCACACATCCAGGGAACAGGGGACGCACGCCGCATGGCAGGAGAATGAACAGTGAAAAGTGCTCCCGGATAAACCACACTCCTGTCATCCAGAGGCAACAGACCAAATCAGAACTCATCCGAGTGCACCTCTTCAGCTTCTTATACAAGGAGCCTAGAGCTTCTGCAGGTCTGGAGGCAAACCAGCCATGGCCATGGCCCTGGGCTCCCCGCAACTCGGCCTCCTCCCCTGCAGAAGGAAGAGAACACCTATACCTGAATGAGCTCTGGCAGGCGCCTTCCTGGATGAGGAGTGGTGAGCCTGACATTTTCTTCCATTATGGCAGTTAGCTCTGAGCAGAATTTGAGTTAAGAGGTTGAAGGGGGAAAAAAGACCCTGAGTTCAACTCCTCACAACCTTAATTTAAGGTGGCCCATCCGTGATTTGGTGTCTGTCTTCCCACTTGAGGGCGTGCTTCTAGAATGCACGGATGTTACACCCGATGCTCACGTGTCTGTGGAATGGCCATTGCGCGGCAGGGAAGGGGGAGACGGAGAAGAGAGGGCTCGCCTATCTGTAGATTCTTTTCAGGAAACACTTGGCTGAGTCCAGGGACCACTGGAACTGGCTCTGTCTGTGCCATCTCTGCCCAATTCCGTGGTCAGTGACATCTACTCGGTAGCTTAAAATCTGCCACAGTGGGATTATTTATACCATGGAAATCTGCAAATGCTAACATCAGGGCTGCGTTTGAGGGGCTGTCGGGAGCTGGGTGCCAGCTCACCACTGTCTGGCTCCAAGGATCCAGGCAGATTTCAGATCTTCATGAAAGAAAGGAAGTCACCTCCCACTTCACTCTTTTCCTGTCCACATTAAAGTACCTCACTTCGAGGTTAAAGAACAACATAGGAGAACCAGATCAACATGGCCTCATGATGTGGTCTTGATGTGTTCGAGAGCGCGGCAGGCCTCCGGGAGAGCGCATGCAGCTGTTGCCACAACCCTGTGTCAGACGCTTAAGTTGCTGTCCAAAAAGCTAAGTTCCCAACTGGACAGACAGGCGTGTTAAGGAACAAGCCTGCAGCATGACAAATTCAACAAATTGTACGTCGCTTTCTCCTGCATCAATGATGTTTAGTTTCCCACATGGAACTTCAACCCAAAGATGAAGCAAAATGGTGCCTGCCACCAGCACCTGTCTGTGGGGAAGGAGAAGCCCATCGGCTCTGCAAAGCACCGGCCCTCAGCTCTGTGGGTCAAGGCCATTACCAAGCAAGAAGGGAGAAGAGCCAACACTCCCCTCTGCCTTTCTAAGTGCAGGAGCCTCTAGCCACCTCAAACACACTCCCCTGGCCCTGCATTTTGAGACCCTTTATCTTTCATGGAATCTAAAAAAGCAAGGAGAAAATGCTCTTGTAACACGCAGGTCATAGTTCCTTTACTTTCATTTTGCTTTTGATTCTAATGTTTCATGGACACAAAGATCAATACAGCAGCTTCTGCACTGGATTCCTGACCCCTCAATGTCTCTGCATTTATGCTCTGCTCTCAGACATGCTGACACCCGGCCAGATGTCAATAACAGAGTCTCCAGAAGTCCATCAAAAATGCAACTGCTGGGCACCCTGGTGGAATAGTGCTTTGATCCACTGCCTTTGGCAGGCAAAGTCCACATGCATCTCAAGGATCCAGGTTCACATCCAGGGCTGGGGGGTGGTGGGGACACAACCAAGATGAGCAACTAAATAAAATAAAGTGCTCTTCTCCCTGCCTGCCTATTTGATTTCATTCCTCCCTGAACCTTTCCTTTACACAAATAAAACTAAAAAAGCAACCGCTGTCACCCCACGATTCCCCAGACCTCCTCTGCCAGGTGTCTAACTAATGAGGTCTCCACTTTATTGACCTACGACACACCGACTGGCGATATAGAAGAGTCAGTGACAGGGGGATCGGGCGCACCTCCTGTCCATGACTCAACAGTGTTTCTACCTTCCTAACTGTTGTTCTGACAAACCCTTCCAGCATGGAGGCCGGACAGCTTCATCAGGTGGAAGCTCTGAGTGCGGGCAGGTGTCCCGACTAGGGTGACAGGAAAGGTGCAGCTGACGTGGTTGGAAGTGGGAGATGCAGTAAAGCCGGCAGGGTCTCCAGTCATTTGCTTGTTGTCACAGGCCAGGATGACAGAGGGAGCCCCAGCCAGAGGCAGGGTGTTAGCAATCCCATTTGTTCACCCAGGACGGAGAACCAGAGGGAAAAAGCGGAAGGTCGCAGTTACCTGAGGGCAGCACAAAGGGATGTGGTGGGACCTGGCTTAAAGGGAGGCTCGGGCCTGAGGTCTCCAGAATGACTGGCTAAGTATCTGTCAGCCCTGTGAGAAGCCACTATCTCTTGGCTGGGTTAAGGTCAGCTCTGAAGGAGCATGTCCCCTGAACCAGAGGAGGAAAAGCTGTGTTGGCTTGAACTGAGCAGAGTGAAGACAGAAGCACTAATCTCCTAGCAGGGACATGATACACAAACTAAGAAGATACAGGTTCTAGAAATTACTGCCACTGAGTAGTGGGTAATGTGGGCAAGGCATGCAAGCTCTCTTCGGAATAGCTTTCAGAAACCAGAGAATATGGAGTAACTACAATGTCTATTATTATCTTTAGTCTTTGGAGGCAAACAAATCTTGCAACAAGCTGAGGAGACCAACTGTTCATTTCAGAAAGTAAAGCAAAAGGCAGAAAAACAAAAATCCAAAATATGTGCAACCAATTTCTGGTCAGGATATGGACGTCACTTAAGAAAAGCTGAAATACTGATTGGTTTCTGCTCAGTACTACACAGCTCTATAGGGCCTTGAGTTAGCCACAGCATAGACAAAGCAACTGACTTGGCGAATGTCTCCTCTTGGTGAGAGGTGAGGGGAAAGCAGCAGGCAGGGTTTGGAGGCCCCTTGAACCTGATCAAGCAGCCAGAGATCTGGCCCGGAGGCTACCCAAGGAGGCTACCTGGGAAATGTACTGCTGGAGTCAGGATCTTTTAGGCCTTGAGGGGGTATTCAAGGACATCCCCAAATGCTGACAGGAGGCCAGTGCTGTGGAGAGGCGGGGATGCTACAGCCGGCCTGGGGGCCCAGAGAAGGGAGGGAGGGGGATGGGCAGGCAAGAGCGGACCTGAGTGCAGCCTGGCCCCACCCATGAACAAGAAAGGGCTGGGACTTCGACTCCCACAGACCACATGCCAACTGGGGGAAAGGCTGCCATGTGGCCATGGCTGCACAGCCTGGGAGAGGCTGGGCCTTTGTGCTGACCTGTACTCCCCTCTTCAAGAACAGGGTCACATCCGAGCCATGGCAGACAGAGGACCCTGGGGGTTACTTCGGGAAAGTGAAGAAGGGAGAAGGCTAGAATCTGGGAGGGAATCTGTGCTCCCTTCTCCTCCCGTTCAGGAGCAGGAACCTGGCAGAGACGCCGTCTGAACTCTCTCCCTTTCAGCCTCCTATTCCAAGTATATTTTTCACTTCATTTCACATGATCCGATCATGATGTCATTTCTTCTATTACTCATCACATGAGCAAACACAGCTACTGCCAATTCCCAAAACTGCTCTCTCTCTCCTCAGGGTCACTGGGCCGAATGGGCTCCAGCCCCAGACGTGGTACTTGTCCCCAAGGTGTAATCACGGTGGGTCAGCTTCACCCAGACAGCCCTGTACACAGGACATTTAGGACTCCTGGGCTCTGAGGGCCTGAGGGAGGTGGGGGCCCTGTGGCATCCAGAGTCACAGTGGGGTCAGATCCTGTCAGCTGACTGAGCGGCTGTGGTCCTCACTGTACCTCAGCTTCCTCATTTATTACAGAGAACAAGGGTTGCTACCCAGGGATTAGCCACACTGAGGCTCACGCGAGTTGGGGCGCCAGTTAGTGCCATGCCTCTGACTCAGCATCTTAAAGGATTTAATGAGCATCTACTATTTATTTAAGCAGGGCACAGATGGTATAGAAAGGCTCAGCAGAGACTTCTCCAGTCTGAGCGTGGAAGAAGAGGCCACTAGCAGAAACAGTTTTGACATTTATGCTTAGTCCTAAGGAGCAACATTTATGAAATTAACCCTTACAATTGCTCGGTGGTTGGATGGGAAGAACTGGATTACCGCCTGATGCGGCTCACACTTCAGATTACTGACATCTCTCTGCCCCTCTCTCACAGACCCTGCGGTGCCAGGCCCCGCAGCACTGACCAGCTTGGGAGAGCCTCCTGGCGGCATCAGAGACAGCAGCCGGCATGGATGACCCAGAAGCAGGGCCAACATTCGGCCACATAGGGCCACATGGGACCAGCAGGGTCCCTGGGAGCCCTGCCACCAAGGTAGGAGCTGGAGGGCCTTGGGAAGGGCAGCAGGCAGACGTAAACGCATCCCACCCCGACACCCCATGAATGCCCATTGACAAATCATAACCCCATCCTAACTCCACAAATCCTTTACTGGGACAAATGCAAACGCATCCAGCACACCATTTCCATCCTAGAGTTTTTAAAACCATTTGAGACAAGATGCTGACCAGGTTCCAAAATAAAATCATCCAAGGCAAACACACATACAGTCTTCCACCATTTGTCCAATAAATCCCGTCACACACAGTAAAGACGAGGGACTGGGTCCCATAATTAAATTGACCTTGGTTCTGACACTTCTGTTTTCCAGGATTTCTCTCCATCGATGGATTACCAAACCTCCCATCGATATGCGAATCACTGAACAGAACCAGCCAGGCCTGCGGCTGCGTGAGCACAGCCCTCCCGGCGTGCAAAGTAGAGTTACCTGCTGCCCGTGGAGGGAGGTTTTTATGTACTTGAGGACATTTGTGATTACTGCAGGGCTTTTTTAATTGAAAGTCTCAGTAGCAAATTCTGATTGATGAACCTAAGGGCAGAGCACTAAATAATGTGACAGTCGCTCCAGATTTTTCCAGTGAGTGAAACTTCCATTTTCCTGTCAAATCGACTGCAGACTCACCGAGGTCGATGAGAATCGCGTGCTGCTGGGATGTGAGCTGTTTCAAGAGCTCTTTGTATGGGGCATCCTTCGGCTGCTGTTTGCTGGGGAGCTGCTGCTTCAGGTGGAATTGCTCTGCCAGGAATTTCCAGATTTCGCCCCGGTGATGGCGTGGCACACCTTCAGAGAGCGGAGGGCAGGGAGCCGAAACAGGGTTAGCGTACAGGATATAACGTAACAAAATGAGCTGTGCTTCATCCCACTGAGATGAATTCCTGTTCTGTTATGAAGGGACAGCACAGGAAGCGAAGGAAGCCACCAAAATGCTGTCATATTTGCTGTCTTCCTTCCTTCCTTTCTCCACACCCTCACTCTTCCCTCGCTTCACCCACCCCTTCCCACTTTCGTCTTCCAAACACACACTGTGTTCCGAACAGGGACTCTGTGACAGAGAAACTGATCATGACACGAGCTCCTGGCTGGTCCCAGCTAAGAATGTTCCAGAGAAGTAAGACCACACAGGTAAAATGACAATCCAAAATGAGATCTCATAAAAGGGACAGAACCAGAGTGAGTGAGTTCAGAGCCAGGAAACAGTTTTCAAAGGCTCCTTTATGTGGGTCCAGACTTAAGAGTGGGGAAAGGAAGAAGGAAGTCAGAGGCAGGGAACCACCATGAGGTTCCAGAGGCTCAGGCACAGGGGAGGGAGCAGGTGAAGCTAGGCTGGAAAGGTTTCATCAGAGGCAAACTTGAAAGCAAGAAGTCTGTGCTTTATTTTTAAATACAATTTTTGAATATAATTATGATTACTCTTTTTGCTTACAAAGCCATAATTGTTTTAAGATCTTGAACTTGCTTCTCGGTCTATGGGAATTTCACACCACACCCACCACCAGCTTCCTTCGCCACCACCTGCTCCCTCTCCCCTGCCTCCCCTCCTACTCTTCCCCCTCCCCCCGCACCTGCAGCCAGCATCTGTGTCCTGTGATTTTTTTCCTGAGGTTTACCCATTTATTTGTTTTGTTTCATTATTATTTCACATAATGACCAAAACCATGTATCGCTTAACATGTACCCCTCCAGTCCCACAAAGGGCACAACTTCAATTTTCGAGTTGCTGCATAGAGTTTCATGGGTATATGCACCGCGGCATCGCTATCCCACCATCTACTGATGGGCATGCAGGTTGCTTCCACGTCTTGGATGCTGTGAACTGTGAAGAAGCCTGCACTTCACTGGGTAGTTACAGGGAACAAAAGGATGTCTTTGAGCTGAGGAGGGGTAACCTAATTAAAGCAGACATTTGGGAATAGGGAACCTGTGAATGTGACCTTATTTAAAAGAAGGTGTTTTGCTTGCTTGTGTTTCATAGCTGTAATTTAATTACAGATCTTGAAATGAGATCATCACCCTGGATTAGCCAGGTGGGCCCTACAGCCAATGGCACTGTCTTTAAAGACAGACATGCCAAGAAGAAAGGTGGCAGCAATGTGACCATGGACACAGAGACCGGATGCGGCAGTCACAAGTCAAGGAATGGCCCCCAGAAGCTGGATGGGGCTGACACCCTGACTCCACCCTGCTGACTTCCAGGACCATGACAGAAAAGCTCTGTGGCTTTCATCACCAATTGTGTGATCATTTGTTATGGTAGCCCAAGGACTAACCCACCATGCTATCTGCCTTTTTTATGTTCTTCTACCCCTTCCTTCCCGCTGTCCTGTTCCAGCTCAGAGCTATCTGAGTCAGTGGGTGTCCAGTACCTCAAACCCTGATGAAGAGTAAATGTGGCCTGAAATACAGCATGCTAAGTGATTTATAGTGGGGCTTTCACAAGATAGCTTTTCACACGGGGAAATTTTCCCAAGCTTGAAATGGCCAATTTCCTCTTATTACTAAATCACTCTCATTATCTTGTCGGACCTTTTATTATTTAGAGAAAAAGAATCCTGGCTAAGTCACTGTCCGGTACCATGTATTCTGGCACTCAAAAGCAAGCTTTCTCCTATATAAAGGAGAAAAACACTTTTGAAAATACAAAAGACATAAAGAAGAAAATGAAAAAACACCCATAGAGCGAATATATGTGTGTGTGTATATATATATACATATATATATATGTATATATATATACAGATATATAAAAAACATCCCCCCAAGCTAAAAGCTTTTTAAAGCAAAGGGGAGGGAAGGCTACTAAGCTGTAAACCAGGGGTAAAAGCAGGGAATGTGGTCATCTTGACTATTACCCCAACATCTTTGAACATGTCATGGATATTCTGCTACATATGTGAACGTAGAAACACAACGGCATGCCCTGCTGGAGCAGTGGTTTGGTCAGCCACCTTCGGCCATAACAGTCCTCATACATCCCAAGGATCCTGGTTCATGTCCTGGGGTCGAGGGGAACCACCATGATGGACAACTAAATAAAAACTGAAAAACAAGGTGCTTCTTCCTCCTCTCTCTTCCTGCTTGCCTGTCTCTGCTTGTGCAGGTCACATACCCTGGTCTGACTCCTAGGTCTGGGGGAGCAAGCAGTGTGAACAACCAAATAAAAATAAATCAAAAGTGCTTCTTTCTTCTCTCTCTTCCCGCCTGCCTGCTTACCTTTATTCCTGTCTGCACCCTTCCTTTAAAGAAGGAAAAAAAAGAGCATGCCCTGGTAGAGTAGGTTTGGCATAGTCCACATACATTCCAAGGTCACTGGTTCAAGACCTGCAGCCAGGGGTCACAGTCAAGATAAACCACTAAATAAAATACATAAATGTTTCTTCCTCCTATCTCCTTCCTGCCTGCCTCTGCTCTTCATTCTTGCCTGCACCTTTTCTATAAAAAAAAAAAAAAGAAAGAAAAAGAAATATATAACTGTACGTGACACCATGCTTAATGTTATCTCATTTAACAACTGATCTCAGACATCTTTTACATCAGTAAATACAGATCTACTGTGTCATCTTCAAGGAAAATGACGTAAGATGACCCCATGGCTGGGGCTTTTTGCTTCTGTTTTGATTCTGGTTATTAAACAATGTCACAATTTTCCCTACTGTGGTGCATTTTTTATTAACTCCGAGGTCATGTTTCTGTAAATGGCACTGCGGGGTCAAAGGTGTGCAGTCGGTACCTGGGACATGTGTCACTGCTCAGGTGGCCTCTTCACGCTCCTGTCTCTAGAAAGGAAGACTCCAGTTTATGAAGTTCTATCCTGGTATCTTTAGAGAAGTCATTTAAATCCAAACTAAACTCTGAATTAACGTTGAAGATTTCATAGAATTATTCTTCCTCTTCCAGTTGATAACCTAATTCTGCTACTCTGATCCTATTTTAACTTGGAAAGTTTATAAGACTTTCATTTCTGTTCTTCAGGGTCTTCATGTCATTAAGAGGAGAGACCTCCTTACCCACACAAGGACTGTCTTCTCTTCAAGGGCTCCGAGGTGAGGGGCTTCTACCTGAGAGGTTAGAGGTGGGATTCTGATTTGATCTCACTTTGAATCCTGAGCTACAAAGATGGACTGTGGTCATTTGTTTGGAGTCATTAAATCTTATGTGTTGAAACCAGCTGACTAACCAACAAAGTCCCTTTTACAGTAAAAGATATAAAGTTCCTGTGGCAGAAAGAGATGTACAATGTCAGGGGCTATATGGGGAAGTTCCAGGTTAACTTCAGTTCACTTTAGTATATAAACCGTCCATCAACTTCTCCACACAGGTTCCACAGGCCCAGAGTATTTCTGTTAGTCTTCCTACTAAAATGCAAGGTGAAAACGAATATAGCTAGGTGCCAAGCTTCTAAGATGCTCAGATATTTGGAACAGTTCTTACAGGTCACACGATTTACTCTCTGTAGAAGCAAAATCACTTGAAGACCACCATCTAATCAATAATGAAAAGGGAAAGAGGAGATCCTTTCTTTTCTCTGCTTTCTCCTTTCTAAACAGCACTCGGGGTCCATGTGATGCAATGGGAAGCCTCCAGCAGCCACCACAAGTGCTAAGGCTGAGAGAGCTGAGAGATCTTCTACTGGGTCCACGTCTCTCACTATGGGCCAGAGGAGTAGGGCCCTGAAGGAGGAGGACATCTGCCAAAGGTCACACTGGGAGTCACTGGCCAATTGAGAATGTGAGTCCTCAACACCTGCCACATTTCTGAGAAGAACCTGCCCTGGTGGGGTTGTGAGACCAGCTCCGGGACCTGCACCCATAACTCAACTACTTTAAGCCCCATTTTCTATAGAAAGAGGAAAATCATCAATAGGAATAACTATATATTGTTATTAAAACTGGTGCTTGCAAAACTCAGAGGAAGGTTCTGTGATGCCTGAAAGACTACAGCAGAAAAATGACTTTGTTCCATGTATGCTCTTTGAAATGAATAATGTGCGTGCGTGTACCATCTTCTACTGAATCACTGATAAAGTCAGATGAAAGTCATACAAACTTGTAATCCTTCTTCTAAACACCTGGCTGTTGATGACTAAAATGACCAAAAGTTTGCGAACTGACCAGAACTGTTAAAATTAGAGTTGACTCATAAAGCTCCCTGTCTCGGCTGTAGACACTGATACAAAATTTTAAGAACGATGGTTGGTTGTTTACATGAATACTAATAATCACTGAACTTAAGGTCTAAAATAGTGCTTCTCAAACTATCCATGGTAAAGGACCACTTGTCTCGTTTTTAATTTTTCAATCCACTGAAGACCGAGACTTTTATAGAATACCATAAAAATGAGTTCACAGAAAAATCAAAAGAGACAAAATGTAAGTCCACATTTTTTTTTAAACTAGAATCATTGTTAAATTGCTGAAACATCTCCAAACGCTTAGTCTCAAAGTTCTGTGCCCACCTGGGGCCAGGAACTGGCCAGCTCCAACCGGCATAGTCCACAGACCACACCAAAAAGGAGCCAATACTGACCATCTGACACAAGTGGAATGTGGAGCTCAGGGAATGGACTTCTGTCACACTCTCAGGTCACAGTGCTGACGGGGTGAGCCGGCGCCCAAAGCTGGGACTACTAGTTTGAACTCTGTGCCGGACACTCTGGGTTGTCTCCCTACAGTTCCCAGAAAGAAGCCACACAATGTATTTTCACTTCACGACTGAACTCAGTCAATATCATCTCATCACCACTAAGCCCTCGGGTTCTCCTCTCTCATCTTCCCATATCCTGAGCAGTTTGATTAAGAGGAATCACGAAAGGTGAATGAAACTCACATCAATTAATAAAGAAATCTGGAAACATGATTAGAGACATGATAAATATGAGAGGGATGGCTGCTAAAAATGAACTTTAACATTATTTTTTAATTCCATCTGTTGCCATAATCAATGAGAGGAGGCTGGCTGGATTCATTCGCAGTCAAGCTTACCTTGCCCCACGGCCGCATGCATTTTTTCCATGTCAAATTTAATTTTCGATCTTCCTGGCGTGCTGAGCATCTTTTCCCACACTGTGGTGACTTCTTTAAGACAGGGAGTGATTTCTTCATAATCAAGCTTCAGGCGCTTATTCAGCAAATCATTTTCTGAAGCTAGAACAAATCATTTAAAAGCATATTAGTGAACACGACAGCTACACGTCTTCTCTTTCCCAATATGGTCAAGCGCCCATCACCAGAAAGAGACAGCGAGAAGTTAAAGTCAGCGTAACGAGTCCAAGTTAAGTCACTGTTCCCACCCCATTCCATTGTCCTTATCCTGAAAAGATATAAAAACCTAGGCTTCTTGATATTTCTTACCTTCTCACTGCCAATGGGCCATGCTAGCTCTATGACTAAAACACAGCTGTCATCTAATTGTTTCCATCTCCACTCCCAGCCTAATTAAACATCTCAAAGGCAAGAGTCATGTGTTAAAATTCCGGGTGTCTGGCATGGTTGTTAGAGCTCAACAATTTTTGCTTTCATTTTTTAAGGAAAGGTGCAGGAAGACACGAAGGCCAGCAGGCGGGCAGGAGGAAGAAGCACTCTATTTTATTTAGTTGTTCATCTTGGTTGTCTTCCCCGGCCCCAGGTCTTGAACCAGGAACCTTGGAATGTATGCAACCCGCAGTGGACCAGTCCATTAGGCTACCAGGGTGTGCCTTCTGCACATTTTTTTCCATCAAAAGTAGAAGATTCTCTCATCCCTTCTAATTCTGAGACAAACGACCGTCTCCGCAGCTTCTACTGCTGTCATGTTTCTCCTTCCTGGAGCTGAACAGAATATATCTATCCTCTTGGTATGAATTCTCCTCACAGACATAAAGAAAGCTACTATTTCCCACCAACTTTATTCTGCTCAAAACAACTGCATTAAGAAGAACGAAAGCTAAATTACCAACTGGGAAGGAAAAGTTTAAATGAACAGTGTAAGAAGGATTAAAACCGACAATCCTATCCAAACCACCAAATCCTACTGAGACATGGCGGTGATATTGTCAGTCCCCAACCCATTCCCTAGCACACTCCGATCTCGACTGAGTTTACTGGGAGAGCAGCTAGTATACAGGGCTAAGTATAAGCCAATACAAACTTCTTTATAATAATAATAAATACTGTCTTAAGTACTTTATATTTAGTAACTTTTCATCTGATGACACGGAGGCTGAAAGAAGGCAGAGTGGGGCCCGGGGTCCTTGTCCTCCATTGTGCTGCAAGATCTTGCTGTTTCTAATTACACATTTTTATTTATTGATTTATTTATTTTTCAGACCAGGCACCTATCAATCAGGGACCTAAAATTTGACAGAATCCAGTGGGTCTATCTGGGTCTAGAGTTTTCTCTGTGCAAAAGATTTTCAATACAAATTTGAATCTCCTGAATACAGAGATTTTCTTTTTCTTCTCACTCCAGTTCTGATAAACTGTATCTCTCAAAAAGTTTGCCCATTTCATCTGAGTCGCTAAGTTTACTGGCATAATGTTGTTCTCTGTCCTACAGACTGAAAACATTGATAAGTTAATGCACACACTCACAAGCCTGTGTCTCTCTCCCCACTCCCCACCCCCTGAAAATACACACAACTCTCCAGATTTTATCAGGGGAGACCCAAGTTGAGCAGGCTCATTACTAAGCCCAGGGCCACAGAAGTAGTCAGTACTGGGGGCAGGATCGGAAGCCCTTGGACTTAATCACTGTACTTCTGAACCCCAGAGTTCATTATTTTTAAAAAGGGAATTACAGCTAGTTCATTGAATTGCTCTTGTAGGACTGAGAGGACCTAGGCTAAGCATCTACGAAATGTCTGTTAACTACCAAGTGTTCTAGAAATTCATCTTGGTTGTTTTCCCCAGCCCCAGGTCTTGAACCAGGAACCTTGGAATGTATGCAACCCGCAGTGGACCAGTCCATTAGGCTACCAGGACTAAAATTACCAAGACAAATCATGGAAGGAACAAAGCATTGCTTTATAGACTTCATGATGACATATTTTCTTTTTCCGCGTGTGAAACTGAATAAATGCTAACTCAGTTCATCCCGCTAGTGCTATCCAATGGTATGCCCTAGTTCCTAGGATCGGGGTCTCTGTACTTAGCTGACCCATATGGCCTTTTTACGTGCACATGCGTTTAAGGAGGCACCGAAAAGTCCAGAGATTCCCCCGTCCAGCCTCTCAGCTCATGACTGCAGAGATTTTAAGGGACTTGCCCAGGGTTAATTACCAGCTAACAGGCAGCCAAGTGATTCCAGGCTTAGTGCTGCCTCCTCCTTTTTTAATGATTTTTCATTCATCACCTTTATTGTTTTTGCCTTCTTATTTGAAGAACACATTTTAAAGTTCCTGCTAAACAATTCTCTCCAGCTGTGGACTTCAGCTTCCACTAAGTGTTAGCCCATCGTTGTGGGAGGGCAGGGAGAAGAGAAAAGACAGCAGGCGTCTTAGACCTGAGCTACCCTCGCTGCAAATCTGATTTGGCGTGAGTCCTGCTTCCAGTGCCGACAAACAGTGCTGCGCGCTTTGTGCCAACGTCCCACTCTCTGGCAGTGGCTTCTGCCGTGGGCATGTCTGGCTCCACTGAAGGGTCCAGCGAGCCACACGAGGAACTGGTCTGAAGTCAATGGAACAGACATTTCTGGGCAGAAGATTCAACTGAAAAGGCTTAATCCCTGTGGTCCGTGGCTGGTCCAAGCAGTGTCCTGCTGTTTCCACGTCCTGATAACACTGTGCCTGGAGTCGGTGCCTCCTGAAGCCCTCAGCCACCCAGGAAGATGGTGCCAACTTGTGGTAAATGCCAAGGCTCCAAGACAGTAACTCAGATACAAGATCAAACTGTTTAAAAGATTAACTAAGGTCTACAAACCCATGTCTCTGAGTTTCTGGGGTTAGTGGAATAAATGGGATAAAATGTAACTCTGCAGGAGTCCTCTGCACCACTGATCACCATTTAACATGGATGTGCGGGCTTACTTGGGCTTTGGATGAGTGTTCAAAAGGTCTGACATATGCCCATTGCATAGGGGCTCTATGGCTGTCGGTCCCCAGTCTGCTCTGTCATCGGCCACCTCTGAAGACAAAACTTATCCAACTGCCACCATCTTGTGAAAGCTTAGAAAGAGATGGCCTCAATAAATAAATGATACCCCAGCAAAACAAGCTTGCAGAGACTTTAGAGGAACTGCACTCGACATTCTGCAGTTTGCTGGTTAGTTTTTCACAAGCAACAACCATGCAGCATTTTACCAGGGGAAAATCTTTTTTAAATTAAAATGCTTTCAGTTACAATGAAAACCTCAAAAAGTCAATGTCAGATCATACAGATGCAATATCTAACATTTTCATCTTAGTTAAGCATGAAATACTAGATTATACAAATCAGTTCAACAAGCAATCGCTGCTGACCGGAACCCTGGCCATATCGATTACATCCGCTCTCTCTCCAGCACTGCGTGCTTCACATCTTCATTTAACAATGACAGAGGAAAACGGCCTTGCAGAGGGCAACAGCCAAGGACTGCTGTCCTAAGAGAAGGGATGCGTTTCAGTGCCAACATCACTGAAAATTAGCTGTTTAACTTCAGGAAAACCACAAATCAGCTTCCAATTCTCTACAGTGGAGTGAGGTGGAGTTAGATGACCTGGGATGATTCTTTTTTTGGATGTGACTACTCCAGAGCAGCAATAAATAGGTGATCCATATATTCAAAAGCCAAGAAAGGGCTTACTCACAGAAAGAACCACCTTGCACACATTCTTCCAATTCTTTTTTTCAAAGAGGATGCAAGTCAGCCTGAAGCCTTGATCATTTTGGAAGCCATTCCAAGCTACAACTTAACTTTCCTTTAAAAAGCAACTGGAAAACAATGCCATTGAATGACTGTTTTTCTAGTACACAGCACGCGCCCTGGTTGGTGTCTATCAAATCTTGCTTCTGTAGCAATGAGAACAGTTCTGCTCCTCCCATCCCACCACGACAAAGCTTACTAAATATTTTTAGGCGAATCATAAACAGGTTCTCACTGATAATTATTTTTCTCAGCAGCAGAGGTACAGTACACACAGAGGATGCTTTCTCTACTATATTTAGCCAGTTTATTCGCTTTCCCAACAAAGGAACTATGTCGAACTTGATGTAGAGCTAAGAAAAGAATTCAAGCGGTAAAAATGGAAGAGCACTCAGAACCAAATGCCACCAGATGAAATGAGGAGGCAGTAAGAAGAGGCTGCCGAGGACCAGTGCACAAAATGCGACACCCGGCCAGGCACTCCCAGTAACCTTAAAAACCCTTACCTGTTCGTTCTAGCATCTCCAGTCATCGTTTACACAGCTCTGTAAAAGCTGTGCTTTGGTGGCACACTGATTTCATCTCATTGATTACCGTCATGATTTCTCCCAATATTCCCAAGAAGTCAGCCTGTGCAACTCCATAGACGCGGCTACGCTGCTTTTCCAAGGCTGCCATTTCCAAGATTGCCCCGGATAAGCATTAATTTATGACTTTCAAGATGAACATAACTGCCTTTTTAGCTTTTCAACAAACACCCCCAACCAACATACGAGCATTGCGCTCTACAGTTATTACTTAGCTGACGACATGCTCATTGATACGTATCATCGCTTTCAAATCTCTTGACACCTCCTTTCAGAATGACCTTCAAAAACACACGAGAAGATGGAGCTGAAAGAAAACTCAGCATTCACGGCTCTACACTCCCCTCCACAACACCCTTGGGTGAGCCGGCTCGTCAGCTTCAGCGCCGTGCACTGGGAGCTCAGCACATCCACACGGGGCTGAGTACTTTCTATTTGAGTTCTTGATCTGGGTCAAAGCTGACATGCCTTTTTGGACTATGAGCCTTACTCATCAGATCTGATGTCTTAATGACTTTCTGCTCTATAGAACCATGAAGATAAAAAGACAAAAGATTTGTGATTAAGGAGGAAATTTTGGAAAAAGTGCTCTAATTCCAAAACTGTTTTGGGCAGAGACATCACGGTTAAACTACCCAGAGAGCTTCCCTTTGAAAGACTATGTTCTAACTTCCTGAACAAAATCCTTTTTATTTTGTACGAGGCTGCCCTTGATACTCCATGACCTGTGTTCTTTCTACTACGCCACCAGAGCACATAAACTTCGCTTCTCGATTATTTTGAAAGTAATATTTAAAGGTACGTCAGTGTGGAAACAGGAAATGAACAAAATCTAAACCTTCCAGTTCATGTTGAATCTAGATACTGACATTACCCTGGGAAAGGCACTTGGCCTCTCTGAGCACTAGTTTCCTTCTCAGGCTAAAAGCAACCTTCTTCTGAGTGAGTCCTACAAGCGTCTTATATGAGTCTGTCCATATAAAACATCTTGGTATCAATGCAGGTGATTTGACATGAGTTCAGAGAGAGCTAATGTTGAATTTAGTCCTCTTTTTTTCAGGTTACCTGCAAAAAGTTACTCACTAAAAGCACACAGAATACCACTATATGTTGTAATGATTTATGGAAGATCAATTCCTACCTGATACATAGGCATAGACGACAGCTGGGCATGAAGCAGAGAAAGAGGGAAAAATGCAAACAAAAAAATCCACTTTTTAGAGCTTTTATTTAAAGTTATATAGCAGGAATACAAGACATTTTGCTGAAAACAACCATATAGTAATACCAATGCAAATTGATAAGGTTATCATTAGATATCCAGATAGCAAAGAGTGTCTGTTAACTTTACTTTGAAAAGGTAAACAGATATAGATAAACATCTATACCCTAACATAGATTAAAGTGCCCTGGTGGAACAGTGGTTGCATTCACAGCCTCCCGTCAAGACTAGTCCACATACATCCCAAGGACCCGGGTTCACATCCTGGGGTCTGCGGGGAAACAACCAAGATGAACAACTAAATAAAATAAAGGCTTCTTTCTCCTCTCTCTTTCAACCTGCCTTCCTGCCTACTTGCCTTCATTCCTGCCTGCACCTTTTCTTTACCAAAACAAAACAAAAAAGCATATTTATGCCTGATGTGATTCACTTCAGACCTAAGATAAATGAAGATCATCAGGCCTGTTTTATATCAAAAATGGCAAACTGACCTTGCAGTTTCTGATTCTCCTTCTCCATTCTGAGAAGCAGTATCTGTTGCAGAATAGCCTTTTGCCACAGTTCTCGAAGTTCTCGAGAGGTCCTTTTCTTTCCCTCTGGGATAGGACCACAGGGTCCATCTTCACAAACTGGTTCTAAAGGAGATCGAGGGGGAAGCTCTCCTAATTCTGAATAATCTGGAAAAAGAAAAGGACACTTCAGGATGGTCACATTTCTAGAAAAGTTTATAGTTAAACATAAGCGTCGAATTAGGAAGTTCTTCTCATTCGGATGTTACAGAATGATATCACCAAATTTAAAATTCATGTTGTTAAATGCACTGGAATAAACCACATCTGAGACACAACATCAAACGAATGACACATCAAATAATAAGCAATAGTTGTAGCAGCTGAGGAAATGTTCAAAGATATCTGTTGTTTAAGGGGTGATATTTTAATCTTGTGTTAAGGACTATATTATTGGTAATAACAAACATTCACGTAGCACTCACTCAAACTGTTCTGGAGGCTTTACGTATAATAATATATTTAACACTCAACCACCCTGAGACATAGACTCTATAACTATTCAGCTTTAAAGAAAAGCAAACAAACAAAAAAAAGGACCCAAATAATTCAATAAAAAATTGGTCACAACTGGATAGACATTTCTCTGAAGAAGACATACTGATGACCAGAAGGCACATGAAAATATGTTCATCCTCACTTAATATAAAAGAATGTAAATCAAAATAATGAGATGTCACTTTATACCTGAGAGACTGGCAATTATGCAAGAGCCTAGAAAAAATAAATGTTGGGGAGGATGAGGAGACAAGGGAACAAACACTTTTATACTATTGTGGGAGTGCAAATTGGTGCAACCCTATGGAAAGCAGTAAGGAGATTTCTCAAAATATTGAGAATAGAAATCCCATACAATCTTGTCATCCTATTTCTGGGTATTTATCAAAAAAAAAAAAACAAAAACAAAACTCCACTAAGTTGCAGAGATATATGCACCCCACATTTATTTTAGCATTATTTACAATAGTCAATAACTAGACGTTATCTAAGCGCCACCATCAGATAAATGGATAAAGAAAATGTGTGGTACACACACACACACACACACACACACACACACACACACACACAGGAATAATACACAGACTAAACAAGATGAAACCCTGACATTTGCAACAACATGAAAGAACTAGCAAAAATTAAGCTAAATGAAATAAGCCAGAAAGAGAAAGACAAATACCAGATGATAGCACTCATATGTGGAATATAAAGAAACAAAGCAAAGAAACATACTAAAGAAAAACACACTCTTGGACATTAACAGCAGAACTGAGGCCACCTATGGGGAACAGCATTGGTGGGGGCGGTGTACACAGCAGTGGTGGCAGACAGCAAAAAGGACTTTTGGCAAGTTGGTGGTGGCAGGGTGTGTTGTCATGTATTTGAGGGATGGGGAAGCTGCACATATGGGCTTATAACATTTTGCAAACCAAAGTTAACTCAAAAAACATTATATTTTAAAAAATACTGGATTAAAACACATAAGCATTGAAAGTGCTTTATGATCTCGAAATACTTATCTTTTAATATATGCCTTTTCGTTATGATTCTAGTAAACAAATAAATTAAAATTCCACTTCTTTTGGAGGTAAAGAACAGACAGCTTATGCATGTCATAGGAGGATGCTCACAAGCAATGGCCAACTGGTCAATTATGGAAGCAGGAATCAAAATCGCTAAATAGGATAATCTCAATTTTACATACATCATGAAAGGCAGGACAGTTTAGTGATTAACAGGGCAGGTTCTGGAATCAGTCTGCCTGCGTTTTCATTGAGATTCTGCATTTATTGATTTTATGACCTTTAACAAGTGTCTTATCAGCTCTATGCCTCAGCTTTGCAATCTGCAAAATGGGAATAATGGCATTTCCCTCAGAGTGGTGTTATAGGGACTGAATTAATACCTATGACATAACCCACCTCAATCAGGGTCCAACACAGAGTAAGTGAATATTAGCTCTGATTGTTTGCTAGCACATGTTTTAAAGGTACTGAGCGGGGCGGGGCGGGGGGGGACCCACTAGAAGGAAACATCAAAATTCAGCCCTTTATCCATAGCTCTAAAAAGACTAGAACCTGGCCAGCACCCCAGCAGGTGCGTGATAAGTAACTGAATAAGAGATAAATAGGGGCTGGGCTTGAGTGTGTTTGTTCTGGGTATTTTCCATATAGTTTTGTTTGTAATAAAAAATTTAAAGAAAAATACAAATCTGTTCAGATTTAAATCAAAGGTTGAAAAAAGTGCTCTCTTGCAAAAAACACTTAAAAACACATCAACCTTCCCCCCTTGCCAAAATTCTTTTTCTAAACCTACCACTTGGGATTAGTCACTATTGAGTATGATATAGTTTAGGAATTTTCATCAGTATTCTTATTTGATCTGAGTCTGAAGTCTCCCATTAGAGCCCTTTCCTTTTCCTATTTTCTTCCCCTGGCTGTTGGCACCCTGCTGGACCCTGCAGTTGTGATTCGAGTTCTGCTTTATCTCATAGTAGAGGTATTTACGGTCCCACTGGCTCTCCAGGACCATTTCCAAAAAGTGATGCTTGTGAGACGCGCTGATTTGCCCGGCGGCGGAGTGCTGGGCAGCACAGCATTTCGCCTGCTTTCATGTGGAAACAAAAAGAACCCAGGGCAAGTGCCCTTGTGGCTCTGGTGGCTGGGATGCCTAGGTGCAGACCATGTAAAGCCCAAGGACCCGGGTTCAAGACCCCAGGCCAGGGTGAGAAACCAAAACGAACAACTAAAATAAATAAAAATGATTCTTCCTCTTCTCCTTTCCTTCCTAGCTCTCAAAAAATAAAATGTTTTAAAAAATAAAAAAGACCCCAGAACCTGGTCAATGAATGGAGCACTAGGGAGAATTAATGTGGAAATTCTTTCCCAGTGTTCCTACCAATAAGACAAAGGTTCATTTCACCTTGTCTTTCTTCTAACCTCTGGGGTGTCATGAACAGCTGGGACACGGCTAGGAGCTCTGACTCTTCGCCCCCAGATCCATTTACTTCCCACCGGCCAGGCTGCCCACATGGACCACAGTCTACAGCAGCTTACGAAGCTCTAGATGGTGTTTGTTTTCTTACTTAGAGACACAGATCAGCAAAGAATACAAGCAGGGTCTGGTGATGACTGGCTGCCTGCCTGATGCTCTCCACTTATGCCTTCTTTTCCTCACGATCAATCACAGTTCAGTTTGCTGAGCTTCTACCTTGTAAAATCCTTAACACAGATAAGCCTGTGTGACTCTCAAGAGCACCTCACGAGATGGGACAGCAGGACGCCATTTTACAGTCAAAATAACTAAGTCGCAGCTGTGTGACTTGGCAAAGGTCACACAGCTACTACAGTCAGAGGCCTAATGTGAACTGAGGTACACTTTCCTCCACAGCAACGAAGAGGCTTCCCCGGCGTGTCTCCCGCTTCCAGATGTGCAGTATACCCTGGGTGTCTGGACAAAACGCAGGCTTAGGCTGAGGGAGCCTAAAGACCTGGCCCTCTCTAGGGCGCCACTTGGGGGAGGGGACCTGCACAGTGCACTTCTACTCTGCACGCCCCCACACCCGGACACTGGCATGTCAGCTCCTCAGCCTTCACTGTGACCAGCAGAACAGTCCAAGTGAGGACTTCAGCTGCCTGCATTCAGGCCTTCACATGTGGCCCGAGCTTGTCCCAGTCTCACGCAGAATGCCAAGGCCAAGGTCAAGTCCAGAACACAAAGTGGTATTGTGAGTGCCGGTATTATTTCCACCTCCGAATTAATGAAATAGAAGTTAATTCACCGTAAAGGTTGGCAAATAATAGTTTCCAGCAGGGTTTCTCAACCTCAGCACTACTGACCTTTGGGGCTGGGTCACTCTTGGCCCTGGGGGACTGTGTTGAGCTGTGCGGGATGTCCCACAGAGTCCCTGGGGACCACCCACTAGATAGCCATATTATCAGCCCACCCCAGTGGTAGCAATCAGAAATGCCCACACATCACCAAATGTCCCCCGGGGGTGGGGCGGCAAGGGACAAAATCACCCCCAGAGAGAATCCCTGATCCAGAGTAAAACACCCCTCACAGATTGTCATCTGAACCCTGGGAAGAGGTAAAAACACCCCACCCTCTTCATCAAATCTATTTCATGTAGTAACAATGTTGTAGTTTACACCTAGCAGTTAAAAATGTATTTCCCTTCTTCACATGAAGAGTGGTCTGGTTACAAAGTACCTTGGCAATGTACAAAAGCGGGGATGTGGTTGAATATCCACCTGTTCTAAATTTGGCCTGGCTAACAAGCCAAGTTGAGGGTCTTCTCATCAAGGCAAGAAGATCCAGGTTTGGAACAAGGCTGCAATCAACTCTCTTGCACGTGTTTGGGGCGTCGTGTACAACAGGGGTGGAGTGAGTGGAGTGGCAGGGCAAGAACATGGCAATGCTGGACGCCTGTCAGCTGAGAACGTGTCCCAGCAATCAGTGTGCATGTGACGTTAACCGGGATACTCCCTAACCCATTTACACTAGCACTCACGGATTCCCTAGTGTAGCCAGCATGTGATGTGCCAGGAGGCTGCCTTGATGTTCCTTACTTTCTCCGGAACGACACAGAGGCTCTGGCTTCTCTCCTCCCGCTCCCGCGAGCGACTGCTGCTACCCAGCGCTGGGTGGGAAGTACACTGACTGCAGGTGACACAGAACCTGGGGCTACAGGCAGCTCATCCTGGCCATCTTGACCGGGCCCCTCTGTCAGCTTCTGCAGACACATAGAGTCCAGGCTCTCAGCACAAGATGTGAGAAGTGATTCGCCCCCGAGTGCCCACTGTGGAGCCCACAGGCCCTCACAGCCATGTGCACAAAGTCTTCGAAAACCACAAAACTAAGGGCTGCAGGAACACTTCAGTCAGCTCAGGATGTGGTTTCACGGTTCTGACACCGCCTGGAATGAGGGGACCTTAGAATACATAAGTTTTGTGGATTTGTATCCAACTGCTACCTTCAATGGATTCCAATGATAGCTAAACCAGTTTTAATTCAGAGGCCCCAAGAGACTAGCACCTCGATGTAAATAATGGCTGTGACATTCTCAATAGAGCTGTCAATGGGACCTGCATTGGTGTGTCGATTGTGTTGATTCCAAACTGTTCCCCAACACGCCCGTGCCACTACACCTCCTCTCTGCCCACAAATGTGGGGAGAGTGCGCACGGCAGGGCTGGTGTGCACGCAATCTGGGCTGTGACAGGGCAGGAGAAAGGGGAGATGGGTGAGGCCTCATATTTGTCCAGCATCTGGTTCTGTCAAAGGATAGGACACCAGGCTCCTTTCTTGTATTTTCACCAAATACTGACATCACGCTTTAGACAGTAAATCTCCTTTTACAGACATGGCATGAAATCCCAGCTGTCAAGAGCCGGTCAGAAAGGGTGCCCAGAATGAAAGTAAAGCCGCAGACCCTTAAATGCTCCAATACTCTTTTTGCTGTTGCTGCTGTCTCACAACGGAGCACTTTGCCCTTCTTCCATCCTTCTGGAAAGCCCTCAACCTCCCTCTGCCCAAAGGAATTTCCCCAAGAAATTCTGAAAGTCCACAGATTCTGAACCCTCCGTTTTCACATGACTACACTTGGGAAATGAGAATTACAACTGAAAATGAGATCTCTGGAGATAAATGAACAACGAGGAGGATTCACATCTGCGGCATCTGCTGTTACCCAACAGCTGCAGAGAGTTTCTTTAAAACAAAACAAAACAAAGTAAAATGGTCGTGTTGACTTGCGAAAGGAACAGGCAGTCCTCAGGGAACGCGGTCAATGGCTTGCAAAGCATGAGCAACTGTGTTTCAACTGCAACACAACGGAGCTGCCAGCCGTGTCCCGCACTGGGGAGCAGAGGAGCTCCCGGGGCGGCGAGTTCACGCACCCCAGAGTGCTCTAGAGCCTGTCACGGCATCTTCGGGTAGTTGGTAGAAATATTTTTAACTGCTATTTTCTACAGGTGTTTTTATATATATATTACATCATGTCATAGATAGATGATGGCCAACCTCTAAGAAAACAGATTTTTTTTTAAATGACATTCTTGGGTAAAAAGAAATATTTTTAAGTTTCTGCCACATGATGCTCAAAATCCAGATGTAATTGACACAGTCCCTGAGATTTCAACAGGGTGACTCAGAAGTCCAGTTACCACAGAGAAGTTCGAGAAGCGCAGCAAGCAAAGATGCATCTCTTGTTTATCAGGCAGAGTGGGAGCCCTGAAGCAGGAATCGTCTCCACCACTAATCTAGTTACCTGATCTCGAACAGGCTGTCTCCTCACGTGATGCCTCAGTTTCCTCATTCACAAAACTGGCCTAGCAGTCCCTCTCACAGGATTAGTGTGAGCATTCAACAGGTAAACATGCGGGGTGGGGCAGGGGAATAAAACAAGCCAGAACATAGCAATCGTCAATAAAATGTCAGCTACCATTTTCTTATCAAGGTTTAGGCCAGGGAAAAGCAGACAGGTGGAAATGATGAGAAGCACTCAGGTAAATGAGGTGGCATAGTATTCAGGCGACTGTCAGCTAATCATCCAGTGACCCATTTGGGCTGATGACCAAATGGTGTGCGGGCAGAGACAGAAGGATGGTTGAGTGAAGATTACAGGAAGGGGGTAGGCTTGGTTCACTGGTGTATTTATGAGTAAGGAATTGGGAGTCACAGAAGATTCTGAATTGTTCACAGATTGTTTAAAGGAAAGCATTTAATTCACGCATTTGTTAGCCCTGGAAAGATCTCCTGGTCCGGGGGGTGCAGAACTTAGTGGAGCTGACCAATGACAGCATTACTAGTGCTCAGGAAGACTGGACAGAGTCATCGCTGCCTGAGGCAGGCTGCTGGGGACAAGGAGGACATGCGCCCTGGGGTGGGCACACCCAGGGGAGAAAGCAGCAGCAGGAGGGACAGCAAGTCTCAGAAGTCAGAGCCCTGCAGATGCTCGCCCTACACCCTCCAGCCAGCCACTGGGCTGCATCCTTAAGACCTGGTCGAAGACAAGACAGGGGAGCCGATGGCAGAACGCAGCCTGGCTACGGGCCATGACGACAGCTAAAGGAGACACAGTAAAGGCTGTGGGAAGTTGTGGGGAGGAGCAGGAGGCACAGAGGACAGGACCAAGGACAAGGTGGACAGCAGGTGCCCCTGGGGGCTCCAATCGGCTGGCCATCACACCCCTCCTCCGGCTTCCTCCCTCCCAGGCAGAGCTGTGACAGCGGACTCGAAAAGACCAAGAGTTGTGTTCGTCCCCAGTAGTGGGAGGCAGGGCCTCGAACACCAAGGACTGAGTTGGCTTGAAAAGAACCGAGAAAATGCTGAAGACAAGTGAATTTCTCTTTTATGCACTGAAGAAAATGATTCTTTCAAATGGCATTTGTTTTTGCATCTCCAAGTACTTTCTTTTTTTTTTTGAAAGGGTTGAAGGTCAGAGCTATTATTTCTTGAAGAAAAGACAGTAAAACTATAAAGAGGAACAAATACTCAGCCTTGATCAGAACATAAAATGTGGATCTTTGTCATACTATGCTCTCTCCTACCAGTGAATTTCAAAGTGTGATCTTCACAATTTTATGAGCTACCTTGGGGGCAGAAAATCCATCAAGAAGACCCTTGTCAGTGCACCAGGATGTGGGTGTGACAGGGTTGGGGGAGTGCCCCTGGGGTGGGGTGGGGAGGGCGATGAAAGACTTAACCTGCTCTCACTCACTTTCTTCCTCCTTCTGGAAGGTGAGGGATGGGAAGCTTCACAGGAACAGAGACGTAGGGCTGGAAGGGGCACTGGACTATGATTCAGCTCAACCCCTCCCTTCCCAGATGGAGAAACTGAGGCTCAACAGGGTCCAAGGTCACAGTGTCCAAGCACTCATCATGTGCCAAGCATGGTGCAGTGGGAGGCCTCACTGAATTCATCGTCACAGCACCCTATAAGGATGGATTCTACCCTCAGGGGCACAGCCTGGGATGCAGAGCGAGGACCAGAGCTCTGACCTACTCATGCTGGTGCTGCCAGGTGATGGGGCAAAGGCAGAAAGGGATGGAGAAGGCGCTTTATGAGCTGGACTGCCTCATACCAACCAAGGACCAAGCAGGTTTCTTGAGCTTTCTCCGTGCCTCCGTTTCCTCACCCTCCAATCACAGTCAATAAGCACACCCAACTCCCACCGCTTTGTTGCAGGGATTGAAGGAAACATCCTTCAAGAGCACTTGAAACCATACGTGACCAGTGTAAATGCTGAATTCCTGTACTCATAACATGTTTCATCCTAAACCTGGCAAAAACTTACTGCTGTGCAGGCTTCTCCACAATCAGACTGGAGCCAAGGGTTAAAGACAGACAGATACAGACTAAAAGGACAACGTGGTGGTAGTGGCTTGGTCTGCCACCTTCGTTGGGGTGAACAGCCAAGATGAACAACCGAAATAAAATATTTCTTCCTTTTAGCTCTTCCTGACTGCCTGCCTGCCTGCCTGCCTCTGCTCCCCTTGAGTCCTGCAAAGAAAAAGGTTTATAGAAGAATACTGGGGAACACACATCTTCTCTAAGAAAATAACTACTTAGTCTCAGGAGCTTTCCCAACAATAGAAGGCACAGGGTCACTGCCCTAGTACCCACGACCCATGGTCTAGAGGTGCAGAGGCTCTGGAGAAGGCCGGCCACTCTCACAATGGCTGGGGTGCCCTCTGACCTCTCTTTGTCTGGTTGACTTCTTTCTTCCTCCTTCAAAGCTCAGCTCCAAGGTCATGCCCTCTGGAGGCCTCCTGTCACCCCTGCCCTGAGGCCCTGCAGTGCCTCCCAGCACCATGACAAAGCTCAGCCCAGACTAGCGACTCTGAGAACAGCATCCCTGGGGCTAGGACAGATAGCGGTGCAGCCTGCGGCAGAGGACGGGCAGGTCAAGGCCTCCTGGAGCATCTTGGGAAAGACCAGGAGAAAGAAGAGAGTGAATGAGACAGTCTAGATGGGGGTGGGGGGGGGGGGGGCAGGGAAACAAAGTCATAAGGCCCTTAGGTAGCTGGTGATTGTGGATCCAAGTGACTGGGGCTCAGCTCTTTTCAACAGTTTTATTGTTTTGTTTTGTTTTTTAAAGGAAAGGTGCAGGCAGGAACGAAGGCCAGAAAGGCAGAGAGGCAGGCAGCCAGGAAGAGAGAAGAGGAAGAATCATTTGCTTCATTTTATTTAGCTGTTTCTCTTGGTTGCTTCCCCGGCCTCAGGACATGACCCTGGGACCTTGGGATGTATGTGGACTGCGCCCAACCACTCCACTCCACCAGGACGCACTAGTTTTATTCTTAAATCATGTAAAGCTACTATAAAACTTGAAGCTACTTCAAACTTCAAAATTACTAAAAACCTATAAACCTTTAGTATCTCTACGTAGACCCATAAATAACCATAATATATGTGTGTGTATGAAATTTCATATATGTAAAACTTTATCAAAAGCTTATTACAAATAGGTGCTGCTCACCTCTGTGACCCAGCATTCTTTACTGTGCGTGGAGGGCGCAGAGGGGCACACACACCCACAAGAGAAAGGAGTCCTGTCAAATGGTGAAGGGTCTCCTGAGCAAGATACCATCCTGACACCGTTCTAGAGAAGATGTGAAAAAGTGATGAACCCAGCTCTGTTTCAGAGAGCGTTAACTTTGCAGGGACTCACCCCAACTGTTACCCACACTTTGACCCGGTTCTGATGGATTTTTAGGAATGTGTCAGGCCAGCCAACGTCACTTACATAGTTGGTGCTGCATGACCATGGCTGTCGGTGAAGCCTTGCCTGGACCTCACTGCGGGCGCAGAGGACGAGCTGTCTCCCCCCACAGCGCGCGGGATCACTGTCAACAGGACCTCACTGCGGGCGCAGGGGACGAGCTGTGTCCCCCCACAGCGCGCGGGATCACTGTCAACAGGACCCAGGCCACGAGCTCAGTCTACGGAAGCAGGTCTCCAAGTCTGGTCTCCAGCCCTGCAGCATCTGCATGGCCTGGTTAAGCTACAGAAACTACAAATTTTTGGTGCGACCCGTGGCTCAGGTGGCTGAGTTACAGACCACGCAAAAGTCAAGGATCTGGATTCAGGACCCACATCTGAAGGTTCAAAAGCAAAACCAAGTGAAAATTCTTGGCCCCATTCAGACCCACCGGATCAGTGACTCCAAGCAGGCCTCAACCACCAGGGTTTTAACAACCAGGAGTTCTAATGCACACTTAAATTTGAGAGGCTCTGACCTGCGGCTTTCAGTATTTTTTTCAGTCACGTATTTTATAGGCTACAGATTTACCTCAATTGGAGGTTTCACATTCTACAACACTAGAAAACCAGGGTACCTCTTAAAACAGTTATTTTGAATTAACTGAGCCATTAATGACTCCATTCATTATGATTAACCTACCATTAAATAAAGTTTTAAAATGTAACACATCTTGCTTTCCAAATCGAGCCAGCTCTCATGTTTATCTTTATCAGAGGCAACTGTTTACACTAAAAATTAATACCATTTTCTTAAGAAATGCATTCCGAAAGCGGCCCCTCCCTGCCGACCCAGATCAACTTCCCACACTATTAGAGTGATTGTACATTTCCTTCCAGAAAACTTCCAGATATGAACAAAACTAGTCAGATACATAGACCAATGAGTCACCCAACAAAAACAGAAAAACATACTACAAAACGCTAATAGCACGATTTCTCAACGTGGTATTTATTTAACCATCTGCAGAGAAGCAGCTCATTTGTTTACAGCACTTCCTCCGTGGGAGCCTCATCCAAGCCAGAACAGCCCTGCCACCACCCCTGAAGCATGGGGCCTTTCTGAGTCAGTCCCTACAGAGGCACAGTGAAAAGAAGCTTAGGAAGGAAACCAACCTCTTTCCTTTCACATCTCCCGACCACAGCGCAGGTGCTCTCAGGGTTGGAATGAGACCTGGTAAAATATGCACATGGAATGAGAGCTTTCACACTATATCCCTCTAAGCTCTGTTTTTAAAGTCCATGCAGGGGGCCAGGGACAAGTGGTGGGGAATAGAACTGTTTTAGTCAGCTCAGGCTGCTTTGACAATAGTTATTCCTCATAGTTCTGGAGGCTACAAGTCCAAGATCAAGGAGCGTGATGGTCAGGTTCTTGGGAAGGCCTTCTTCCTGGTGTGCCGACTATCTGCTTCTTGTTTTATCCTCACTTGGCAGAGACGGTGTTCTGATGGGCTGTCCTTATAAGGACATTAATCCCATCACAGAGGCTCTAACCTCAAGATCTCATCTAAAAACATTCAATCCACAGCAGGAGCAAACATGGTTCTAAACTACTCCTCCATTTCATTCCGTCTTTCTTTTTCCCCACTGTCAATCAACTTTGATTTACAAAATAATACAAGTTCAATGTGTGGGTTCCCCATTCATCAAATACATGACAACACACCCTGCCTACCACCAGAAGTCCTCCATCACTGTCCACTGGACCCTCACTCCCACTTGCTCCCACCCTCCACCCGCTTCCCACTGGTAACCTCAGTCCTATTGTCAGTGTTCAAGCGTTGGCTTTTTTTTTTTTTTGCCTATTTATTTGCTTGCTTTCTTTATATTCCATATGAATGAGATCATCTGAGTTTGTCTTTCTCCTTCTGACTTAATTCACTTAGCATAATCCCTTCTAATTCTATCCATGTTATCACAAAAGACAGGATTCCATCTTTTTAGGGCTGCGTAATATTCCACTGTGTATCTATACCACATCTTCTTCACCCACTCCTCTGATGATGGGCCCTTGGGTAGTTTCCAATTCTTGGCTCTTGTGCAATAAACATGCAATAAACATGGAGGTGAATTCCATCTTTTTAGGGCTGTGTAATATTCCATTGTATCTATACCACATCTTCTTCACCTGTTAATCTGATGACGGGCCCTTGGGTAGTTTCCAATTTTTGGCTCTTGTAAATGATGCTGCAATAAACATGGGGGTGAACATATCTCTGCAAATTAAAAGTGTTTCTTGGGTAAACACCCAGAAGTGAAATGACGGAATCATGTGGGATTTCCATTCTCAATTTTCTGAGGAATCTCTAGACTGCTTTACACAAACACTGCATCAATTTTCACTCTCACCAACTGTGTAAAAGTGTTCCCTTTTCTTCACATCCTCACCAACATGTTGTTTCCAGACTTTTGGATAATAGCCATTCTCTCCATTTCATCCCAGCAGGTCTGATTTAATGTTTTATAGGTCCTCTGTAAACTTTCCTTAAAAATAGTTTACTCAGTAATTTTAGGGAAAAAAAAGGAAAGCTTTGAGAACACAGATAACAAGGATTTACCATGACCAGAAAGAATAGTTTGATGTTTTGAGTCTTGACGGATTGGCAAAATTCTTTTGCTTCTATTTTTAGGAAGAGAGAATAGGGGGCCCATATTCCTGGGCAAGGGCACCAAGTTCAGAGCCACCCTATGTTCTGAATTCACAGCACTTGCAACTTAAGTCAACTTAAGTCATTAAGGTGGAGTCTTTATGCCAGGTCCTGGGAAAGGACTTGAAGTGGTCTCTGTCATCTGGTCTACCTATTTATCCAACACCCTCACCCAGCCTGCTTCCTTACCAATGTAGGATGGCTTATCCCATCACAGGAAACTGATTTATAATAAAACTTCCAGCCCATTCCAGCACACCAACCAGACAGACACTGAAGCCAAGTCCTCCGATCATCAGGGAGCACCTGCCTGTGCCTGACGCAGAAGCCCAACTTCCAGTGAAGGTTGCTTCAACACCCATAAGATGATGAACGAAAACAAAGGACTACTCCACAGCCTCGAGACATGAGACAAGCACCGGCTTTCAATAAACAGACAAAACACATCCAAGGCAAAAAAGCATTCACACTTTTTGAAAGAACCAAGAGTCATGACACAGTCAGTGCTGTGCAAGCATCTATAATTCTAAAGAGAGAGATTTGGTGGATTGAATTTGAGCTTCAAAAAACATATTACTGTGAAGTTTGACCTGGAAAAGGATCATTTTACCCTGATAAAATTATAACCTCAAATCATCACCGTTTTATGCTGCAAAATAGTGTGGCATGAATATAAGAAGATGACAAAAACGCTCTAAGGAGTTAAAGGCTCTGCCCTGCAGCTTTGTAATTCAGACCTTGAGATGAGCTACATGCATGGCCAGCATTTTCCCTCCCTTCCTCCTCTGCCTCCTTACTAAGCTCGTATGCTCCTTTCTGAGCATAAATCCACTTTCAACCCTGTATCTCATACAGTGCTTTGCATACAACCATCCACTCAGCATGTCTCTATTTTAAATAACCCGTGATAAATCTACCTCTTCATGTCACAGGCAGAAATTGTATTTTGTTTGCAAATTTGGGACTTTGATTACAAACCATATTGGAGTACCTTGGTGATAGGATACAGAGACTGAGAAAGACCTAAAGGTCCGTCACGAGAGGCAGAAGGAACAGCGGTGGTAGCCCTGCAGATCTCACAGTGGAATCCGAGGGAGCAGCAGTCAGGAGGTAGGAAGGAGAGTTCAAGGAGGGAACTCAGGACCCAGACAGCCTCCTCCACCATATGCCATCTCAGTGACCAGTGACAAGAAACAATTGCCACACGATGGCGATTTTCAGAAAGAAGTGGCTAACTTTTCCCTTCTAGATCAGTTGAGAGTGTTTAGATCGGCTGACTAATTTTACTTCTTTGGAAAAATACTTCAATTGGTTAGAGAAAACTGGAAACATGAAAAAATGTGAAGGTGAAAAAAAGCAATCTATAATAGTGCCACCTTCAAAATACACACTCGTAATATTGCCAGGTATTTCCCTCTGGGCTTTGCACCCTCCAGCCTGGGGTTTTGTTAGCTGTGCATTGTCATCTCCTCGGTTCATGGCCACCCTTTTCAGCATTATAAAGGGTGCAGGCACCAGGCACGCCCAAGGAGGAGCAGGAAGCAGTCAGCGAGGGATCCGGGGATCATGACCCCGGTCCCACATAAAGGGGTCAGGCAGGGAGGGCACTCTTAGGACTCATCCCTGGAGCAGAGCATTCAAAGCTATTCAACTTGAAATAATCAAAAATGAGAGGGTCACATCCCAGTCCTGTGATTCCCAGAGCAGAGCTGGTGAGATGCTTGGTGGGAACTGCTAGGAAAAGGGAAGAAAGTGGGAATGAGAAGCAGATGTTAAAAGGGCTCAGGGAGAGGGTGACGTGGGGAAAGGAAGAAAGAAACCTGTAACCAGAGGGTCAAATCAGAGACAGAGCACACTCGTGTGGCTCAGGCAGCTAAGGTGCAGGGCAGGTAAAGCCCACCGACCTGGGTTCAAGACCCAAGTTGGGGTGGCGGGGAAGAGGGAGGAAATGCCCGCGGCACATGAAGGGTCTGCACCGGCAGTAAGGAAGCCTCATCTAATAGGACTGCATGAGCTGACACGGGACGACGCCAGAAGCCCCCGTTAGATACTTCGCTGCCTTCTGTCCCACCTCCTGCTCTCATGCATGTGTGACTAAAAAAGCCAACCCCACCCAGCCCGTTACACAATGCTTATCTGGATAAGATCTAGGCCGAAATTCATGAAAGGAAGCCCATGACTTAAAAAGTTAGGCAATATTTTTGTGCTTTACCAGGGAGAGGGGATGGGGAAGTCCACATTACAAAGCAAGAAGTTTAAAATAGCGAACCCAGTTCCCCTCCCGACTCCACACAATGCTCATGGGGTTACATGTGGAAACATGACCTTTCCACCTGGAAAATCCCAGGCTCACCGCTTTCCTTACAAGGCCCCATGTCCTGAAAGATCAGCTTGGTAAGCGGCATTCGTTTTAGGGAGCCAGGACTGTCCGGCAGTTGAGAAACTTGAGTGTCAGCTGTGTTTCAGACTTTGAGTGTCCAGGTGGTAAATGGAGAGAGTCGACATAATCCTGGATATGGCTTCCATCCCTCACAGCTCACATCACCACTGTTCACTCCAAACCTCAACAGATCACAAACACTTAATCTCTTTTTATGATTCAAAGTGGACACATCAAGTTCAAATGCGCTATGGAAACTGTTTTCCCTGGTAAGCAATTTCTCAAACACTGCCACAGTTTACCTCACGAGAAAAACCCCACTGAAGAGACAGTATTTCCCTTTGAAGCTCTTCACTGCCCATAAGTGAATAAAGCAAATGGACGCCCATTCAGAGTTTGTACAGTACAAAACAAAGGGGAGAAACTGGCTGCTCTGATTGGAAAACAAAGGAATTCGGTAAAGACTGACGTATCTACCACTCGAAGGACGGATACTTTTCCCACCATCTGGTGCAACACACAAGACCAAGTGTTTGTACACTTGGTAAATGTTAAATGTCCACCTTGAATTCCAGAACAGTCAGCCCGGGGCGGGGGCGCCTCGAGAGTGGTCATTGTGTCTACTCGACCAGGACTCACATCACCGCACTTGTCAACCCCTGGGACATCTTGAAAGCTGCATACTGTCTAACATTTTGCTGAGCTGATTTTAAAAGAGTGAAACATCTATGACTAATTTCTTTATGATGCCCAGTCTTTTGTCTCTTCCCATCCAGAGTCTCTGAAGAGAGGAGGGCCCCCTGCTCTGACAGCACACCTGACACGAGAGTTTCCCGCCTCTGACAGAGGCACTGGGCTGCTCAGCGAGGCGTGAGCCTGCGGCAAGGCGTCAGGGCTGCTCTCGCGGTGACTTCTAACAATGACACGCACTTTGCCAAAAAAGCTGAAGCCACCATGCATCCACTAGCACACAGCGCAGATCAGGGGGTTTCTTTTTGATATCAGTGTCCCCCATGCCACAGTGCTTCTGATTGCCCACGAACACCCTTTGGCTGATTCTCAAAATCTAGTGATCAAAGGTCGTGGTGGAGGACCTGGGAAGGTAGCCGTTGCTAGTTCCTCCCAAATCCTGTTAGGAACACACCCCTGCACTTCTCCCGGTAGCATTCTCATTCCCGTTTCTTGGGTGCTTCCTCATTGGCTGTCCCGACACCCATAACTCTATGAGGTGGGTGCCGTTACTGTGACAGCTGAGGCTTCTGTGACAGAGGTAAAACAACTGCCCTTGGCCAAATAACTCACAAAAGGAGGAGCCAGGATTTAAGCCCGGACTGGTGTGATGTAACTTTCCATACTCTTCAAGTCAACAACAACCCAAGAACAAAACCAAATAATTCAATGTTTTCAAATGGACGAAGGACCTGAAGAGATATTCCTCGAAAGATGATAAACCAATGGCCAGCAAGGACATGAAAAAATGCTCAGCATCATTAATCATGAGAGAATCAACACAACAATGAGCTCTCATCTGGCACCCAAGAAGACAGCTACTATGGAAAGAGGGCCAAGTGCTGGCAAGGAAGTAGAGCAACTGGAACTTGGGGCACAGAGGGCAGTTTCTCAAAAAACTAAAATTAGAACCACCAGATGATCCAGCAATTCCACCTTGAGGTGCATCCCCTAGAATGGAAGGCGGATCTTGGAAAGATATTTATATCCATGCTTGTTGCATCATTAGTTACAGTAACCAAGAGGTGGACACGCACTAAACACCCCACGACAGGAGAACAGACATGCAGAACACATCTCAAAAAGGAGGGTGTGCCACCTGCTGCGACAGGGACGAGCCTTCAGGACATCAAGCTAAGCAAAAGAAGTCGCTCACAAAAAGACAAACACTGTATGATTCCACTTAGACAAGTTCTCTAAAGTGGTCGAACTCAGAAAGCAGAATGCCGGTGGGCAGAGCAGAGGTGAAATGGAGAGTCACTATTTCATGGGTACAGAGTTACCGCTTTGCAAGCTTGAAACATTCTGCAGACTCACTGTACAATACGAATATGCGTGACACTCCTGAACTTACACTTACACATGGCTAAGATGGTAAATTTGGGTGCTGCTTTTGAACAATGTTTTTAATTGTTAAAAAACAATCCAGTCTCTTAACCAGGATACCAACACTGGCTTGACAGTTGATCACCTTTCTGAAATTACACAGAACCCTTTTTCTTTCAAGTGGCCAAGCCATTTGCAGAAATGTTCAATGAGAGTTACCAACTAGCGCTGAGTTTCACTTTATTTTCCCTCCTGACATACAAGAGAACCAAGACAACTTGCTGGAGTAAGACAGTGGAAAAAACACAGGGCCCACTTTGAAAACTCCAGCAACTCAGAAAATGTGGGTGTGCAAGGAAAGAGCCTTGACGTAAATGAAGGTCTGAGATTCCAGCATAACCTCTCAAAGCTCGAGACACAGAATCAGGACATTCCCAAGCACTGTCTCTGCCACGCAACCATGTGGCTGTACCTTGGTCTGTGAGGGTTTCCCAAGGGCATGCACTCCTGCCTCATTCACTAGGCTATACTGCCTCTCATGGAAGGAGAGAGTTATTGCTAAGCCCCATTTTACAAAGGCAGGAATGGATGTAAGGCAGCAAACCCAGTGTCCCAGATGTGGCATCACAAAATCCAGGCCCCACCTACCTCCCAGGCTACCCTGGACATTATTCCTAAATATAGTCAGATGAAGGTCCCTAACAAGCATGATGGTCTGTGAGCCTCTGACTCCTCTGTAAAACAAGGCAATGGATTCAGAATCCTTTTTCTTAGAAGCTAAGAGAATACAATGAAGAAAGGAAAGTCTTTTCAATAAATGGTGCTGGGAAAACTGGATAGCTGTACGCAAAAGAATGAATCTAGATCACTTTACAACATCATTCACAAAAATTGATTCAAAAGGGATGAGAGACTCGATCTAAGACTAGAAAGTATAAAATACATAGAAGAAAACAGGCTATATGATCCAAGATGTCAAGCTTCAAGGTGTCTTTGGGGACTCAGTTCCAAAGCCAAGGGACATAAAAGCCAAAACAAACAAAATGGAACGACATCAAACTCAAAAGCTTCTGCACAGTGAAAGAAATGATCCAACAAAAGGACGTAATACTGAATGGGAGAAGCTATTTGCACAGACATTCATTAACATCTAAAATATGTATTTTTTAAAACTCATACAACTCAACAACTAAACAAACAGCCCAATCAAAAAAAAATGGACAGAAGGTCTGAATAGACACTTCTCCAAAGAAGACCAACAAATGCTCATCTCTTATTATTAGAGAAATCAAAATCACGAGATATCACCTAACACCTGTAAGAAGGTCCTCTATTGAGAAGATTAGAAACAAGTATACGAGAGAAAAGGGAACCCATGTAAATTGTTGGTGGGAATATAAATTGGTGCAGTCACTTTGGAAAACTTAACAATTTAAAAAATAGAACTACCTTAAGAAGAATAGCAATTCCACTTCTACTAGGTGGGTATCTATCCAAACATGAAAACACTAATTCAGAAAGACATAAGCGCCCCTTATGTTCATTGCAGTGTAACTTACAACAGCCAAGAAATGGAAGCAACCTAAGTGCCCATCAGAAGATGACAGGAGAAGATGTGGTATTGATACACAATGGTATAGACTACTCAGCTATTAAAAGAGAGAGATGAAATCCTGACAACAGGGGTGGAACTTGAAGGAATTATGCTAAGTGAAATAAATCAGATGGAGAAAGGCAAATACCAGAAGATCTCATGCATATGTAGGATATAAAGAAAGAAAGCAAACAGACAAAACAAAACTAACCCTTGGACACTGACAAAAGAACTGGGGTTACCAGAGGGGAAGGGGGCTGGGGGGGAGGAGCAAAGGGGTAGTGGAGTATCAGTGGACAGTGGTGGGGGACTGTTAGAAATTTTATATATTTATATATATAGTGGGCATGGTATGGTGTCATATTTGCTGGACAGTGAACCTGCACATCTAAACTAGTAGTTTTGTAAATCAAGTACATATTCACTCACATACATATATATATATATATATATATATATATATATATATATATACACATATACACATACAGAAAGCCTTTTCTAACATGAAAAGCTTCAGATAATCTGTTTTCAACATCAATGAGACTTTATTGTGTTCTAGAGACTCAGGGTATCATAAGAGAAATATCAAAGAGAAGTAATTCAGTGAACAAAAAAGAGCCTTTCCACTCTGCCATCTCACAGTCTGCAGTCTCAGACATATAACAGTATAAACACATGGGCCAAAGAACCTGAAGATAGAACAATACATTCCAGAAAGAACCAAATGGAAAAAGGAGATGACAAAATGACTTCTGACCCACAGCGAGTTAGATGATCACAGGTAACAACCAAAGAGCTGAGACAGGTTAAGGGCAGGGTGGCCAGGACTGTAACTGTGGGTTGTAAACAGACTGGGGTTCACATGCACAGGGGACCAGAGAAGGCAAAGCCAAGCCCCGCAATGAGAGCCCATGGTAATGGCCATCTTGTTTCACCAACAAACACCAGAACACGTTGGCCTTTTCATACCACTGATGCTACAACTTCCTCAGGAATCATCAAACACTGTGCTATCAGGATTCTTAAAATGAATTCAATAGAGTTTAAACTTTCACAAAACATATTGATTTAGAAATAGAGGTGCGCCCTGGTAGAGTTTTGGTGCGGTCCCACATACATCCTAAGGTCCCTGGTTCAAGACCTGGGGCCGGGAAGAACGACAAAGTGCTTCTTCCTCCTCTCTTTCTGCCTGCACCTTTCCTTTAAAAGAAAGAAAGAAAGCAGCCAGCACACTGATTTGGACTAACCTATAGATTATAATTTAAAAATTTTTTTTTCATTGCAGGAGAAGCATGATCATAGAAGATGAAACAGGGTGTCTCTTAAGCTACTGGAGGATATAGACAAAAAGGTTCATGAGCATTTTTATTTCCTAACATAACTTCTTTTTAAAATCAATTTCCAAATTAGTCTCTGAAACTATAAGCACAACATAACAAGCTTTATTTCTGCTGGAACCAGAGAAATTGGAATCTCCATGAGACTGAGGCTGCAAAATGCTTTAGGAATCTTGAGGTACCATCCCAGGGCGGGAACAGGTAGTGAGGTGCTCTGGGAGGCAAAGGTATCTGAGGTGGATGAACTAGAAAAACGCTTCAACGAAGACTACCTCTAACACTGGGGCTCGGTGTCTGCAAATCAAGGCTGTCATGTTCTCAAATTACTGATCATGTCAAGTTTAATAACCTCATAAAGAAGCAGGGGAGGGGGCATCACCAATGATCAGCTGTAGCTGAAGCCTCTGAGAAATGTGATTTTATCACTGAATCCCTTTCCAGTAAGTCTGGATACTTGCTAGCATCATGATTTGTGAATGAAATGTGTTTCCATTCAGCCTTCTAAAAGATGGTATATTTCAAATGTTTCTCAATTAAACAGTTTTTCATACTATGAAAGCGTCATTCTAAAATTGAACAAGAGAAAAGGAGGAAATGTCACCTATCACCATACCTCCTCACAACTTCTGCAGAATATCCAAGCTTTCTTTTCTATTTTTTCTCCATGCATGTTCCTTTTATGTAGTATATTAATAATCTAAGCAGTTATAATAAAATACCCCTACCTGGATAGTACTCTAAAATCATATATTCTGTATCTAACAGAAATCCAGCACCATCTATGAACCAAACCCTGTTCTGGGTCCTAGAACTGTAGCAAGACTATTCGTCTGCCCTCACCAAGCTTAAACTGGAGTTTAGAAATGCACCCGGAATCTTTTAGTGGCTGCACAAGGTACAAGTAGACAGAGGAGTCAGTGAGGGCCCAGCCTCCACACACCACGTGAGCCAGGTCCATGTGAGCCCAGCAATGGCTGGGCAGTCTCCTCCTCCGGCACCCGGACACCTGCGGCTGCTGAGTCACAAGACAATGATTTCCCTGGGACTCTTACCCACATCTTTGTTCCCGGGCAAGCATGTTAATCAAAGGTCATTCCCAGCGGAGGAATCTGACAGAGGAGTCTGACAGCTTCTGTCCAAGTCCTTCTGGTAATAAGAAATTCACACCGTCGCCCACAATTTCACCTACTTTCGGGCAGTCATAAGCTGTTAAAAAGCTCCTGTCGCTGTCCTGCTTCTGTCTTGGTTGCTAAGCTGTGTAATTAACAAGAATACAGCAACGTGGCAATCGGGTGACTCGGTACCTCTGGAGGTAAGAGTCAGACTGACGTGGGGCTGGCGTGCACAAATGGTGTGGGACAAGATGGAAAAA
The DNA here is from genome assembly GCA_004363575.1 of Solenodon paradoxus. Lineage (NCBI taxonomy): Eukaryota > Metazoa > Chordata > Mammalia > Eulipotyphla > Solenodontidae > Solenodon > Solenodon paradoxus. The sequence continues at coordinate 117,587 of RJWH01001677.1, forward strand.
CTAGGGTGGAGAATTAAGAGAACAGAAAGAAAAAGAAACGTATGTGGTCCCAGAGAGATTTCCGTGGTTGGTGTCAACTTCCTGCTTTCCAGTTCCACGCTTATCTTGATTTTTACAAGCCGCCTTCTGATGAAGTTAGCTTGAGTCATTTACTGTTTCTTCCAATAAAGTACCATTGACTAAGACAGGCTTGTGTTCATCTGTTTCCTGTACATCCCCTGAATACCACTGGGCATTTGAGGTTAAAAAAGAAGCTGAAAACAACTTTTCTCAAGAAACTAGAAACTGATTGCATAGACAAGAATAGAATCTAATTAGGGAAAACAAACAAATTAGTGACACACAATCAAGTCTGGTTTCATGGAAAGAGGAGGGAATGCAGCTATGATGACCAAGGAATTCCTTTCCATTCTACCACTGCCCTAATACGATGACCTTCAGTGGGTTCCTTTCCCTCTCCAGTCTCACTTTATTGTAAAATATGGAATTTGGAACAGACTTTGAAAGCCTCCATGACTCGCTTTTAGAATTCCTTGAAAACAGCAGTGTTAGCCTGGCCCACAGGGACAAAACGGCGGCCATACCCGGGAAAAAGGCGGCTGACGTCAGACTGAGGGACTGAAGCCCACACCTGGAATCACAGGACCAATCCCCAGTGGCGATGTAGGAAGCCGCGAAATACTTCTGCTTAAAGAGTGTGCTTCCCTTCGCTCGGGCACGACTTCCTGGGCCCCCGTTCTGCGGACCGGAGAACCTCGCCCGGGTGCGCAAACCCCGATAAAGCCCTGGTTATTCGACTTTTTGTCTGATTGGCATTCTTTCCTCGCGGAGCCCAGAGAAAAAACCTTCCAAGCGGACTCTTACATATCCAGTAACAATATTTTTGGTAGGCCTGTTGGTTGCCTTGCCTGAAACATATGACTCCAGTTAGGAGAAAACACACACATCGCCTGAAGGCACTGTGCTTGTGATTCTGAGAGATGGAGTCAGGGTGAAGGGTGACCTCAAAAAGTTGATCATGTAAAGCAAAAGACCCCAGAGAATCTGGATGAGGAAAAGTTTCTAGAGTAAGCTCCAACATGGCCACCACTAGTCACCTGTAGTTCTAAGCACTTGAAATGAGGACAGGCTGAGGAGCTAAATGTTTTACTGTGTAAGTGTCATTACTTTAAGTTTAAATAGCTATATGTGGACAGTGGCTACAGTGTTAAACAGATTTAGAGGTGGAGATGAGATAACCTCAAAACAAGGAAGCTCTCTACCAAGAATGAAAACAAGCTTAAGGAACATCAAGGATGGGGAGGCTGACAATGCCTAAGAGAAAAGAGGAAGAAATGACATCTCAAATGATCTGAAATGATAAGAAAAAGTGTATCAGAGTGAAAGTGCCAGGGGCTGGGTACAGAAGGGAGCAGCTTTCTGGGTAAAGGAAACCATCTCTGGGAAGCCATGGCTGCATGGAGAATCATGGTGTACCAGGACGGGACTCCTTCTGAGTGGCGGAGCTGCAGTTCCCCAGCTCCTTACCTCAGATGCAGTCTCCCCTTCACCTGGTGACAACAGATACTGTCCAAGGTGCCAGCGCGCACAGCCAAAAACCAACGTCTCCCAGCCTCACTGGCAGCTACATGTCATTAGCGGACAGCTCCAGACAAGGAGACAAGTGGGTTTCTCCAAGAGTTTGGCTCTCTTAACATAAAGTTGTCACCCTTTTCTCCTTGCTGCCTGGTCCTTCATTCTGATCAGATCTGGAGGGGAAGCTGCATGGAGAGCAGCCACCCTGCCCAGGAAGCATCCAGGAGGCAACGTATCACAGGGCTTCTACCAGCCTGCTCTCCCACAATCACACTGCTTCTTAGGTGAGAAAAACTGATCCCTCTTTGGCTGAACCAGTATAGCAAGATTTCTGGTACATGCAGTCAGACACAATCTCTAAATGATGTCAAATTTGGTATCTGGAGATGAGGGGCTGAAATACATGGAGATGGCAGGGTAGGAAATAAGTAACAGGAGGTGAGGAGGAACCCCCAACAGATGAATGGAACCATGGTGGCTTCACTATGTGCTGATGAAACGTCTAAATATGTAGCAGCTATACATGGGACACAGACCTGGCTGCCTGAGACTGCAGTGACAGAGCTGATAGGAGAACCCCTGCAGAAAATGTGATGCATGTTGGTTTCTCTAAGGGAGAATGAGGAACTCAAACTAGACTGGCCAGCGTGCAAGCAGCCAGAGAAGAAATAGCACCGAGAAATAGCACCTAAGCCCCACAACTAGAACCTTGTAAGGGCTGAAAAGACCATCGTGCTTCTATACCCCCAACAAGTCTCATCAGGAGACGGGTACCAGTAGGAAAGAGAACTTCCCTTCAGTAACTGCTTAAGGAAGCTAACTCCAGAAACTGAACCTGCTGAGGTCAGACTACAATCTTTCGTCATCAGAACAGCCCTTAATCAAAACAGTTCTGAGGCTAACACACCTGGACAGGAAATGAACCACAATTCTTCAACTTTCCAGCGAAAATCTATTATTCTCTCAAGCATAAAATATCTCGTTTGGCACTAGAAATTATTTTCAGAATCATATGAGACCATAATTACAGTTTCTCCTAAAGTAAATGATGTTCAAAAATCTTGTTAGTGCTCATTCTGCAAATATTTTCATTTACATGAAAGTGATAAAACAAACGTACTCGGAAAAAAATCCACCTAAAAAGCAGCTTAGGGCGTCGCCTGGTTTTCTCTCCGGCTTTCGCTCCCCAGCGCACCAACAGCTATACTTCTGGAGCTGCTAGCTCTCGCCTGCTGGGAAGGCACTCTTTGCTGCCTCTGCCCAATCTACAATATTTCATTTAAATAACTGAAGGCAAAAGAAGCCCTTCAATTTAAGATTATAACTCTTGAAAAAAAATAAGTCAGATTACCAATCATTCCCCAAATGTGGGCTAAAGTAGTAAGCGTTAACCTTCTATTTAGAATATGTCCAACTTTAAGAATTGCTTTTTGAATTTAAGAGTCTATTACCACACAAACTCTAATGTAAGTGAGTAAACCAGTCAAAACTCTCCTGATAATTTGTTCCTAATTCAATTATTCCACGATTCATACTGTGACAAAGAGACTGGGTCTAGAGTTGGACTGACTGGGTATGTGGCACAGCTCTGTGAAAACACGGAGCCGAGGGCACATTATTCGGTATTTCCACCTCTTCTCTAAAATGATGCCAGTATCGTCCTGGAGGCGACAGGGTCAAACATGAGAATTACCACCTCCTTGTGTAGAAGTGCAAACACTAAATACCCAATTACACGATAAGGATGACTCCAAGGGCTATTATTAATATTCAGTTTATTTCATGACGAAGAAAACAGGATTCGTTGGCTACTTCATTTTCTGCCTTTGCACACATTGCAGATTTTCAAAGTTGTCTACAAACTACAAACACTCAAGACTTTTTCAGCTGAAGTTTAGAAGAAGGTAGTATATCTCTTAACCACTGCCAACTTGAGACATTCACAGAGCCTCCAAGTGCGGTCCCCAAATTGGCAGTGACACCATCACCTGGGGGCTGCTTGTAAGAAACTCCATTCTCAGGCTCCACACCACAAGAATTCCATCTCTGGAATCAGAAACTTTAGGGGTGAGCCTCAGCGATCTGTCTTTCCACAAGTCCTCCAAGCCATTCTGGGCACACTCCGTTTGAGAAGAGCCCAAAGAAATGCGGCCCGGCGCCAGTGTCCCTACCCTGTTGTCCTCTGCCTGCCACCATTCCCAAGAGCCGGGCGCTTCCGAGCCTGGAGCAGGAGGCAAGCCTGGGGCTGGGAGGCCCACCCCACTGGCCTGACTATCCTAATGGCCAGACTCACAGGTGACAGCCCAAACTTCCCTGAGGTGGTTCCACGCCAGATCACCTTCCAACCCTTTCTTAAGACATGTCTGTACAAAGACAGGTGATGAGCATAGCAGCAGTACGTATCACAGACACAGGAGGAGAGAGACCAACTGTCCAGCAGCTGAACAACTCAGTGGATTTCTACTGCACTAACCACAGACAGGAAGCACTGACGTGCTCCACAGCACACACCGGGGAAGACGCCCCAGACAGAGGCTCCCAAACGGCATGATTCCATTGACCTGAAATCACCCAGAAGAGGCAAATCTGCAGACAGAAGAGTAGTGATGGTCTGGGATTTGGGGGCTGCGAGGAGGTATACTGAGAAGTGACAAGTATGGGTTTCCTCTGGGTAGAGACAAGAATGCTTTAAAATTAGATTGTGCTGATGGCCGCACAACTAAGACACAGGGAGAGCCAAACGCTTCCCGGGCAGCGCTGCCCAGCACAGCGGTCGGCTGTGAGCAGCAGTGCGCAGGCGCCGGGGTCCAGGCCGGCGCGGAAGGAAGAGCTCGTGCTCAGGGCGGGAAGCGCGGGGCAGGCCCTGCAGGCTCTAAGGACTAGGCCTCTCAAACTGTCCCAGGTGCCTGTTTGCCTCCTAGTCATGCCCCATGTTCAGATGGATTTGGATTTTGTCTCCCTAAATATATTTCAAACTACTGATCATTGCCTAGCTTTACATACTTCCATGGCCCCCTACTGTCTATAGATTATAGACTTATAAGGTAACAAATTAAATCCACTTTGAACTTTAATGGGTGGGGCTCTTAAGGAGTTAGATGAACCCCAGGGTGTGATTCCTGATGCTATAAATAGGGATTCATACTCAAACCCTCCAACTCCAGGACCTCCTGTGCCCACAGCCTTCCTACCAAGCCACAGGTGTAGAGATAGGCCATCACCAACAGCCCTGACTGATACCCAAAAGATGGTTAACTAGTGTAAGTTCAACAATGCTAAAATTGTTAACAGGCAAAAGCAAACCAAGGGAAACACTTGGCATTCACTGTGGCTTCCCCCTGCCTGGATGAAGTGCCAAACCGCACAGGAAGGTAGAAAATCTCGTAGAGCTGGAAACTACAGCAGTCCATGAACAGATAGATTCCCGGCTGGTAATATCTGATCTTGGATCCAGCCTTTATTCACTACAGAAAAGCAAAGTTATACAGAGAGTAAATTAAGGACAATCTTTAAAAAGCAACGGGAAACAACTTCTTCTTCCTTGTTTTGCCCACTCCTTAAAACCCTGTCGAAAGACAAACATCTCAATTTCAGATGGTAGCTCTCCTTTCAAATGAGCTGCAAACGAGCAAGGCACATAGCGAAACAAAAGCAAGGACAAAAACTGGAACACCGAGGAAAACAGGAAAGCAAGCACACTTTTTGGAAAAGGAAGGGGAGCACGGCCGTGAGACACAGGGAGCAACACTGCCACCAAGTGGTGGTAGGTCCTCAAGTCACCCTCTGATGTCCACGTTGGTATAGAAATAGAGCAGCAGCAGGGGGGATTTGAAAAGGAAAAAGGCTTCATGCCTCGCACTTACCCAATTGACTCAGTGAGCAGTGAACAGAGAGGCCAAGAGCAGCTGTATTTCTTTAATCTCCCAGGTGACTTTGGTGCAGAGTGAAGCTGAAAAATCACTGATCAAAACAAAAGGGCCGTACCAATGGCATTGTGATACTTAGATTTTCCAGCAGTTTTACTTGCCCTTATTCCACTTACATTGGTCATTAAAATATCCCAGAGGTAGATCAATTGTTGACTCTCTGGCTCTGTACCACACTAGTAAATCAGTCATACAGCCTGTTCTCCAGCAGTCGTTAGAAAGATTCAGGCTTATTCCTGTTTTGCCAGTTCTTTTTACATCTAATATCCAATTCAATAGACTTGGTAACCTCATCATAAATTAGGCATATTGACACAGCAACACTCAACACAAAAACCCCTTTGAACTTTAGTTTCACTGGAGTCTTGCTTATACAATAGGCTTTAAATCAATAAATCATCCTTATCTATATTAGGTGGCTTTTCTTTTTGCTTTCTTTTTTAACAAGCCATGTAAAGTCTGAAAGCTTCTATTGTTGAAGTCTGTAAATGTACAATGTCATCAGAAATGCTTACATAAAAGGTATTGTGCTAAGACTAAAATTGCTCCTGGGCGCACAGAGGTCAAGAAAAGATTTTACCTTTATTCTAAAGTCAGGAGTTGCCTAAAAAATGACAACATAACAACCAAGAATTCTCTTTGGTATGATACTCTCGGAGGAGAAACTGGCATGGTTCTACTACCAAACACCAAGTCAGAAGCTGATGTTCACATTTTTTGCAGCCCTGCCAATTTCTTAGCCCACGTCTGAGAAAGCAAACACCTGCAGGCTCTTGGAGCCCAGGGTGTCGCCCAGAAGACAGAGCTTCCCTGGAAAACAAAGCAGCAGGAAGGAGGCAAAGCTTACGTTTGGCTTCCTTTGGCCCATTATCCAATTTTTCTTTATCCCCAGTACCAACTGTTTTTGTTGTTGTTTGTTTGTTTTAGGTCTTCATTTCCCCCACCAGACTAACTCAATGCTTCTCCAGGGAGCACAGATCTCCAAAAACATCACTGGTGGCCCAGATTTACTTGTGACTCCATGGGTCATCTACAGCGACACAATGCAGCAGGCCTGGAAGGTCTGGGCCAGATTTACTCTGGCTGTCGTTTAAGGCCAGCACCCTCAAAATGGACCAGATCATTGGCATCAGTGGAGTGCCACTGGAAACAAAGAAACTCTGGACCCACATGACCTACTACTGGATGAGATCTGCCTTTTCTGAAGATTCCCAGAGACTCCGAGCACATGGGAGTGTGCCAAGTGCTGCTCAAGCAGGATCCAGTCTGAAGAGAAAGCCATTAATCTCCACATGTGTTCACGTCTTCATCAGAGGGATTAGCACCTCTGCTGTACCATCAGAGCAGGCCTCAAGTAGAGGGACAGCCTTGCTGGTGTCTGAAATGAGAAGGGCTGTGGGACAGTCATCAGCAAGGCTGTCCCTCTCCTCAGAACAACCATGCCTGCCCACAGCCACATCCAGCCGAGGCGGTCTAGTCTTAGATATCCCCAGCCTTCAGCACCCCTCGAAGTTAGTCCCTGACTTCTAGTGAGTGTGCAGTTTCACAAGGTCAGTCCTTGTACATACTCAGCATCTCACAAACCTTTCCTCCAAAGATCCCATAAAACAAGGGAGAGAACACATTTCTCTGGGGCCTTCAGGGCAACCACAAGTGGTCACCACACATTTAGAGCCACCACTAGAAACTTCTGCTTTAAATTTAAGCCTCTAAAGATGTGGTTTATACATACAATGGAACACTACACGGCCCTCAGAAAAGATGAAACTGGGAATTATGCTAAGTGAACTAAGTCAAAAGAAGGCAGGTATCATCTCTCACTCATTGCTGGCATGTGAAGAAACAAAGGAACAGACTAAATGAAATCTGGTGACAGAACTGTGGTCACCAGTGGGGGGGGTGGGGGGCTGTCAGTGAGGGTGGGGACCAACCACCATAGTGAAGAACTCTTAGTAATTTGGTGGCGGGCAGGGTGTGTTGACCTATGTTTGAGAATTGGGGAACCTGCACATCTGGAGGACTTACGTGCATGGGTTTGTACTAATTTGCAGAGCAAAGTTACCCCAATAAATATTAATTTAAATAATAACGAATTTGAGCTGCCATGCAGTACGCTACTTTATGATCTACCTGCTTGTTTTATTATAAAACGTGTGTCTTCCAGCAAACATGAGCGAATCCCCTATGAGCAACAGTCCCCTTGATGAGAAGCTGTCCTGACCAGAGGCATCGCTGAGACGCAGAAGCTGCTGCTGAGGCTGAGAAAGCACCGGCCCCCTAGGCTTTGTCACTGGGAGGTGAAATTCTGACGCAAGGCTGGTCTCTGCTGAGTTCAACGCAAAGCAGTCTGGGACCTGGGAATGTCTGCCCTAGTCCTAACTTAGAACAAGCACCAGTAACTTTCTAAGTAGAAATTAACTTCCCACTTCCTTGGGCTAGGTCAGCAAAATAAAAAAATCCAAATCCTTACAAAAACAAAGAGACAACCTACTCCCTGGGAGAAGATATTTGCATTTCAGATTTCTGACAAGGGCTTAATATCTAAAATGTACAAAGAGTTCATAAAACTCAGTAACAGAAAAGCAGGCAATTTTATCAAAAAATGGGAGAAGGAATTGGAGACACACTTTTCTGAAGAGGATATACAGATGGTTACCAGGCACATGAAATCATGTTCCTACTCGCGGGCTAACAGGGAAATGCAAATTAAAACAACAATGAGATACCACCTGACACCTGAAAGACTGGCTATTATCCAAGTCTGGAAACAACAAATGTTGGTGAAGATGTGAAGAAAAGGGAACACTTTTATACTGTTGGTGGGAGTGCAAATTGGTGCAACCCCTAATGAAAACGGCAAGGAGAATCCTCAAAAAGTTGAAGATGGAAATTCCATATATCCCGTCATTCCACTTCTGGGGGTCTACCCGAAAGATACAAAAAAATTCATTCACAGAAATTGATGCACCCCCATGTTTACTGCAGCCCTATTCACAACAGCTAGGAACTGGAAACTACCTAAGTGAATGGATAAAGATGTGGTCCATATATACAATGGAATACTACACAGCCCTGAGAAGAGAAAAACCTGTCATTTGAATCAAGAAGGATGGAATTAGAGGGAATTATACTAAATGAAATAAGTCAAAAGAAAGGAAGTTAGATGCCAGATGACCTCACTTATACGTGGAATGTGAATATAAAAACACAAAGGATCAGATGAAAAGAAACCAACCCTTGGACACTTGCAATAGAACTGAGATTACAATAGGGAAGCAGGAGGTTGGGGCGGGGGGTAAGTGGTGGCGGAGCCCACAGAACAATGGTGACACTTGGTGATGTGGTGGAGGGTAGGATGTGCTGACACACATCTGAGGAGTGGGGAAGATGTACATATGGCGACCTATACATATGAATTTAATGTATAAAATCAAAGTTATTGCAAAAATATTTTTTTAATTCAAATCCTTGAACATAATGATACAGAAATCCTGTATATCGAAAGCCACACGCCACTGAGTCAGCGGCAGGCTAGTTTTATATGAAATGATACTGGCCCAGCAAATCTTTCCACCTCTCTCCACACAAAGTGGCCTCGCATTCTCCTCTCTTACACTCCTACCCACTAGCACCTTCTCTGCAGGTTCCAGCCCACCTCCAAAATCAGAACCCCTAAATTACAGAGCTCTATTTCACCTGCCTTCATATTATTATTACTAAACACCTTTTTTTTTTGTTGCTGTTATTGGCGTTTTGTTTTACTGATATTTTCCAAGTGGGATGAAATGGATGGGACAGCGCAAATATCCCTGCCTCACTTCTTCTCTTTGAAGAAAGGTTAACTGCTTAGCAGAGGTGTGCACTACCAGAACACAGATGCAAAACGGTCACAAGTCGGTCTGAGCATCTGGAACACTCAGAAAGGCGTGGGTCAGGGTGCCTGAGAAGCACTCTTAAGTCCTTCGTGCTCAAGTCAGAGCATGTGGTCACTGGCTGCAGACACCCCGACTGTGCAGGGCCAGCCGCCTCGGTGATTCTAATCTCTCAGGATCCCTTTCCTCAGGAAACAGTGGAAAACGGCAGCAGCTGAACAGTGTGGGGGCCGAGGCAGCAGTGATGGTGACGGAGCCCAAAGGCAGGAGCTGACTCTAATCGGGGCCCTGTGCTGCTCAGCACATTTAGCAATTACATAAAGACAGAAGCCATGCCTCATTCCCTTCACACCCCTCTCTACGACAGACTGCAGCCAGAATCAAGTTTCAAAACCATCCAAAAAGGACGGGCCAAAATCAGTGCGGTGACACTCCCCAGGTACAAACTGTTAGGAAAAAGGTAAATAAAAAATCCTTCAGCACTGCTAGCGATCGGTCCAAATTTTTGTTTAAAGGAAAGGTACAGGCAGGAATGTAGGGGAGTACAGGCAGGCAGGAAGAGAGAGGAGGAGGAAGAGGCTTCATTTATTTACTTGTTCATCTTGGGGAGCCCCCTGCCCCCGGTTGTGACCCTGGGTCCTTGGGATGTATGGGGACTAACCACATTCATTAACCATTAAGCCACCAGGGCGCACCAAGGAACCAGATCAATTTTAAGCTACAGTTCATGTCTAAAAGGATAAGATAAAACATGAGCCAAGAATTTGAGCTAATTACTTGAAGCAGAAACAGATAGAGACGTTTCTGCGGCGTGGAGGCCCCGGGGACACTGTGTTGGGTTCCGGGTTACACAGGGCGACCTGGTGGTTCAGAGAGGCCTGGACGGGACCCGACAGTGGAACTGTGCGAGGCAGAGGCAGGCGGGCAAGGCCGCTGGCACGCTTCACAGGAACAGCGGCTCCCGTGACCCGGCATCTGAAGATCAGGAGGTGGGAGCTGTGTGCCGTGTGTGGCCTCCGACACCAGAAGGGAGCCGAGGGATGGAATGACAGGGTGACCAGTTCTGGCTCAATCTAAGAAAATTCCCTTGGAAACTCAGACGTGTCCTAAGATGCCAGGCTGTTTCAAGGCCGCCTCTTACTACAACCCCAGCCTCTGGGCCAAGTGTTTGAATACATGATCACAAGTCTGTCTCTGCGACGACCCGGAGTGGTACGGCCACCGCAATGCTGGGCACTGTTTTTCAACCTCAAAGCTCCACTTCTGGTGTTACTGCTGCCGTTGCTTCAAACACAAATCACAGCTCAGTCCCCTCCTGAGTCTCCCTGGGTCGTGTCCCCTTCCCCAGCCCATCCCCGACCCCCGCACCCAGATACAACAGGGCGTCCCTGCACCCAGGAGGAAGAGCCCTCCGCAGCAGGCGGGCCTCTCCAGTGCGGCTCACAGGGCAGCAAAGAAACCAAAACCCTGGCCCCTTGGCCCAGCAGCTGGCCCCAGGGCTGCAGTGGAAGGTGCAGCCCGATGCTCCCTCCTGTGGATGGGCAGGTGCACCGCAGGAGGTGGCTTAGAGTTCAAGGATGCGGAACCCTTTTCTAAGCAAAGGGGCAGGCATAAATGAAGAGGAGCAGAGGCAGGCAGGTAGCGAGAGGAGGAAGAAGCATTTATTTTATTTCATTGCTTCAATGCTATGTTATTGCATTGTTAATTCATTGTTTTATTTCACTGGATGTTTCCCCCTGGGCCCCATATGTTGATCCTGGGTCCTTGGGATGTATGTGGACGACATCTGGTGGCCTTATCCACGAGGCCACCAGGATGCAATAGATTCTGAACACTTTTAAGTGTTAGTTAAAACCCCATGCCCCCTTATCTCAATCAGTGCGGCAATACGAATAGCTAACGCTGCACCAAGTTGAGAAATCTGGACAGCATGCTCCAGTTCACAGCTCCTTGGGGAGGAAGCTGGGATTTGAACGCAGCTGCTCTGGTCCTGCTTTCAAGGGAGTTTCTCTAACTGAACTCCAAATTCCCTGCCTCAGCTCACCTCTGTGCCTCCCTCAGATCCTGTTGCCATGAGAAAAGGCCAGCTCGCTGCTTTCCTACCAGGATACGAGCGACCCTAGGGGCCCTGGCAGGCGGGCCTTGGGTACCGAGTCCCCAGGGACCATGTGGTTCAGGGTTCAGGGTTCCTGTGCTCAGTGCCTTGACCCTGGCTGGTGCAACAGCCGCCCCCATCTCACTCACTGCAAACTCTGGACATCGGTCCGACAGCCCAGACCACCGCGCCCCCGCCAACTGCCGTATTTGATTCTAAGCCTCACTTTTTTTGTCTCATTTTAATGTCCCCCCAAATCGGGTGTGGCTTACATTCAAATTTAAAGGTGGCTAAGTTTTACCTAAAAGGATAGTTGCTCAGTATGACAGATGCTTTTATTAAATTCTTCTGTTAGTTTTGTTAACACCTTATTACGTATTCGAAGATTTTTTAATAAATTAATTCTTCACTCCTTGTTACTTCTCATTTTTAATTATTTTGAACTTTGTCAATATATTATATTATATTTGATTGTTTCACAAAAACCTCTCAAGAAATTGGGGCATGGCTTAAAATCAATGGCAGCTTCGAATCGAATAAATGCAGCATCATAAATAAGACTCAACTTGGAGCTAAAGATCCAGTCTTTACCCTGTTCCCACACTAAACCAACTGACGTTTCCTGCCTTGCCTTCCAAAGAGAGAACGCAGACGCACAGTGCGACGCTCCTCCTCCCGCCCTTCCCTGGCGTGCCTCCTCTCTAGCGTGCGGGGACCATGTCCTCTCACGCTGCCGCCCGTCTGACCTGGGATCTCCAGCACTGACCAACCCGCGGACTCGGGTCCCTCAGACACCAGCTGGACGGTACTGGTGCCGTGAGGAAACTCGCCACACGTCCACACCCGGGAAAGGGGCAGCACACGCAGGGGCGGGGCGGGGAACCGCCAGCAGCCCCGGGAAGGGCAGTGCTCCAGCCAGGGGCACAGCCCGGGTGCCCAGCGCCCAGGAAGCGATGCGCCACTGCTCCCAGTCAGTGATGGAGGAAGTGCTGTTTCCTTACATGTGCCATGTCCTTAGGTTTTCAGAGTACTCTGACGCATATGTATATATTTTAGTATCTATTTTTTTGAGAGGAAGGGAAGAAAAAAAAAGGGAGTAGGGAGGGAGCACTTTCACTTGTTTATCTTTGGTATTTCCCCTGACCCCTGGTCTCCAACCCAAGTCCTTAGACTTTATGTGGTCTAGCCCCAGCTGCTGGCTTAGCTCCTGAGCCACTAGGGTATACCCCAGATGTATAATTTAATTAACAACCAAGCTTATAGAAATGAGACAGAAAGAGCCAATATTACTGTAACAGTTTTACGAGAGAAGGAACTAACAGTAAGTAAGCAAATACACTTATATAAAGTACATTTATATCACAAAGTTAGCTGCACCCAAACCAAGTTCTTATTTAATCTGGCAGAGAATTTATTTTTCAAAGTAAATATTAAAGAGAACCCTTGGGGGAAGAGAGAGGTGGAAGGAGAAAAGACAGAGAGAAAAAATAAGAAAGAGGAAGAACGACAGATAAAGAGAAGCGGGGCAGGGGTGTGGGGGCCAGAGTCAAGGCCAAGGCCAAGGAGAGGGAGTCAGAAGGCAGGTGAACAGAAGAGGGAAGGAGATGGAGAAGGGACTGAGGAGAGGGGCCTCCAAGTACCTCCGTCCTCTAAGGCAGCTACACGGAACTTCATCTGAAAATTACTGATTAGACTACGTTGCTTCCTCAGAGACTCACAGAAGTACGTCAAGGGGCAACAGTGAATACATACCACACGCAATCCGACGAGTTCAAGTCATCTCTGGAGTTCTGTTTTGCTTTGCTTTTGAAAAGAAAATGTTTTCTGATCCAAGAATATGAAGGAAAGGAAATATCTGCTGTTGAAAATATATACCATTGGGCAGAGAAGAAATCCTAATTGTAGCTAGAAGAACTGAATTTAGACTCATTTTTACTTTGCAACTCAACATAGGAAGGTGAAAAGATAGATTTCAGCACAGTCTACTATGTGTGCGGGTGGATGCGGGTAACAGAGGAAGAGGGAGGGCACAGGATGGGCCTCCCGACATCACACGCAGTGACAGCATCTGATGAGGCACTGAGCACCGCGGTGTGACAGAGCGCTGGGATGAGGGACCTCTGAAGCCACGCCACGGGAAGAAGGTGGGGTATAAACCTACACTCAGATTACAGGGAGGGGATTTAGAAAACTTGGGGATGCAACGGGAAAGTGGGGGGCATCAGGTTGAGCCCCTCGACAAGCGCACACAGGGCAGGTGAGCAGTTACAACAGCTCAGCAGAGGCGCCGTTTCAGCACAAGGTAACCGAGTCCTGAAACCTGGAGATGTGCTGGAAACAGGATGAGCATTGTCATCTGCACCTCTCACCCAAGGAGCTTTCAAGTGCAAGGATCGTGTTGACTTGAAATTTCATTTCACCTCTTCTTCCACCAAGTGTGCTTCGGCTACAGGTAAAACACCACCAGCACAGGGCGACTTCCCGCGACGAGTGGGCCTTACCTTCGTATCTGCTGGGAGTGTCGCAGGCTTTCTGTGGGGTCGCCACCCGCAGGAATATCTGCTGCCTCCATGAGGGCCTCCGTGTCTTTACGGGGGATCCGATGGTGTCGCCCAACTGATTGGCTTTGGCTTCAAAGTCCCTAAAATGACAAGATAATTGATTTATGATGGGCAACAGGAAGAGGGATTGTTTTCTTAAGTAAAGGGTGAACAATACGAATTACTTTCTATAACACCTATAATCTATAATCATAAAACTTCAATCAAGCTTCGAGGGTCAACACTTCTAAACGACTGCTTCTTATAGGATGTTTTTCATGCGAAGAACAAGATTATTTGTCCTTAAGTTTATTTCTATTCTGAAAGATATTAAGTGCGTTTGTCCCATAGATCAGTCCTTATGAGCCCTCTCCAGGCTGCCCTTCACCACGAGGAACTGCCCGAAGGGGGCGCTGTCAGCAGGCCCTGACTCTCCTTGCCTGTGTGGGGCATGTTTTCTCAGTGTAGGCCTGTGCCTCCACAAATCCTCATAAAAAATGAGAATGACTAAATTAAACAGAACCACGAAGGCAGTCATTATGTGGGCACTTGCTGATAATGACGGTTACTTGAACACGACAGTTTTTTAAATGGCAAAACAAAGACTCTCAAGCTATATAAATATAATCCTTCATTTTCTTCCTATTCACAGGACCATTTGGGGAAGATCTCGTAATTTGCACCTGAGTACACACACCTCAACTAAACAATCAACTGAACTTATATACCAGACATCCCAACTTAGTTATGACAGCAAATTGCTCACTCTTTAGAAATACTGTTCTCCCTGAGAGAATTGTTGAAGACTTCTGTTAATCTTCTGAAGAGCACATAAAAAACTAACCCCAGTCACAACATTTTCTAAAATGATACTCAGTGAAAAAAAAAAAAAAAGTATAAGAAAGAAGACACAGTAGATTTAGCTAAAAGGATTTTTTTTTTTAAGTGGCAAAGAATAGCTAAAAACCCCTGTATCTCTAGCAATAATCCAACACTTCTACTCAGGCTTGACAGAGCTAAATCAAACCCTACCTTTTTGTGTTCATATAGTCAGAGGTGCTATTTTCATCTACAGGAGCCAGAAATTTTAGAAAATTTGGCACAGAGGAAGAAGAATGAAGTTTTTTCCGCAGGGCATTACGGTAGGAGACGCTGAGAGTTTGGTTGAAGAAAGAGTTTAGGATAAAGAAATACAAAACACACAAAGTACAAAATATAAGCTTCGAAATAAAAGAAACATTTTCATTTTAATGCTACAAAAACTACACCAGGTGAGAATTTAAAGAGTTGACAAGTGAGATTTAACTTTTGTTTTCAGTGGATAAAACTCTATTTTGAATGAATGCAAATCAATGAATTAATTTTAAAACGTCAGCCCACCCAGCTATGCACCACGAGTATAATCTAGAAACCTGCCATTCAACCCTGTGCCTGCCAGGAACAGCTCTGTGCTGTGCATTTCAGCAACTTGTTAGTGGGCAGATCTCATGCTAAGCATTCTTCCCAGGATCAAATACAAACAACAAAAATCAGCCCATTTCCCAAATTGACTCTAGCTTTCAAACTGAAAAAAAAAAAAAAAAGTTTCTAAATTAGAGAGGATATTTCTATGTGGCACAAACTGCAGTGTCTAAGACCACACACAGTGATTAACAGGCATGCGTGCCTGTACACACACAGGGCAGCGGGATGTAAAAATAAGTATATAAAAAACAGCTTGCATCAAGACCTATTTTCATAATCATTCTGAGAAAATTAACAGTGAAAGTCAACTCAAGTGATGGACTGAAAAAACAGTAAAACCCAGAATAGACAAAACCGCATGCAGACATGCATGCACACAGTGGGCACAGCCTATGTGAAGGCCCTAGGTAGACAACGACACTGAACTTGCCATGCGAGCGGGCTCACCTCTTTGGCACAGCGTTCCCACTTTGTTCTCCACTGGAGTTATGTTTTAGGTACTTAAAGAAATGTGGCGAGGAGGCAGAGGGGTTAAGACGAGATGGAGGAGCGGAAGCTGCAGAGTGACCTGGGCAGCTTTTAGAGGCGCCCACAGGTGGATGGTCCCCACTAAACAGCAATTAGAGAGAGAGCGGGAGTTACGGGGGAGGGAGAGGAGGGCAGACTGGAGGTTCAGCAGAGTACACAGGAGAGATGGGCGAGAGATGGGCCTGACTGCCGTGTCTCAAGACCAACTGCCACAGAGTCGGGGGTAGCTTTCCACGTCTCTTCTGCATCCCAACTCCCTGGGAGGCAAAGGGAGTCTTCCATTAAATTTTTTTTTTTAATAAAATAAAGCAAAAGCAAAGAAAAACAGAGTAAAATCCCAAGTTTCAAAACTGTCTCTTCTTTTTAAGAGGAACAATAACCTGCCTTGAATTTCAGTGTCTCACGTCCTATTTGTAAATAAGAAAAGTTTGCGTAAGGGGGCAGAAGGCGAGACAGGTCTGCTGGGAAGAGGCGGGGGGTGGAGGCGGGCAGTGCTCTGTCTCTCTCAGCACCCTTATGGGGCATCATCCAGGCAGAAGCTGCATTCCTTGGGGAGAAGGGCACTGCAGTGTCAGGGAGACTGGTGTCCCACCTCTGGCTTGTGTGAAACAGCAGGTACAGCAAGAGAACTAGAAACCTCCAGGCAGGAATATTGCCACGATCGGTGAAAATGCCAGAAGTAGAGGAAGGGGATACAGTGGTGAGGCAGATGGAGCAGGGTGTGTACAGGGCTTCAGGAAATGTAACGAGACCCTCACCAGGTTTCGAGCCAGGCTTGTCTCTGCAACGTCACATTCGTTAAATATTAGCTTCTGAAGTATATCCTGTTTGGGGGATCCTAGTGATCTAGCCGAATTCTAAAGAATCGTCAGTGACTCTGCTAGGGCGGAATGAATGGAGCCAAAGCCTGGAGGCTCTATTACACTGTTCAAGGACTGTGAACACGCGTCTCTCGCTCACTGGGGACATTTCCAGGGCCCTCCGCACATGCGCCACGATCTGTGTACAGCACGCACTGACACCTGTGCCCTTTCCATTGTCACCAGTCAGAGGAAGACATCAAATGTGCGCAGGGGAGGTCCTGCTTCAGAGCTTTATGGTGAGGGAATTTAGAAGACTTCGGAAGCTAGTTCACTCATCGTCTCTGACACATAGGGTCAAGTTAATTGCCAAGGGGTCCCTGAAGAAACAGAGAACTTCTGTCTGAGTTACCCATCTCTGTAACCAAAAAAACCCAGCTACTCATTAGAGCCCATTATCAAACTAATGAGTTTTGCTAGAAGAATCCAGAATTTTAATACTCCAAAGATTTTAGAAGACCCCTATTCCAGTTTTGCTGAGGCCGTAATCAGTTCAAAACACAGCTGCAGGTGTGCCCCGGTGGAGCAGCAGTTAGGTAAACCGCCACTGAAGTACACAGGTCCCTGGGTTCAAGTCCCAGGTCTGGGGGGAAGCAACCAGTGTGAACTAAACATAAACAAAATAAAATGCTTCTTCCTCCTCTCTCTTCCTGTCTGCCTGCCTACTTGCCTTCATTGTGCCTGCATCTTTCCTTTAAAAACACAAAAACAGAGCCTGTGGCCAGCTCTGGGGGCTAGCCCAGCTGCATCTCTGTCCCATCACAGAAATGTCCCAGATCTCCAAACAAGCAGATTCGCCTGCTCACCTATTCCTGACTTCTCCTCACAGCCTGAAACGAAGTTCCAGACTCAATACTGCCTCTCACGGTGCTGGAGGGCAGGTTGCTATGCACTTTGATGACCATACCTGCCCTGTCCTACCTGCTTCCTCACCATACTTGTACTTGGTACCGGAATAACAAACACGCATTTCCCAAGGGAGTGAGGAGGCGAGGAACAAATCACTGTTGCTTCGACTTTCGTCTTTTTAAGCCAAGAGTGAATGAGCCCTGACCCAGGTTTCTCTTTCACCCAGTGAACATACCTGGGATGCACACACCTGGTTACTAACAAATACGATGCCCCACATATCTAAACAACAGATGGACATTTTAAACAAATCTTACTTGCGTTCATGAGGCGTCTCTGTGCTCACTGAGTGATACCTCGTAAGTTTCCTCTGGGAGACCCCTGGAGACCTCTGGGCCGGTGCTGGAGGCTCCTGGCATTCCACTGGGAAGTGGCTCAGCGTGTTTGCGCGCCGTCTGAAGCCCTGTGGGGGTGGCAGCGTGACGGGCTCCTCTGCGGGGTGGCTGTCTGCGTCACTGCACAGGTCCTCGGCTGAGCCCAGAAGCCTGAAGGCGCTCTCAGAGGCAGGCAGGGCCTCCTTCTCACACACGCATGGCTCCTGGCAGCAAGCAGAGAGCAGTCGGACACAGCGAAAGGAAGCCCTGGGATTTACAGATCTCTAGTGTCATGCAAGGAAACATTTCCTCATGTGAGCACGTCTTCTCGTCAATGGGGAAACTGCCCGGATGCTACTGAAGCCAAGTCCTATACCTGTTCTAAGCCAAGCTACAAACAGAACCCTCTCTCTAGAAAACTGGACGTTACTTGTGAGAAGTAGAATGCATGTTCTCTAGCGCATCCACTTGGTTTAAACAAATCAAGTTCTTTATCTCTGCCAAGCGTGTTCGTACATATTACATGCACATTTTAAGGCTCTCTCTGAATCTGATCTAATGTGGAGATTTGACTTGGCAGTCTTTGAGGTTAAAACCTTGACCCGTACTAGTCTTAGAACATGGAAAAATATCTCTCTAGGCATTTGTTGCCTCAATTTAAAGCAAATCAATTAACTTCTTCCTATACCTCAATTTCTTCATTGATGTATTTCACATTAAGTGAAAACTTATCTCACAAGGTTTCAAGAATTAAGCAAAATAACACAAGTGAAAGCATTTTGTACAATGTAAACTTTTGTGCAAATATAAGTTACTGATTTACTAGATACTAATACTGAAGCGGGAACCCAATCGTTCACTGAGAATCATGAACGTATTTTAATACTGTGGGCTCTCAACGCACAGACTTTCCACATGAATGAACTATGACCACTCCTGCAGACAATGCTTAGCACTTCTCCCAGGACATGGTTGCCAACCAATACATTTTCTTAAGTACAAAATAAGAGAAATATACCAACTCATCCCTAATGAAACTGCTAGACGGGATAAATCAACACAGAGAATAAAAAGAAATGAATACATCTGACAGTAAACTGGAGAATTTAATTTCTATCTTTTCATTTGCTATAGTATTGAGTGTCTTTTAGATGATTGCAATGAAGGATTTTATTTTTTAATTAGATTTGTGTTTTTTAAAGGGCCAGGTTATATACATTTACTTTTGTAGGAATTAGGTGGGAAGAGCATCTTTTCCAGTACCCTATGAAATGTTAATTACTTAAAACATAATCAAAATCTCTCATTCTTCCTTCAGGACACTATTGCTCCAAAGATACTTTTAACTTAAGGATTTAAAATGTCATCAAAGACAATACATCACAAGTAGAGTGTCCATCACATAACCTGTTCATCTCAGTCCTTCTTAACATTCCTACAAATTATGTGACAGTACTGACCCTCAGATCAACGTCACACCTGGAAGGGCCACTTGGAAGTACAGCTTCCTGGAAACTCTTAGATGATCAACTTTGGGGAAGAGATTTAATTCTATAAAACCGCTATCTTTACAAGTTCTTCATTCTCCGGGGTGAAAAATGATGTAAAGAAGTATACATAAAGGTATTCAAACACACATAAAGGTGTTCAGAAAAGTTGCAATTCTCTTAGAATTACCATAGAATGGCAGACTACGTGTATACTCTCAGATGTGTATTTTGGGGAAAAATAAACAAGCAATGAAAAGTACTGAAGTCATATGAGTGACCCAAGTTTCTTCAGAGTATATTTATTCACACTGATTCATCTGGAATGTCTCCTTCCTTGACTACTTCTACAGGTAGAATTCCTTAACTTCAAGCTTTAACTCAAAAGAATCATAGCCTGCTCTGCTCCATCTCTTATTCAAAACTCTCAGGCTTCCTGCCACACACACACTTCATGATGCTGGTATTATTTGGGTATCAGTCATTTCTCCACCAGGTAAGTTCCTGTATAGCCAAGCTAATTCACCGGTACACAGCAGGTAAACCACCCCCCTGCCAATCTGAACTGCAGGGTGAAATCAGTATGTAGTGGATGGACGCTATGTGCCACCAGATTTTAATTTAAAACCACATTCAGATACTGGTGTCTTAGACCTCAACCTCCAAAATGGGCTCACAACGCAGCAGCATTAACATTACCTTGGAGTCTGCTGGAAATTTAGCATTTCAGGCCTCACCCCAGGCCTACTCAGTCAGAATCTGTCTTTTCATCAGAACCTCATTAAAGATGTGTATGCAAAGTTGAGAAGAACTCATCTAAGGCAGTTTCTCAAATGGCAGACTATACCACATTAGCAGGTCATGATATCAGCTTAGTGGTTTGCCACAAACACTTACTAAATAAAACAGACTAGAAAATAATTGCATGTATCATGTTGTGTGCAGTAAATATTATTCTGTGAAAGCTTATTTTGATTTTGCATGTGAGTGTATGTGTATGTGTGGTTGCGAACCATTTCACAATGTAAAATGCATTTCTTACTGTTGGTTATAGTCTAAAAACTTTGGAAACCACATTTCCAGGAGCAATCTCAGAAGAACTTAGTGTTTCTGTGGTATGGGGCTCGTTCCACAAAAATGTCCTCTCTCTTGCATCCGAGGGCAAAGAGAAAGCTGACTTTCCCAGAACAAATCCCCAAGACCGCTTTTTGCTTGTTAAAGCATTGAACAAATCAAGTTTAATATGCTTAAGATCTAGAAAGCAAGAATTAAAACAAGGACCTAGACATACATTTGTTACCAGAGAAGTTTGCTCATTATCACAAAGTTATACTTGATGGCAGTCGCAAGAGGCAAAATTTTGTTGTTCATTTATGAAAACAGTAATGTGTAATTAAAATCTTCAAACCAGTTAGAAGACAAAGTAAGTTTCGGAAATTTAAGTTGCCTGCTTCTTGGAATTCATAAACCCACGGTGGAGGTTTCCCCCAATTTTAGCTATTTTTAATATTGAAAAATCTACCTGGGCAAGAAAACCATGGATTGCTTTGTGATCATTAGATCTCAGGGATCTGAAATTGCAATCTCATTTCTCTGTTTAACGGTGATCTGCTGATTTCCACATTACGATACAACTCTATGACCAGCCACCATGAAGTACGGACACACCAAACTTTTTCACGACTGAAGATGAGGCGTCTCTTTCTTCCTTTTGACAGGCCCTATGATAGATGGGCAAGACCCACGTGCAGGCTCCTGCAGGTGTCCTATCAAGAGAATGTGCTTACTGTGCTGGTGTCACTTAGCGTGCCGCACACGGAGCTGTCTAGATCCAGACTGGCAGAATGTTCTGGCAGGCCTCTGGCTTTGTTGCCCTACATAAAGAAAAGGCAGTTGAGTTATGACCCCCAAGACTTCCAAAGACCTCAGCTAGAAGCAGGTTGATCTATTTACATAAACTCGGGAAAAATGCATGTACTGACAAATCCTGCTGAGCACGTGTACGCCGAGCAGCCAATATTTCTGGCATGTTTTATAAATAATACACCAACCTAAATGTTCCACAACACCTTGTGGATTAATCATCGGCAAGGATCGTAAGCAGAAAGAAAAGAGAATCACCTATGAAGAAAAGGGAGTGTTCAAGTCAGTATTCTCAGCCATATCCACTCTGAGTCACACGTTGTCATAAGCCATCAGCTGTGTGACATCAAACAATATGCCATCTGCTTGGGGGCTCTCAAAGGCAGCCACCCCAATCTTGGTTTTGTGAAGGGACTGTTTTTCATTATCTCTAAGGATGCTGCAAAATTCTCTAAAGCATCCTCAAACCAAACCAAAGTTAACTTTCTTTAAAAAAAAAGAAAAGAAAAAAAGCACGTTTCAAATGAAGTATGTCATAAAACAAAAAAGAACCATGAAGAGAATATTGTGAAGGGGGCACAGTGAAGTGAGTGTAGTAGTAGTTGGGTCGATCGCCTGCAAAGGAGCGCAGACCACACACCCCTGGGTCCAAGTCCCAGGTCCAGAGGAAAACAAGCAGTGTGAACAACCAAATAAAAATAAAATAAAAATGCTCCATCCTCCCTTCTCTTCCTGCCTACTCACTCACCTTCATTCCTCCCTCACCTTCCCTTTAAAACAAGAAATATTGCAAAGTGTGAAACTCTCAAAGAAAAACTGATTTCACAGAAGTGATCTTGAGTGTATTTACATTCATGGAGGGAAGGAGGAGCAATTTCCTAAGGAACTCTCTGATTGGTGCAAATGTGCCACTGTACTCTTGGAGAGAGCCTCAGTTCACAAACTTTTCTCACAGACGACCAAAAAACAAATCTCTTATGCATTGCAGGTCATATGATGTCTGCAGTACTGCTCAGCGCTGCACAAAGTAGCCTTAGACAACGGTAAATTAATGGATGTAGTTGCATCTCAACAAAACTTTATTTACAAACACAGGTGATGGTATTTGCGCCAATGGCTACTTTGTGCCTGGAACCACTATTGAGAGCTCCAGGCATGAAAGAGCAGCTGACAGTAACTGGTATTTTAGGTTGTACCAAGTGACACCAGGGAGAACACATACTCATTCTACAGAATAACATTCTTCTAGAAGACAAAAAATTCTGTAGAATACAGAAGACTGTAGACTTTATTTTCCAACCCAGTCTATGATAAAAACTGAATTTAAAATGTAGATAACATTATTCTAAAACTGAGAATACATTTAAAAAAAAAAAAGACTTACTTTTCTATACTCTGACGAACATAATAGAAGAAAAAGCAAAGAACTGAATTGTATGCTCTTTGAAAGTACTTTAAGTTAGGAGAAACTATGCCACTTACCCGGGACAAAATATTCTCTAAAGACTCGGTTAAAGATCGCTTTGCTTTGTTTTTCAGCATATCTAGCCTAAATCGAGTGGTACTAGGTGGTAATTCATTTCCAGTATTCTCTGCTGTAATCTGTGATGTCTGAAAAGTGAGAAACAATGAAATATTAAGTCACTTAAAGATTACTTCTTTCTTTTTTAAAGGAATGAAAAATCTCAAGGATGCATGATCCCAGACCCTTGTTCTGATTCTATCTGCATCCTCATCTTATCTACTCTTTGGTGACATGACGCCGAGTCCAGGCAATAATTTTGCCTCAAAGAGTTGCTTTGCCTACTCCAAACAAAATAACTACATGTGCTTGGAAACCAAATCAATTAATAAAGCAGTTTAGTACTCAAAATCAATAGTTGGATCAAAGATGCATCCTTCACTATAACTGTGGCCTGTGCAAGTCACTACCTCTGAGTCACAATGTCCTCTTCTGTAAATTAGACCAACTTCAAGACCAGATCATAAAGCTGTCTTGTGAAATTAAAATAGGTAAAACGCTAAGCAGCTTCTGCTCTAAAGGTAGCTAGGATTAACTTATTCAAAATAAAGTAATGGCTTACCATTCAGACAGCTCCGTGTGTAGCTCAGAAGGTAAGACAAAATTTATCAACCTCAGACTCTATTCCCTCTGCCCATTCCTAACCTCATCATCCTTTCTACAGAGTTCTCTTCTCCACTTTATCCTCTCTTTTACTGTTCCCATCCTCCCTTTCTCTCCTCTGCAACCATGCATCTCTCCCCTAACTGACTATAACATCAAAGAAAACATAAGAGCTTGCTTGTCAACCACTAAATAAAATGTAATGTTCCTTAGACCAAAGAGGTATGTTTAAGAGATTAAAAAACTACCTAAAAATTCTAGATTAAATTGCATCTCACTTAAATGGATTCTTACCTGATACTTCCTGCCAAAGATTTTGCTGGAAAGCCACACAAGTAAGCACATCCTCTATTATTCAAACATTGACTTTTTTATTCCTATGTATGTCAGGCATACAGAAAAGTGTACAGGCTAACACAACAAAGGCTACACCAGAAACCATCACATTTCTCTCTTCTGACTCATACTAATTTAGAGTCCCACTATCAACCAGGTATGAGCATTCGGTTCTACATGATGCTGTCATTTTTAAATTTCTACCCATCTGACAAGACTGTAGACAGTCTCTTAATCTGTCTTTCCCTGATTCCTGGGATTAAGCAGTCTTAATTTTATCCAGTTATCTATTGGTCAAAGACTCTATAGCCCCTGAGAAACAATGAAATCCCAATTCACCCATGAATGTTAGACATCTTTCAAGGCATGAAAAAGAAAAAGTTCTGATCAGTTACATATGGCTTTTTCTAGTCATCCAGAGATCTACTTCGATGAAAATTAGAACATGAATTTAAAAAAAAAAAAAAAAAAAAGATGACTAGCTTAGCCATGCCTTCAGAAGGTAGACTACCATTTATCTGTGTACTAATAGAGTACACTCGACAGCCAGACATGGAACACCGGCTGAAGAATGAGTGACTCAGAAAGGGTCAGCAGACAGCCCCACGGTTACACATGCTTCAGGGTGACAGGCACAGCAAATACTAAGTGTCTGCTCGACTCTGCACACCATGGACAAGTGCCTTGCTAGTTGCAAATGGCCCTGTCAGTCATTTGTCAAGAACAGAGCCTGTCCAGACTTGAGGCGACCTCCAGAGTGAAGGGAATTATCCAGAAAAGGTTCTCAGTGGCCTGCCCTGGACTCCACACCAGCTCACTCACGAAGTTATGTGTGGACTTGCTTTCACATTTCTGAGTTTTCATAAAAGAGACATTTTGAATTGGTTGTTTTGGAAGAAAATAAGGGCTAAATCACTAGTAGACATAGTGGATCCTACACAGACAAAAATACAAACCTGCACTTGTGATTTTCTTTCTTTCAAGTAGGCTCTAAAAAATCTCTGTACACTTAATTTAATGAGACTTCTGTTGTCTGTCATCTAAAAAGATTATTTTCCATGTCATAATTCAACTATAATTTGAAAATAATGTGCATTTAGAAAAGAAGTCATCGGAAAACAATGCAGTCCTTGTTCATCTTAAAATAAGCATCTAGAAGTCTCTCCTTTGAAGAGGACGCTGGAGCTCAGACAACAGCTTCTAGCTGAGGGTTCTGGAGTGAGCTACCGTGCAGCCATCTCACTGCCCAGGACTCAACAGTTTGCTCTAAGTAAGGAAGTTCGGGGTCAAGTTTCAAATTCTAATGCCAAGCACTGAAGTTCTTAGTGTAATGTCACTCCCATTGCACCCTGGACAAAGGTGAGGAGACAGGCACCGTGCAGGCCGCCGAGCTTTCTGTGGCAGCATCTACTCTTAAATGTCATTCCATGCGCGACACCCGTCCCCATCTGCCCCACTATATGCACAGACTACTCTCACCTTCGCCTGGCACAACCTAAATATTTCCAGTTTCCTTACGTGCTGAACAAATAAAAATAAAATAGAGAAAAAAGGGATTTCGAGTGTCAGAAAATCCTCAAGACTATGCTTTACATATTGTTCTAGTAAAATTCTAAGAAGAAACAAGATGCCATACCTGCTTGACCTCCCCAATATGGATGTGAGCTTTTTGTTTCTCTTCATATAAACACCTCAGGAAAGAAATAATCAATTCATTCTCTCGCTGCTCATTTCTTGGTCTCATTTTCTTTAAAAAAAAAAAAAAAAGTAGAATTCGTTAAATGTATTAGTGTCAATAAAACCAGTAAGCAGTCCCTCTGGAAAAGCTAAACGTTCCATTCATCCATTAACTAATGCTTTCACCCAATCATTCCACTAGGGGGCACCAGTGATCCTAAAAGTGGAGAACTGGTTTTTTTCAATAGACAGTTGGAGCCAGTGGGCCAGAGTCTAGCTTTTGACCTGATGTCCTTATACCAAAAATAACTATTTTACATCAGATAGAGGCACAGTCAAAATATTTAATAAATAAGTAGTTTCAAAAACAGAAGAGAAGAATAAAATCTGTATAAATACCCCAGAGGTCAAGAGCCATAATGACTACACATTTATAAATTTTTATGGTTAGGGAACTAGAAAGGAAAACAGCAACTAGATTCAGGGTCATGGTCCCACATGTCAAATATGTACGTCATGAGCACTTTCCAGAAGCCCCACAAGGCATGTTTCAGGCAGGGACTCAATTTCTTTTCTGAATTCTCTCTCCTTTTACTTTCCATGCAGGGCACACAGGCCTGGCAGTCAGGGTGCGCAGGCTTTAGGCAAAGGAAAGTCATTTCATCTGTCTCATCTGTTCAAATGAGAATTATGCATGAAATAAACTCCAAGGCTCCCCAAGTCTTTGGATTTGAAATATTGGTGAGAGTTCATTTTTAGAAGGCCATCCGATTTAATGTATTGTTTTCTCTGAACGTTAAAAAAAAATCAAAGCTGAATTACTCTGGCGATATACAAAGCTTCTAGTCTATAAATTTTGGAAATCTACCTTTTGGATATTGACCGCTCTTACCTTACTCCAAATTTCTAGCTTAAAACTGAACACAAAATTTGGGTATAACAAACGGATGGGCCATACAGGCATCCCAGTCTAGATGAACGCCACTTGGGCGATCTTCTTCCCCAGACAACTAAGGAAGAATGATTTTACGACCTCTTACAGGCAAGAGATGCCAAAGTCACAATACACCGAATGGTCTGACATACCCCCTCTTAAAGAAAAAGGTCCTTTCAAAAGGTAAGCTGTTCTGCTAGTCAAGGAAATGATAATAAATGATAAGGGGTTGTTTTCACTGAGGACTTCCTGATTTTTCAAATTGCACTTTAGAGACTAGACTAGATGCTCTGAAAATCTGGGTTCCAAGCCAGAAACGTTAATGTTCTGAATCTTCCACATTATGTGCAACAAGCAGATGTTTCTAGAAGAAGTTCCCAGCAGGTCGTCAATGAAAGGGCAGTGGCAGTCAAGGGCCACAACTCCAGCATAACACTGCCGACCCCAATAATCTCTGGATACAGGCAAATCTAAAAAGTCCAAGAGGCAGCAGAAACTCTCATTGCTGGCAGGAAAGCAAAATGTCAGCCACTCAGGGAGTCAGTTTGGTGGCTTCTTACAAAACTAGTCATGCTCTTACCATACCATCCAGCAACTATGCTGCTTACTATTCACCCAAAAAAGTGGAAATTTTATGTTTACATATAAAACATTTATGTGCAGGTTTTTAGCAACTTACAATAGCCAAATTCCTAAAAACCAAAACCAAAGCAACCCAGGAGTCCCTCAATAAATACGCAGATCGAAAAAACTATGGTATGACCTGACAACAGAACGTTACTCAGCACTTAAAAGACTTTGCAAGTCACTAAAAACCATGAGGACACTTAAGAGCAATTGTTAAGTGGATGAAGCTAATCTAAAAAAGATGTAAGATTAAATAAACGTACTGTAAGATTCTAATTATGTGACATTCTGAGAAAGGCAGAACAAAGGAAAAAGGAATAATCGACATTTTTCTCTTGCATGTGAGGTTCCATCACAAAAAGTTGAGCCGTGGAGACCTGGGGCAAGTGGGAACAGCCAAGATGAACATGCAAAATAATAAATGTTAATAATAAATAATAACAGAGCTAACAACTTTCCTCTTACCTGACATCCATATTAAGACCATTTAATTACCAGCAGGGGATTCTGAAGAAAAATTATAAAAATTAAGCCACAGGGGTGGAAAGGACAGAGAGAGGGTCACACAGGCAGAGTGCGGAGGATTTTTAGGGCAATGAAACTATTCTATATGATACCGTAATGATGGATACATGTCAAAATCCACAGACTGTACACCACCAAGGATGAATCCAAGGTAAACTATGAATTTCAGTTGATAAAGTTTTAATACTGGCTCATCGTAACGAATGTACCACACACTAAAGCAAATAATGTGGGAAACATGTAGACAGGAAGGTGGAGATGGAAGTCATAAGAACTGCCATTTCCACCTAATTTTTCTGCAAAATTATAACTGCTCAAAAAAAAATCTATTTAAAAACAATCAAAGTCCAGGAAAAGGAGCAAGCAGGAATCACGAGGCCTCTGAGCAGGAACCCGAAGATTGATGCATTCTTTCCTCTATATCATTAAATTAAATCTTTGGGTGACTTGCTCAAGAAAACACATGTTTTCTTGGAAATATCTCTTCATTCTCGCTCATTTCAAAATATCAAAGGTTAAGAATGCAGCAGTAAGAGAGGAGCATTATCAATGAATTTTCTTTTCCCAAAAATATACATGAAAGAAACTTCAAGCGGGCACAAAATGAAACTACAATTGAGTACAATTATCACAGTTGCTTCCCATGGAAAACTGAAGCCAAGGTGCCTTAGTGGAGTAGAGGTTAGATCTGCCACCTCTGAAGTATCACAGTTTATACAAGTCCCAAGCACCTGGGTTTAATCTGACTGAGGGGGAGGGGAGGAGTGGGCACAAACAATGTGAACAACTAAATAAAAATAAACAAAATGCTTCCTCTTCCTCTCTCTTCCTGCCTGCCTGGCTGGCTGCCTGCTCACCTTTGTTCCTACCTGCACCTTTGCTTTAAAAACAAAAAAAGTGATTTCCAAAATTCCCAACACTGACCAATGGATAGTTCTGAGAACATCTAGAGTCTTCTGAGGAAACTACTTTAAAGGGCAATGCTCACTCGGACTCTCAATTCTGGCATCTTGGCAAACATTACAATACGATCAGTTAGTAAGTCATTAGAAAACAGATCCATGTGAATCTTGTATCATTCAAGGGAGAGCCACAGTTAAAACAACGGAAGATAAAGGATGACCTGGATTTTCAAAATTAGGAGCAATATGACTTTTCTGGGGTCTTTATACCAGTTAAAATACTATAGTCTTCTAGAAAAGCACAGTGGAAGCCTACGTATAGTAACAGAATAGATTTCTTTTAAGCAAGTCTTTGTCATTGTTTTTTTTCTTTACCATAATGTATTATGTCTACAAACAGGTCAAAGAGAACCTCAGAATCACATGCATTAGGAACTTTTCATTGATGCTGACAAGTATTTGGTGTATTACCTCTTCTGATTCATCACACTGTTTTTGAAAAAGGTTTTTGAAAGTGCTGTCTAAAGAAAAGAGAAAACTCACACGGCGGGGCAGGGAGCGGGGATATGCCCCTTCTATGCTTTCGAGAAAGATGGTCCCAAAGCAGTCTGATAGTACGAGTGCAGCAAAGGACCCAGCACCCGGTGAAACAGTTCTCAGTTTCCACTGGAAATGCACTATTAGAGGCAAACTGAGGCGCCACTTAAATTCCAATTCGAATCGCACTGAAACTGTAAGCACTGTGTACTCAGCACTCTATAGCTCTTTTAAGAAAAAAACGAAGTGCATCACAAGTTGATTCAGGAAAAAAAACAGAAATGAAAAGGTGATCAGAAATTATGAGAATTACACTGTCAACTCTGAAACTGTGAAATCTTCCCCATGCTTGCTTTCTATAGACGCGTGTGAATCTTACTGTGGAAGGAGAACCGGGCTCCAGAGAAGTCTAACATGGGATCAGAAAGAAAAAGACAAGCCTGTCATTTCTCACACAAGCAGAAAACAGGCCCTGGGTCCTCTCTGGACAGTCGCCCCTGACGAGGGTGAGGAGCCGCGGTCTGGTTTGCTGGCTCTCTGCTTTTCTTTAATGACTTCTCCACGTGCAGAACCCCTGCCAACCTCCTTCCCACCAAAAAAGAGAGACTCATTCTTTGTTCTGGCGTGTCTCCTCCCTCGGAAGCGCCAGGAAGCCACAGAAGATACCCTCCAGCTAAAGCAGGGATGATTTTGGATGAGTTCATTAGAGATTCCTAACGAACAGACTAGACGTGCCAGCACACACAGCGTGGTCTCCCCAAGAGAGCTGCATCTGAATGCAAAGATGAGCTTGAGACTAGGTTTAATGCAGAGAGCTGATGAGGTTGGTTTTTGTCTTGTATTTTATTTTTATGTTTAGATTTGATGATTAAGAAGCTCTGAGTAGAGAACACCATCTACATTTATTTACAAAATTGAAAAAAAAAAAAAAGAGGAAGTATAATTATGTTCCATTTCATGCACAAAACATCATCTTCTTTGACTCCCACATTTTGGGCTGAGACCCTAGGGAGGAACGTTCTAGCTGAGCTTGGCTGTGGGTTGAGGTGGGCTTGGGGACCAACAACTGGGTCTTCCATCTCCCAGGCTGAAGCTTTTGCCACTTTAAAATGCACTTTCTCTTGCTCCCCTGGGTTTAGTCACTTTCATTATTAAAAGTAAGACCTGATAGGAATCTGCACGTCTGCCCTGGTCCCTCCACGAGGCTGCTAAAGTTGAAACCAAGATGAACTCAGGCCACTGCCTCAGGAAGCTACAGCTCTGCTCTGTGGTTTGTTTCTAAGTGACACTTCACAGATAGGTTTGTCAGCCTTTTCTTTCCTTCTAGAAATTCAAATCTTGTACTGTACCTGAACCTCCTCAAAAATAGTTGCTTGCTCCTGATTAGTTAATGTTGTCAGGTGCTTCTGGAGTTCGAGTTTGGTTTTGGAAGAATTCATTCCTGTGAAGAAAAAGAGAAACATGAACATACTCTAAGAGTTATGAGCTACAGTTAACACCTTCCAAACACACTCCATTACATTCTTACTCACGGTTCAGGCCTTTAAGGTTTTTACAGAAATTCTACTCGATCATAATGTTGATGATGATGATGATGACATTTCTTAGCGGGGCCTCAGCTAGGTACCATCCTACACATTAGGCCTGCGTCATTTCATTTACTACTCAGAACAACCTGATGAAGAGGGTGCAGAGCTTACATATTTCCAAAGACCACCACCTTGGGCTCTACCTCAGGTCTCTCTGGATCCAAGTTACACTTTTTCATCACTATTCCATGTTAAAACCCCTCATACCATCAGAATACTGGCCTCAGAAACCTGACAACTTTTCTTGAGAAAATGACTGCAAACTGTTTGAAGAATGACTGACATTTTCTGTTGCATGTTAGCAAACATAAAATTGACTCATGTGGCTAACAACTTTCCTTTTACCTGATAACCCTCACTAATATCACTGAGACCATTTCATGACCACTACAGAGGATTTTGAAGAAAAATTATAAAAAATAAAGTTAGGCTGTGCCCTGGTGGCCTAGTGACTAAGTCTGTGGCTCCTAGCTGGCCCAGCCTACAAACACCAGGAAGACCCGAGTTCATGACCAGGGCTGTGGGAACAACCAAGATGAACAAGTAAATAAAATAAATGCCTCTTCCTCTCTCTTCCTGCCTGTCTGCTCTCCTTTATTCCTGCCTGCACCGTTTCTTTTTTAAATTAAAAATTGTAATGCCTATTAGAATCTGCTATTTCAAAAGGTTCCTTCTCCATACATTCAAGGCTCAGGCCCTGTTTTGACTTTCCTGGGGTCCAGAAATAACTGTTAACACTTGATGAGACCTAGAATACAAGCAATTGCTGACCTACTACCCTGAAAAGAGCTGCTGCCGATTATTTTGTCGCAAGGGCAGCCATGCCCTCACCCACCAGCCACTCCTTTCTTCTGCTCAGAAGAGTGAGCACGGGGCCGGAGTCCGGCCGGGGCCCTCACAGAAGAGCGTGGCTGCACCTGCATCATTAGGGCAGCTTTCCAAATCTGAACAGGGATGTGGCAATCAGACCTGTTTTGCAGAGGAGTCTGCTGAAGCCCAGAGAAGCCAGGATCTTGTGCAAGGCCAGGACACCAACCAGCAGCCACACCTGCCCCAGAGCCCAACCCCTCCCTCCCACTGCAGCCGACGACCGCTGCCGCAAGGTTGACTTCTCACAAGGTTGCATTCTCCCAAGAAATCCTTCAAAAATCCCTAAGGGGCTGCCATAAAAATAATGGCCAATAGTGGGCAACCAGGTGGCTCAGGTACAGCTAGAGGTGTGGACCACGTAAAAACCCAAAGACCTGGCTTCACCACCTGGCTGGGGACAAAAATAAGCAAATAAAAATGCTTCTTTCTTCTCTCTCTCCCTCCAAAAGTATTTTTTTTTTTAAAGTTACTGAAAAAGCAGTAATAGTCAATACTTCTTGATTGGGAAGTTATTTTGCTCAACACAACATGCATAATTTCATTTAATCTTCAAAGTAACCTTTGAAGTAGGTGCTATTTTTCTGTATTTTTTGTAATATATAGATGAAGAAACTGAGGCACAGTGAAGTATTTTGTCCAAGGCCATCAGCTCAGTAAGAGGCAGTGTTAAGAATCTAAATCCAGTCTGTTTGCCTCCAGAGACCAGACGCAGAAACACTCCACTGCCTCCTTCTCAGGAGCCAAGTCATGGGATGCAGTGGGTGCTTCCATGACACCCCGAGGTGCATTTCAGAGAGGGGCAAAGTACAGAAAGGACAGGTGGGCTTGGTCAGAACCCAGTTAAGGTAGTCTTCCAGCAAGCTGCCAGGTCATATAAACCAGGGAGTTCTAACTACTTCAACATTCAATCAAAACAGTGTTTAAGATCATGAATAAAATAAGAACGCAGTAACCACGAACTGAAAGTTCTCCCTGCGTATGGAGGACCCCTCAGCAAAGTGGAAGCATCCTATTTGGGAAACACGGTACTGTGTGATGAGACAGTCACACACGGGGATAAAAACCCCGAGCTCTAAGAAGAGTTAGAGTACATCTACACTTCTAACAATCATTGACATGTGTCACCCTTGTCTTCAGGATGCCTCCACTCACTAGGTCCTTCCTCCTCCACCTCTAGACAGAGGTGGTCGTGCCCAAGCCACCATCGCCCACTCCAGGGTGGCCGCCACAGTAAGAAGGTGGTGTCCCCTATGTGATGTCAAAAGGCAACCAGAGTCAAGGGTATTTCTACAACCATCCATCCCTGTTGTTAGCAGGCCTGCTTTCACACTGTGGGGGGCTGGGGGTGCTCTGATTAGAGGGCGCTCTGCTAAAGGGCTTCGCTTGGCCAGAGGCAAATTCAATTATTTTTTTTGTAATTCTTAGTGGAAGAAAAATTCAATCTAGTAATTCTTGAGATGCTCTTCTAAATTTAAAAGAAGCAAAATACTACATAAAACTGCTATAAAGTTGTACATAGTTCAATCACGGACTTGGCACAGCTGCACCTCTTAACATATTGTAAGTGCACGTAGATGGAGAGAAACAGTCCACGTAATCAATATGTACAGTGTATTCATTCTGGTTATAGAAACTGGGGCATAATGTGATGTACCAATTGATTAACAAGACAGAGTTTAAGTCTGTTTTTTGTGGTTGTTTTAAAGGAAAAGTGCAGGTAGGAATGAAAGCGAGTAAGTAAGCAGGCAGGAAGAGAGAGGAAGAAGAAGCACTTAATTACTTATTTTTATTTAGTTGTTTACATTGGTTGTTCCTCCCAGACCTGGGACATGAACCCGGGTCCTTGGAATGTATATGGACTGTGTTCTTGCAGAGGTAGCAGACCTAACCGCTACTCCACCAGGGTGCACCAAGTCTTTATCATTGTGGCCATGTAACTGATCCACTCCAAGTTTTTTTAAGTTCTTGACGAGACCACAACTTCCTATTAAGGACTAGGCTGACCATATTTCCTGGAGACAACAACAGGACACTGAGATGGCGAAAGCAGAATGGGGTTATGCGCTGTCATCTAAGGGGAGGGGAGGGGAGGAGGCGGAGCAATCCGAGCTGGAACGGAGCAGCCAGGCCAGCAACAAGTAAGTACAGTTTGGTGCCAATCAGGTAATTGCGTAGGAGCAACATGCAGTCTGGAGGGAATTCATGCAGACAGCCAGGACCTATGCAAGGAATGCTGGCACCACAGGCAAAAAACCAAATTCAGCGCCCCTATAAGCCCCACTCTAAATGTCCTGCCTCAAACACATGCTGCTTTAACCATCGCAGTGCCAGAGACGACTCCCACAGTGCTTTCCTGCAGCCTGACCACAATGCAGTGGCTTACTCCCTTCGAAGAAATAGGTGTGCAGCGGGGAGGGAGTCCCCTTCCCAAACTCCTGTTTTCTCACAGGGGACACAAACAGAAATAGCAGACATGGCCCACAACTGTCAACACTGGCAAGGGTCGTCTTTAATGAGAGGTAAGAGAGGCAACAGCTTTTGGCCTCCCTCAACAGACAGGGCCCAGAGCAACTTAACTGCCCCTTCTGCCTGTGTTAAAGACGGCCCTGGTTTATAAAAAAGGGTCAAAACTGACATTTATATGAAAATGATGGGGCTGTAGGGAAATATGAAAAAAGCAGTACTCTCCTGTTTAAAACAGTACACATGGTCAGTCTAATTAGGACTACTCTTCTAGGAACATACCAAGAGTTTTAACAAACCACTTCATTCTACTTATTTATATAGCAAAAAGCAATGGCCTGAAGTTGTTCATAAGATAATTAGCATCTCCCCTACTAAGGATGTGCTAGTAACGTGCCATCGCTACTTTAGAAATGCTTCCCCCACCATATAAGTAAAATATACTCTCACCAGCCTTCTAATGGTGCAAATTAATAGATATTTTTACATTAGCATAGCTTTCTGCTTTGGCTGGATTTTATCAGGTTAAAAGATTAAGTGATGATTCTAAAGCTACAGCAGCAAAATCCCAACCCAGATTAAACTTTTCAGCGAGAACTTTCTGAAAGCTAAGCCAGACCAAGAAAGATTTATCAAGTAGAACTCTGAAATCCTTCCAGTTCCTGCAGATCTTGATCTACTTTATCTTCAAGGCCAAAGTCACTGTTGGTTTCTTAATAAGCTCTTAAGGGACACTTCTGTCATCATTTACCTTATCTTGACAACAACAAAGGAAAGAGTCAGTGATTCCCTCAGAGAGGAACTGTGGTTAAAGCACAACTCTTCCTGCTCCCAGACATACTTTGTAAAATGTCAACAAACAGTAACAACTGGGAAAAAGAGATGAAAATATTAATCATTTTGATTAATTTTACAGAGCACTATAAATGCCATCAGATGAATTTTGAAAACCTTAGGATGACAAATGGCATTTTATTGAAAAAAAAAAGGGGGGAAGAAGAAATTGCCTTATATCCATTAGGAGGATGATTATCATCAAGAAACAAAGTAACAAAGGTCAGAAAAGCGGCAGAGAAATTGGAACCCTTGAGCAATGCTGGTGGGAATGTAAACTGGTACAGTTACTATGGAAAACAGCAGAGCAGTTCCCAAAAAAATTAAACAAAGAATTGTCATATGGTCAGACAATTCCATTTCTGGGTATATTCCCAAAAGAATTGAAAAGCAGGAACTTGAGCAGATAAATATCTCTATCTGTACACCAACATACAAAGCCACATCGTTCAAAATAGCCAAGAAGAGGAAAGAGACCAAGCGTCCAAGGACAGATGACTGTAGAAAAAATATGTGGTCAATACATACAATGGAATATTATTCAGCCTTTAAAAGTAATGAAATTCTGACATTTGCTAAAACACAAATAAACCCTGGAGACATGATGCTAAATAACAAACCAAACATAGAAGGACAGATACTGCACAAATCTACTTCTAGAAGATACCCAGAGCAGTCGCCTCTGGGGAGACAGAAAGCAGAATGGTGGCTGCCAGGGATGATGGAAGGTGAAAATCGTTAGTGTTTCATAAATTTCGGTTTGGAGAGATTAAAAAGTTCTAGAGACAGATGGGTGGTGGCAATGGCTATATACCTGCGTGAATGTACTGAATGCCATTTGAATAGCAGATTTTTACAAGGTCAGAAAGGTAAAATTTTGTTATTTGCACTTTTACAGCAATTATACAAAATGGAAAAAAACAAATTTAAATAGCGATGTTGTTTTTCTTTACACAGGCAGAGCTCACCATGAGTGAGTGCTCTGGAGTTATGGGAAACATCAACTCTTTGTTTCAGTAGTGGCAGGTGTTGTTTAAATCCTATGACTTCCCTCAGAAGCACACACACAGATTTTAGAAATCATCCCACAAATGAAAAATG
Organism: Solenodon paradoxus; assembly: GCA_004363575.1. Lineage (NCBI taxonomy): Eukaryota > Metazoa > Chordata > Mammalia > Eulipotyphla > Solenodontidae > Solenodon > Solenodon paradoxus. Next base: position 153,540 of record RJWH01001677.1, read on the forward strand.
TAAGGCAAAGAAGAAAGGAATAAACCCCTTCGAGTTCCGGATTCCCTCTGAAGGGAATCATGGCCACCACACTCCACCTGCCCTCGGTTCTGTCCTTCCTGACCCGGCCCCTCATGTCATTCTAGGACACAACCTGTCTCTTCAAGAGGGCTCTCCTCTATTCTCTTTCTGAGTTGTACGTCCTTCCAACTCTGAATTTGCCCAAACCTCTCCAGTTGTGAAGTGCAAAGTCGGCTGGGTCTCTCCACCACATGGGAGGTGTCCTAGGAGAACAGCTTGGTGGCGGCAACAGCGAGGGCCTCCCCACCTGGAGCTGACTCCTCAACCCACCATCTACAAGTTCTCTCCTCATTGTCAAATGTGCAAAACCAACAGTCCCTTTTTCCATAAGCTGGTGAGGATTAAACGGATAATAATACATACTAATGAAAGCATTCAGCAAAGTACCTGGCACGTCTTAGTACTCAGTACGTAACACCTTCAAATCGTAACATTAGGGCTTCTCCCTAAGCCAAATACCTAGAATCTGTAGTCCATCCACATTCACTGTCACTACTTTTTGTATACATTCTCGTACACCCCTCAACTGCAGTTGGTCTTCAGGCCCTTCGGGCCATGAAAACTGTTTGGCAGAAGTTAACGAGGACTTCCTCCTAATGGAGAAACCTGGTGGAAATCCTTCAGCTTTTATCGAACTAGATCTCTCTATAACAGTCGATAAGACTGATCACTCATACGACCTTGATAAATAATGCAAACCAACTCCTCCACCACCCTTGGAGTACCCTGGAGGCAAGCTGGGAAAAGGAGCATGGAGTCTATCCTGAGCACCCAGCACAATACCTGACGTACGACCACCTCCCCTGCATGATGTGAGTCCTCTGTAACTAATACAAGACCTCTGTGAGGCAAAGCCTTCCAATGAAGGCAGATCCTGTAAGGTTTTCTGGGATCCTTAACTCCTGCTGCCTTTAGGCGTGACCGGGGGGCTCGACTCACCCTCTATCCGCTCACAGAGCTGGTGCAGGCCCTGCAGCGGGCAGCCCTCACACAGCTGAGCTGGCGCTCTGGCCGTCCGCTGCACCGCAGCCACCGTGAAGGCCTGTTTCAAGGTCATCATGATTTCATCCACCTGATCAAAGAGAAGAGAAATGGTAGCCAGTAAAAAGTTCATTTGTGGTTCAAAATGAGCGGGGCTGAGATTTCAGGGCTCTGTGGAAAGCTCTGGTACTTCGAGACTTTTCTGGACTATGGGTCCCAGGCTGATGGATAACAATAGTAACTGCCTGGACTGAGAAACACTGCCTACATGCTCACAGCTCTCACAGGTCAGGTCAAAACTAAAACCACAAATAAAATACCAAGCAAGAAAGGTGATCCCCTGAACTCAAAGTCCAGAGTGCTATTTATAAAATACTAGACCAGGCACACCCTCACAGAGTAGTGGTTAGGTTGACCACCTACATCCCAAGGACCAGGGTTCGCGTCCCAGGGCTGGAGGGAACAACCAAGATGAACAACTAAATAAAAATAAGGTGTCTCTTCCTCCTTTCTCTTCCTGACTGCCTCTGCTCACCTCCCTCCTGCCTGCGCCTTTCCTTTAAAAAAAAAAATTCTAGACCAGAGGGTGAAAAGGAGCAGGTGAAAATTGAAAATGTACACTCAATAGGTCTCGGGTGTATACTAGCTAGTTATTATATATAAGCACGAATGAATAATTAAAGCCAAATAATATGTCAATGAGGTTGTGTGGTTAGCTAGGAAAGAAAAATGAGCGAGGCAGAAGTTCCTCGGGAGCAAGTACTGCGCTGCGCATTCTCTTACCAGGGCTTCATTTGCGCACTGAAACACGTAACAGACAAAATGGAAGCCTCCGCCGCCCGAAGATTCTCGGCAGATAAACCCAAAATGGTCCACATGTCTAATACCCTGTTGAAAGCAGAGGAAACTGGGAGGTTAACAAGAATCAAGAAGACACTGTATTCTGTGTAAAACGTTCTCCAAGATAATCACTAATACTTTAGGGAAGAAGGGATGATGACTGCCAACAAAAATGGCATGAATTTTGTAAAGCAAGATAATAATCTATTTAAAATAAGTATTTGTGTGTATATGTAAATGTATATATAACATGCGCGTGCACACACACACTCCTGGTGTGTCACAAATACACTTGGAAGTAGTGGCAGCAAAACATTTCCACCAATCACTTAAAAAAAGAAAAGTAGATCTATTTTCTCTAAGAAGGTTATGGCTGCTAAGAGCAAAATTCTTAATTTCAAAATGATAATTTGTCTTAATATTAAAACGAAGGAGAAAAAATTGCAAGATCCCCAATCAAGTACCTAGAAAGCATACATTTCTGTTGAATGACAGATACAGAAAGAATTCATTTAAAAAATCAAAAGCAATTGAGCCAATAATCCATCTCCATTTACCTGAGAGCAAAAGGATATCTCCTTAAAATTTTTCTCCAACGCTACTTTTTTGGTGTCAGGACTGATGAGGTAAACTTCGGATTGGCCAATCTTAAAAGACAAGACAAACAAACAAACAAAAACTATCTGTTACTAACGTTGAATTTAAATGTGTTATACAAACTGTCTCATTTCATAACCTTTAAAAATAAAGACGAAAAGGGACATGGTCTTTCTAGGGTCTGACTATCTCACTGTAGAAAACCCCTTCATCCTTACAATTTACCCTCCATGTTTCAGGCAGCGCTGACAGCTTCTGCATTCACCTACCAATGAAAACAATCTTCTTGAGATGAAAGAACCAAATAATTAAAAGTCAGCAATCACCACATACACACACCGTAAGGAAGGTGAGGTTTATATACACACACGCACACACATACACACACACACACACACACACACACACACACATACATAAATGAATCTTAGAGAGAACAGAAAATTCTCACTTAAAACTTCCACTTTCCAGTGACACTTTACTAGAAAGTCTTCTTAAATCGTTGTTAAAATCATCTACCATTTGTCGAGTACACAATCGGCATTACATATCACGCACCTGGCCTTTTGGAACATAAATGAACTCGGGCTCACTGACGTGGGCCAGCAGAGCAGCCCTCACTCGAGGAAGGACCGTGCTGGAAAGCCACACTGTTACCTGCTGTGTCCCACCTGCTGCTCCCTAACCAGGGCACTCGAGTTACAGTCACACAGAAACTACGGTAGTTAACCTGCTGTCTCCTTACGTTAGAATGAAAATTCCAAGTGGGCAGACACCACGCCTCTCTGGATGCTGCTGTATTTCTAGTGTGTTGCCAGGAAACTTGCACACAGCAGTCACATGGTACTGAAAATAAATGCACTGAGTAGTTTTCCCAGTGACACCAAAACTTGTTCTTCTTTTTAAATACAGATCATGGATCAATGGTGAAGAGAGATAATTCAGCTCTATTTAGCCTCTGACACACTGTTTGGGGTTTTTGTTGTTGTTTTTGGGTTGTCCAGCCTCCCCCAGCTCTCAACCCTGGGTCCAGGGGTCGAGAACCTGGGTCCTTGGGTTTTACATGGTCTGCACCTTAGTGCCCTGAGCAACAAGGATACATGTCGATCCTAAACCTGCTCACACCCACAAAGCATCAACCTCAGCAGCCAGCTTCCTTACTCCTCACCCTGAGTTTGGCACCAAAACAAGACATTACATTTAAGGCAAGTTTGCTCTCTGCAGACTGCGATCAGCTTTAAGTCAAAGATGTAACAGAAGGGGGCTGAAAAGTCATCCGTTTCCTGTATTGCAGAGGCCAGCTCACTTCAGACACAAGGCCGAGTCCCATCAGCTCAGGTTCAGGAGACTCCTGGAGACCAGAAGGGCCCAGTCCGGCATGGAACTCAAGAACCACAAACAGTCTCCCCGTCCATTCCTTTCCTGACACACGGCTCATTGTCAGTTTACCCTCATTTTTTAGGAAAAAAATTGAGGAAGTAGCTGACTAAATTCAGTTGGGTATAAATTTCATATATCATTGTTTCCCCAGATCCAACAACCCTGATTAATGAAGGCTAAATATGTTATATATGATTAAAAACAGTATTTTCTAGAGGGAGTATTTTCTGGAAAGATTTTGTTGCAATATACTGTTTGAAATTAATAAACATTTTTTAAAAATTCTTTTTAGGGTCTCTTTTACGTACTTGAACTATTCTTTCCACGTTGAAAAGGTAAAAGGTATCTTATAAACCTGGGGAGGGTGGAGGGGGAAAATTATACCAGCATATAAGATGGATTCTATTTGCTTCCTCCTGATAATTTCAAAGTAAGGGTTTTATCCTGAGAAAAGAATTATTCAGTATAAAAAAATGGATTCACATAAATCTAAAAGCAATTTACAAGTAACCCTCGCTCAATAAAGCTGATTTTCTTTTGAACACAACTCTCAAGTCGGGGGTGAGCAGAAGGGCTGCTATTTTACCGTGAAGAGCATGGTCCTATTTTCTTCGATATCCGTGGGCTGCACAATATTGTGTCCACTAATTAGATGGTTCTCAATATCATGTTCTTCAAAAGAGCTGAAGAAACTATGACTTCGGAGGCTTCCATCCTGAAATTCCTTCTTAAAGGCCGAGGAGCGCAGCCCGGGCTGGGAAGAGGATTTGCGCATGGGCCTGGGCCCCGGCTCTGCGGCCCCGGGCTGCAGAAGAGCTCGGAACGTGCCTGGGAGGGAGAAGCCTCCCGCGGGGTCGGCTGTCCGGCTGCCGCTGCTGCAGACGTGGTTGAACTTCTCGATGCACTCGTCGATCAGGGCGGGCGGGGCCTTCTTGTGAGCCACCGTCACGCGGCCGCAGAAGAGCACCTCGAACTTCTTGGAGAAGGTGTCGTCAAACTCGGACGGGCAGTGGAGTTCCTCCTGGCGGGCAATCTTCCCGGCCTGCCGGATGGAGCTGATGATCTCAGGCACCTGGGGAGCAAGGAAGGCGTGTTATCTGCTGCTCCCACACGGGCACACACGGGGCACAATGTGAATACCCAGAAGCGGTGAACAGTGAATGCGCAGCACGCTCTCCCTGTCCGCCCTCAGTGCGCCCCTCCACGTGGTACCGACCGAAGCCACCATCCGGAATCTGGGGCCGCAGATGCCTTCCCGTGGGAGGGACCTGCACAGCGTTCAGAGACGAAAAGGGGCACACCATGTTAAATCCCTCTACATGCCAGGGATTGCAGGGGAGGGTTCACATGCCTGCCACGCCAGCCACACCTGCGAGGTTAAGTAAGGGACCCAAGGACGCGCACCCCACCAGCACAGGCCTTGAATTCAAACCCAGGCTGTTCGACACCAAAGTCAGAGTCTGTCTGGAGAAGCTCTCACCTCCCAAAGAGGCCTGTCCTCAAAGGGGGCCCAGCCCATCAACGTATTAAGTAGTTGCTCTAGATTTCCTGACAGTCTTCCCTGTTAACTGACAGGATAAGGATGGTAAGATGGAAATTCTTGTATATAACATGTCTTCAAATCATAACATCATTATTTTCTTAACTGGACGGACAATTTAGGACTCAGATCTGTGTTCCCTAAGAGTTGCTTAGTAACGACCACAGAAGTAGGAGGCTTTCATGAAGGAGTCAGCTACCCAGGACACTGTCATTATCACACGACACAACAGGGGTTTCTTCCCTCGGGGACTCCAGAGCCTTTGGGTTCAATGTCAAAGCCCGATCAAAAGAAGGAACAAAAGCGTCTGGTGTCCAAGGCAGCTTCCCTACTGCTCCAGTCATCATTAGCTTCTGACAAGTTCAAAGCGGTCGCAGACATGAGGATGAATCACAACCACAGTAAATGCTATGAAATCATTTTGATGATTTGCACCACAGAATTAAAACAAGGCAGACACAAATTCAGTTTTCATCAAGAGCAGTCAAGTTTTTTAGAACTAACAGCCAAAGTAATTATTTCCTTTTTTCCAGTGTAAGAAAATTCATTTTCAGACCCAACACCCATAGGCCCGATGTCTTTTTAACAGCATTACAGAAGAAAAAAATCTAAATCCTTTTTTGATTCAGGTCAAAGATCAATATATACAGGACAGGGAGGTGGTTTTAGTGGACTTAAAAGGCATGCTTAGATTCTGTGTTCATAACATAATCCCCCAAAAGCTGACAATTCAAAAGATTTTTCTCCTTCTGATTTCAAGTCAAACACATCTTAAACAGAACGTCTCGCCATAAAGAGTATGATATATACCTCCAAGGTACTTTATAGGGCTATTTTATATTTAAAAAATTGATTCCTAAAGCATAAAGCCTAAATGATACCACTGACATTTCACCACGCATCAAGCATCTATTTACCCTGACTATTTTCTTGGACTATCGCTCACTCCTCTACTTCCAAATAATTATGTATCATGTGAAGGTCAAAAAATATTCATCAATATAAAAGATGACAAGTCAAAAGCAGTGGGAAGTAAGCTTCACTCACATCTCTGCCAATAAGTCATGGCAGCATAGCAAAAAAAATTTAGATGTTTCTTTAAAAAAAATAAAGCTTTAAGATTTTTTTTTAGATAAAAGTTAGTTCTTCAAGGTAAAGAACAATGACATTTTTCAAAGAAAAGCAGCCAATTTAGTCAATTAAAGAACCCTGTCACTTTTCTAAGTGTGTGTAACTATTTGATCAGAAATCAAGTGAATCTTCTCCAATTATTAATCCCACTCTGAAAAGAAAATTCAAAGCTTACTCTGTCTTTTGAGACTTGCTAAAGTCTCTAACATTTTTATGTGCTGGGTCTTTCCTGCTTGAAGGGAGTGATGGCATCTTTCATGATACATATCAAAGAGCAGAGAACATGTGTGAAGTCACATGAATTTCTGGTGACTTAGTAACCAATGACACAAACAAATAAGATACAAAGATACAAAGGGGAGACATAGTTGCCCTCTCACTTCACAAGGTCAGAAGAGATTACAAAAGCACATCAGGGGAGCCCTCATGGAGCAGCGCGGTTATGCCCCTGGGTTCTGGTCCTGGGCCGGGGAGCAGGGAGGGGACAACCAGTGAGAACAACTAAAATAAAATTAAAAGTATGGTAAAAACGCTTCTTCCTCCTCTCCCTTCCTGCCTTCTTGCCAACTAGTGTTTATTCCTGTCTGTACCTTTCCTTAAAAAGACACACCATCACATCATTCCTAGGTCAGGATTAGGCTGTGGTCATTTTCCCATTGTCTAAATGCCTATCTCTCTCTACTTTAATGCGCATCTTTAGCCAAAGACTGGTGCCTCTCTCTCCTTGCTCTGATGAGTTGTGTGTTATATGGGTATAAAGGAGCTAACTGAGATTAAGAAAAGATTTTAAAAATCACTGAGATTCTGACCAGAAGAATATAACAATATTCAAATATTTTCAAACACAATTTCAACACTAAGCTGTAAAGAGTTAAAAATCTAATGTCCCTTAACCACTACTACCAGTCAAGGATACGAGGAGACCAAATAAAAAGTGGACTCCTAGGTGGTGGGTTACTGGGAGTTTAGCTCCTTACCAGAACAGACCCGGGGGCAGGGTTTTCCAAGTAATGAAGGCATTGTGCCCACTTGTGACAAAACGCTGCATTCCTCATTTCTAACTCTGTCCTGAACTCACCTACACTGCTACTTGTTACATATGGAAATCAAGTCGCTGCTTTATTTCCAGCCACTTTCCTAGGTATCTCTAGATACCACATGCAAGGGATTCAGCAGTGTAAGATGAGGCCAGGAAGCCCTGCCCAGGAAAAGGGAGCAACAGGTCACTGAGACGGTGGGGTCTGCTGGGGCCTTGAAAGAACCAAGCACTGGGATGGAAATAAAGGCCAAGTCAGTTTCGGGAAGACAGGTTCCGGGGCACTGATGACTGGGTGACTTGCAGCTCGGTAGATGGCTGTTCCTTTGGCCCAATTTGGGACGTGGAGGGAGAGTCAGATTTGGGGACACAGAGATAGTGTAATGAGTTGGTTTTACACACGTTAACATCTGGAGGACTTGAAAGCAAAGGCAACTGGACAAATAGCCTTGGACTCCACATGGTCTAGAGGGGATGTCACCAGCTCCTATACAGAAGGTAGCCGGCATCTTGGGTATAGGAAAGGGGAAAGTTAAAGACTTGAGGACAGACATGCAGCACGTCGGGAAGAAACAGAGATGGCAGGCAGAAATGAGTCAGAAATGCCAAGAGAAGCATTCCACTGAGAATAGGAGAGGAGGTGACAAGCAAAAGGCTGAGACAAGTCTGCTGGGGCTGGAAGCTGAGAGGGGCACAAAGAAATACAAAGCGGGTGCCAATACAAACCCCCTAACTGGAAAATGCCTGACGGTGAAACTAGTCTGTTCAGAGCATAAACGAAGTTACAGTATTTACTGCAAACACACATTTGACCCTGTCAGGGCAAATGCGCAGAACCAGGGTGTTTATCCCCTGATACCATCTAGGAACTTTCAACAAAACTCTTTTTTTAGCTAGCCAACGCAATAACACGCATGTCATTTCTGATTACAGATAACAGTAAATCAAAATGCGCAAGAATCTAACAAGCATTCTACTGGGATAACTTCAACAAGGGTTTGGGATTCAGTTTTATGTCCTTTTATAATTAGGAATCACAACAAAAATATTAGATAATTAAAATGAATCACCAATAATGAAGATGTAGGCCCCATCTACACAGAGAAAATTTACTAAACTGCTCTTCTGTGGGCCTATTTGAGCTTACATTAAAGCCCAAATTTAAAGCAAACCTGGACGCAGCAGTTAGGCCTACTGCGTCCAGCCCAGGGCACTGTCCACACGTATCCCAAGGACCTGGGTTCACATCCCAGGGCCAGAGGGAACAAACCAAGATGTACAACTAAATTAAAAATAAAATGCCACCCCCAAATCTCTTCCTGCCTGCTGCTCACCTTCATTCCTGCCTGTATCTCTTCTTTAAAAAAAAATCAATCCACTTATTTCACAACTAAAACAAGTTTCTTTAGAATCTACACGCTGACAAATGCACAGTGGAGTGTGAAGTTTCTGAGTAGAATTGCTTCTTTTAAGAACAGCTGAAAAGTGATACTCTAAGAGAATTAGAAATATTTATCGCCTTAAATAAAGCCCTTATTTTAAAATTTGGGTCAACTTTCTTTTTAAGGATTTGGGGATTTTAAGGGATTATAAATACATCGCAAGTGTAATTTTATTCACAAGGACTTAGGAAAAAATTCCTGAAACAATATTTAAAATGAAAAGTCACTTTATTTTACATTTATTCTTTTTTCTGCCAATGAGTAATAAAAAAAAATTAAGTGAATTTAAAGAAGCTCCTCTTGGTATTTAAAATTCTAGCATTGCTTTCTGTCACTTAACAACAAAACATTCAAAAACTGTAAAAATATGGCAGGTCATACTGTGCTTTGTCCCTTGGATGAAATGTTCTCTCACTGTGAGATGTTAAAACAAGCAGTGAATTCAAATAGAGAATAATCTACTCAGCACAAGTGTTTTCCAGAAGGAACAGACTCCTATTTGGTTCTTGTTGGTAATGACTGGTTATTTTGTATTTGTTGGTCCTAAACAAAGGAAATGGAGAGAAAATAAAATTAAGTCAAGCATGTCTTCACTCTATCTTGCATGCCTTGAATTTCATACAAAACACACAAGAAAATACCTTCTTTGTTAGTGCTCACGACTCAGATGATTTAAAGAAAAAAACACCCGTGTGGCACTTTCTAAGCAATACACCTATGACTGTTCACATTATGCCACGACTGGGCCTGCTGAGACTAGATTCAACATGAAGATGTCAATACACTTCATACAGTAAGTGAGACATGTTTCCTCCTGACCTAACCAGGCCCGCAGTGTAGGAAGCAAGAGATACGTCTAAAAATGTGACTGCCGATATAACGTGACATATTCTACACTCCAAAGATGGGTAAAGAATGCAGGCTACAGAAGGCGGGTGCCGGGGAGACCTGTCTTGTGGGTGGTGACCCTCACTGGGACCTAATGCCTCAAAACTCCAGCTGTGTCCTCATGTTAGCCAAAAAGTTCAGATCAATGTGTTACATTTCCCCAAAGAGAGATCAGATGTGCTCATTTGCTGGCAGACGAAGCATCTGGCACATAAGAAATGCTAATGACTGCCAGGCCCACCACAGGCCACGCGCCCCCATTCATTCACAGGCCTCCTCTCTCTGTCCTCTGGGTCTTGATCCACGTAATAGAGAAGTAGGCGTGATCAGCTTCCCTAGTTCTGAAATGGCAAAGTGAAGGGAGAAAGTCTTACAAGCTTTTATGCCCCATGGAAAGAGTCTGTGCAAACAAAAAACAGCATCATGCTCCAAAATAACCATCGGAAAAGCTCACTACAACTTTCTGACTAAAACCAACACGTGTCTAACACATATTTAAAACAAGAAGACTGAAATCCAACACTAGATGTGATTTAACAGTGGCAGGAGCTAACACAAGAGGATGCAAGAAGGTTAAGGAAAAGGACAAGTGGGAAACAGTATCATTACACACAGACACAAACAGACACACCCGTGCACACACACACAGACACTAAACCTATTAAAACTGCTGTTCAAGCTAATGAGTGCCTAGGTGTTGTCTTCTCACCTCCACACCATCAATCTTAGAAGAAAATGCTTAAAATAACACATTGATCTTTTTCACCTGTTCTCATTTATACCTCAAAACAAAAGTCCTTGGGAATCTGAGAGCAGTCAGATAACCCAGCAGAGGCGTCAGGGCCCACCTGGCAGAGGAGTCTTGGCTTTCAAAAGACGGGAGCAGGACCCTCCCACATTTCCGACAGTCACAGCTAGAAACAACCACTGCACATCAACAGAAATGAGAGTGGCAGAATTATAGAATCAGAAATACAGACTGAGAACAAACAAGCTATTCTATAGACAATAGAACGGTTAAATACTCAAACATAATGTTGAGAGAAAAGCAACAGACCTACCAAAGAATGCGATAGTAGAATTCCATTTTTTGCAAAAGTTTAAAACCAGGCAAAACTAAACTATAAAGATAGAAGGCAAGAAAGTGATTGTTGGACTTCTAGATGGTTCTGTCTCTTGAGCTAGGTGCTGGCTCACCATATACGATTATCCAAACTATGAAATCACTCAGTATATGAATTTATGGATAATTCTGTATGCACATGGCACGTCAATGAATATTTTTTTTAAAAAATATTTTCACAACATGATATGGGTTGATTGAGAAGGGAGGAAAAAAACAGCCAGCAAGTTAGAGAAGGGTCAGAAAAGCACCCAACTGATACTAACACACTACCTCTTTCTACCACAAGGCTTCATGTTCAACTCAGAAAGACTTCCAGCCGGTGTTTTCTGCTGTTTCGGTCGTCTGGGGTTTTATTTTGTTTTGACCTTACATGGAATCCATCACCCTTTCCGCTGAGCACAGGCCGTCACCCCTCCCATCCAATGGGAGGGGACACACAGGCCCAGGCCATGAAAACGGAAACTCAGACTACACCTAAGGCACATTCCAGCACCTGGTCCTGCCACATAATTAGTTCAGGGCACATAGCCCAATACAGACAAAGAACTGCCAGGCCTAGGTGTTGTATGGAATTGGTAAGAAAGAAATTGCTGTTACTTTAGACCAGTGATTCTCAACCAAAAGCAATATGGTCCCTATCCCCAATCCCCAGAAACTGGCGATGTCTGAAAGCATTTTTGGTTGTCACAACTGAATGGTGACAGGTACTGCTAGCACCTAGCAGCAGTAAGAGCAGAGACACTGCTGCACATTGCAGAGGAGCAACAAACAACGAAAACCTAGCTGGCCCAAATGTCAGTAGTGGCCAGATTGAGAAATCCTGCCTTCAGATTATGATTCTGAGAACATAAACCTGGAATTGCTGGAGCCATCGCCTGAAAAGGGACGCCACACCATTCCAGAGGAAGTGGAACAAAGACGAGGAAGGAGAAAATGGCAATGAGGGTGAGAATAACAGTCCTACAATGTTTGGTGATCTGGATCCTGCCATTCCAGAAGCCATCCATCTGGGATTCCGGTCTTAATAACTCCTTTTTCGATTATGCCATTTTATACTGAGTTTCTGCCACTTGCATCTAAGAGTCCTCCTAGTCACACTGCCGCTGTATGTATAAAACCTTACATCAAATTCTGTGGGGAATACAAAAACAAAGCACACATCCAACTTATAATCCAGTGGGAGGGAATAAAGCAGTATGCAAATGACTAAACAAATGGAATGCCAAGCACCTCAGGACCCTAAATGCAAGGAAGTGAAGACAAAGAAATTCAAAATCTCGGTATAGACAGCAATTCAAGTAAGTGATTAAGAGCAAATAGGATGAATTAAATATTTACCAGACTCAGCTCTTCTTACAATAAAACCAGTCATGAAAGACCCTCCGGGAGCCCACACTGACTGAATATTTCCCTATAAAAAGAGGATATATAAAATCTTAGAACATATCAAAAACTCTTCAGAAAGGGTCAACGTGCAATTCACATTTGAATGGCCTGCTGACACTTTATTCCTGCAACCCACTCTGCAACCTGTCAGTAGACGAAGGAGCTGGGATCACCCAGAAAGGACTAAGGCCCCAACGACATGTGTATTTTTCAGCATCTACACACTGACTCACACACAGGTCTGAAAGTCCCACTCCCAAGAGGAGTCTGCTTCTCTCAAAGGTAATTCTCTCTCTCTAGCATCAGCCCGTCTGCAGAGCAAAAGAGCCCAGTCCACAGGGACTGAAGTGTCATGTGGCCCTGGCCTCTCCGTGGGATTCGAATCTCTCCTCTGCTTACCTGTTAGCAGAATCCACTTCAAAAAAATACACACAGGCACAGCAAAGGAATTTTCTGGGTTTTAGCCAGATCTCCAAGGGCAGGACTTCCTAAGTAAAAGATAGGGTTGTCCTCCCCAAAGGGACTGAACGGAAAAAGGAGAGCTCCCTGCACCTGTGCAAGGTTCCGAGACACAACAACAAGAAACAGAGTCGTCCCCAAGAGGCCTGCGCGGTCAGAACCCAGGCAACTCAGCACAGGCTAGGAGCACCACCACGAAGCCAGAGACGAGCATGGGAGGCGCGTGGGGAGGCTGCACGTCTAGTCGGAACCTTCCTTCTCAGTACAATGTGCAATACCCAAGACTCCTGTATAACGAGCTCCAGATGGTGCTTTATAACTTCACTCTGTCCTTACAATGCCCTGGTGGAGTAGCAGTTAAGTTCACAGCCTCTGGCCAGTGCAATCCCCATACATCCCAAGGACCCGGATTCACATCTGGGGTGAGGAGTGACAATGAAATAAAATAAATGCTTCTCTTCCCTCTCTCTTCCTACCTTTCTGCCTGGTGGCCTTCATTCCCACCTGCCCATTTCCTTTAAAACAAAACACTTAATGAATCAAGGTAACAAGGTAGCCTGGTGAGAGAGAAGGGGAAGTAGGCCTTGCTCAAATTCTTCCCCTCTCTACTCTGTTTAAGAGGACAATAAAGCTTATGTTTGTTTGTTTTTTCCCCCTCTGGGATGCCTGCAGTTTGGCAAGCTCTGCTCCCCCAGGCCCTGGGGCCTCCACTCCCAGGCAGAGGCTGCAGTGGTGACCCTAGGCCTACTGAACTGAAGTCTCCTCCTGGCTGAACTGAAAGTTCAATCATGATCTGACCCAGGCTTGCGGGGAGGTTGCTACTGGGCAGAAGCCACAGAGAAGAGGAAGGTCTAACCCGCTTCCTCTTATTCCTTTCCAAGGGCCAAGTTCAGGCCCCTTCTCCTGAGCCCCAGCAAGGAGCTAGCCCAGTTGAGACATCCTGCCTGAGGACGAAAGGGCCAACCGCAAGAACCAAGGAAAAGTATTAGTCATTTCACCAATTCTCAGAAACGCAGCCTCCTTTTAAAACTCAGCAGCAGGATGTATTCTTTAGCCATCATTGATTTAAAATAAGTGTAACATGCAGCCACATGAAAAATATATCTGAGTATATGTGTACATAAATACATAATATACACATATACATATATACACATATATACATATATACTTACACACATACACACACACGTATGGTCACTCATAACTGCAAACCCAGAAGTATGCACAGTTAATAGTTTGGTTTTCCTTTGCTTACAGAAAAATGCTAAGTTCCTTTACAAGGAGAAAAAAAAGTGACATCACTGCTCTGCAACTTTCATCACCATGGACTCACTTCTCTGACAAGCCAACCACCCTGCGTGGAACCATCAGCCCCTTCCTTCCTGACAACCACAGAACCTTGTCCATTCACTGCAAGCACTGTTCACAATGGAAACGTGCACACCAGAAACTGTTTGACCTGCTCCTGATCCAATACCAATGAGCCTTCGCCCGCTGTCAAGAACTCTGCTCTCTTCTAAGCTGCAGTAGCAAGTGTGTGCTGAGCAGACTGGGTGTAAACAGCCTAGACCCCCAACAAGTGTTTCTGAGTAAGGAAGGTCTTTGCGTGCATGTTAGTGGGAAAGAGATAAGTAGAAAGAATGACAAGCGAACCCAGTATTGCTTCCTAGACCAGGGAGTAACATTCCATTTGGGAGCAGAAACTGAAACAGAATAACCTTTTAAGATTGAGATGAGCTTTCCAAGCTCCTGATCACAACTGAAAAAATCAGCCAAATGCAGAGGCAACTGAAGTTATGAATCTGTAACACTGACAGAACTAAGGAGAGGATTCTGTAACTGGAATGCTAAAATGAGCTCCAAATTCCACAGCTTCATTTGTGAGCCTGGACAAGTCACCCACCCTTCTAGTATATCTCAGTACCCTCTTCTATCAAAATGGCTATTACCAGCTACTTCGGAGGCTGTTTTAAGTATAAAACTAAACAATGAATGTAAATGTTGTTAGTCTAGAGTCTAGCACATATTAGCTCCCCATAAATGCTAGTTGTTACCTTCATTTTTGCAAAGAAAAGATTAACTCTATTAAAGTAACTACCTAAAGGCAAGGTGTCTATTAGTTCAAACTGCCTTTCCACATAGAACTGCTAATAAATGTCCAAAATGCATTCTATTATCAGCCTGCAACAGAAAATGCCCATCACATTTAAAAATGTTGTATTTCCAAGCATCGTGTAGACAACAGGTCACTCCTCTACCTCACCTGCCCCCAGCTTTCCAGCAATCCCAAACGAATAGGACAGCTCTGATTCAAACGGAGTTGAGGAGGCAGAACATTCCCCTCTTCCTTCTGCCAGCCTGAGGTCTCACAAGGCGCCACAGGAGCAGAGTGTGAAAACGATCACCTTACCAATGACACAGGTCTGGGAGCAGCAAGCAGGTTTGTGGCACATTCGGGACAGCCCTACAAACTTCAGAGCATTGAACACCTAAACGCTCCAACATCATCCACAAGGGAGAGTTGTTGACTCTGCTCCCCAGGGCAGCCCAAAGTGTCTAGGACAGTGCCTGGTACATTGTAAGCACTCAGTACCCCTGCTCAATGCTTAGAAGACTGCACGTCAAAATAAAAATTTTGTGACTTCAAAGTTGCTTCTGGTTTGTTGTTTGTTTAAAGGAAAAGTGCAGGCAGGAATAAAGGCAGGAAGAGAGGAAAAGCAGCAGCATTTTGCTTTTATTTAGCAGCTCACATGGCTGTTCCCTAGACCCAGGATGTGAACCTGAGTCCTCAGGCTACACGTGGACTGCACTCCTTTAGAGGCAGCTGACCAAACCACACTCCACCTGAGCGTGCCAGACTTCAAAGTTTTCAAGTGATGATAAAGAAATATCTTAAGTTGACCTTAGAAGAGAAAACCATGATAAAACTGTTAAGATCTCTAACACAATGCCTATGCATAGTATTCGTGCAACAAAAACTGCGGAAGGAGCTAATGCTGTAAAAATAGTAAACCAGGAACTGGGACTAAACCCTTTCGGATTATAGTATTTTTCTAGACAGCTGAAGGCTGACCCTGTTAAGTGCCTATGGTACGTTTATTTTCACCATTTTTGGAGGGGGATTATTTCACATAATTTTGCTCAAGGGCTAGAGAGAACATAGTTAACCCTTTCTTTCCCGCGGAGACAACTGATTACAACGACCACAAGAGCTACTGAGGTCAGGTCAAGCTGTGTGCCGCTGCGGCTGGGGCAACAGGCAAGACTGCATGGGATTAGCTGGGACTATGGGGAAAGACAGCATTTTAGCATTTGATTACACACCACACACATTCCTACCAATCTTTCCTACGCATGTTGGCACGCGCTCAAGTACACACCAGGGGCCTGGACTTTGTGCCTCTGACAGCATGCTGAAGCCTGCGGACCTGTCTCAGAATAAGGTTTTTCAAGGTGTATCAAACCAGTGGGTCCTTGTGGCTCAGGCAGTTGAGACATGAGTGTGCAGACCACACACAGCCCAAGGACCCAGGTTTGAAACCCAGGACCACCTGAAAAAACAAAATGAATAACTGAAGAGATTTCTTCCTTCCTTTCTTTCTTCCATACTTCTTTCCCCTTTCATTTCTTTCCTTTAAGAAAAATTATTGCCTAAAATAGAACACAAGAGACTACAAAGGAACTTAGTTCTACTGAAAGGAAATCTTCCAAATTTATGATACAGCATGTGCTTGTTAGTTAACAAGATCTAGCGGGAAGCCAAATACTACCTACTCTGCTTCCAAGTAATGATGAACATACCTGACAGAACTTTTGAGAAATGCGTGACAACAGTAACACGATATGGAAACACTAACTGACGGTTGTTACTGCCAACAGAGGAACTGCCAATGCCACCGGTGGATGGCTGCATTCAGAATTGAAGGAAATGTTCGATTTTGGTGAGAGGTTAAAAAGGTATAATGTTTTCCCATCCAAGTTCATGGCTACTCTCCACCCCAACTTCTATTTTCAGATGGCAGGTAAGGAACCTTGGACTAAAGGAAACCCGGGGAGTGAGGGAAGTGGGGACAGCTACAACTAGAGCATCATTCATCTCTCTTGAGACCATGGGGTGTGTGTGTAACTATATACAGTGTGAAGGAATTATGCAACAAAGCCATCTCCCAGTTCCGACGCAAACATAAATCCAACTGAAAATGGGAAAGTTGTGCCAGAGGCTACAACCATCAAAATCTACAAAGAGAAATTAAAATAGCATGAGGGAGTCACTAAGAAAAACAAATTGCATCAAACTTGAGTGTCCATTAGGTAGTTATAAAATAAATTTCTACATAACACAAATTCTTCATTAATATAAAAACATGACAACTCTTTTCAAAAATGGTACAAACACTCAAGTCTGATGTGACTTACTGCCTAGCTAGTCTTTGAATAGGACAATTTTGTCTGATCTACAAACAAATGAAAATGTATTTTCAACTAACGACTTGATACTATCCCTGCCGATGGTAGCATAGGAAAAACATGACGATAAGGACTTTTGAATCCTCACTGAAGAAACTTATTTGAGGTGCAGCTCACAAAGACAAGTGCAGGCAAGCAGGTGGCCTTTACTCTAGAATGTTCTTCCACTCTACCAGCACCTGCTGATTCTTCCAGATCCAGTTCAAATTCCCCTTCTCCATTCTCAGGACCCTGGGCCTGTCACCACACAGGTCACAGCACTGAGTTTGTCCCCTAGACTACACTTTGAGGGGGCAGGGCACTGTTTGAATAATTTCCAATGACCTTGCAGGCCTGTGTCAGTGTTTACTAAACACGTGCACTTTATTGTGACAGCAAATGGCAAGTTTTCTGTTTCTCCATCTTGATGTGTAAAGTACATTATGTAATACTAACTTGTCTCAATTTAAATATATGTACTAGAAAATACACCAAGTACTGTAGGTCAACTCTATAGGTTAAGATATAATGAACAGTAACATGGCTTCATTTTCTAACCTCACATAATTTTAGGTAAAGAAAGTTTGGGTCCCAACATATTCTGTATAATCATCACGCTGTCAAGGGAAAGAGCCAAACCCCTTTACTTGAACAGATTCTTTCTTTAATGTACTGTCTCGGATACCAACATCACTCATCAAAGCAAGGGACACCACAGTTTACACAGATTACCGCGCCCAATTCTCACATCAACCCTCTGAGGAAAACACTGTTCGGTCTCCATTTTACAGAAATGCACCCTCTTCTGGATCAGAACTGGGCCGGGCACTGGGGCTGCAGATGAACACGGCACTGTCTGAAGTGAGAACAGAGAGGCAGCACTTCAGAAACCAAGTTGGCGGAGGCTAATGGGGGTCACCCGCTTTGGCTCACTGGGTGTAAAGAGGTACTTCCCTTCAGGGGCAGGCAGGACAGGAGCGGGGTCAGAGAACACTGACCAGAGGAGAGAAGCCCTGAGCTGGGCCCTCAAGGAGTAGAGACTGGTCTGGAGAGAAGAGGAGGGAGGCTCCAGGCCCAGCACACAGACTGTCTGAGGCCACCAGCAAGCCCTGAGACAGACAGGTGAGGCTGGGCCAGTTTACTTTCTGTCAGGTCACCTGGCTACTGTGAAGAGGAAGGGTCTGAGAGACAAAACAGAAAAGGAAGGACAGCAAGAGACTGAGTAGAAATAACCTATTTACCAGCCTTCATCCCTAAGGAGATAAGTCCCTGGGGCAGCAGGCCACACTCAGAGTGAATAACAAAGGATGAAGGAATCCATGAGCAACTGAGGAGGAAGAAATGAGGGGAAGAGGTTATCCAAATGGAGAGATGAGGATGAAGTGAGAACTATTCAGAAGATATAAAAGGGGCAAGAATTGGGCACCAATTACAAGAGAGAGCTGAGTGGTTTGAACCACCCATGGGGAGAAATCCAGAAATCTGAACAGTGATAACAATGTCAATATTTATTCATATCAATTTTCTTTTTCAAGGACAATTTTTTTTTCTAAACAAAAAGTAAAAATTATGCAGCAAGTGAAACCAAGGTATGCTCCAGCTCAGGCAATAATTCCCCTCACTCGTGTACTCCCAACGATTTTGGAATTCTGGCCCAAAATTCTGAGAGAGAACCAAAAAAGAATACAAGTGAAGAGCTGTTATTTCTTCACTAATTTTCAGAAAAAAGAAATTTAAAACAGGGTTCAGCAATAAAAGAGATCTGGGAGAGGCTACTTGATAGCATCTCTGAGTAGCATGAATATGATTGGTTATTTTGCTTATTTTTGACTACTATGGTTATTTCATATAGTGCTTTCTGAAATCTTAAACGGTTATTTGAGATTTTTTTTTTTTTTAATATTTTACTCATTGATTGATGAGTATGAGGATAAAAGGGAACCCTGTGCACTGCTGGGAATGTAAATTGATGCAGTCACTTTGGAAAACATTATGGAGACTCCACAAAAAGATAAAAATAGAACTACCGTGATCCAACAAACCCAATTCTAGGTTTCTACCTAGAGAATATGAAAACACTAATTCAAAAAGCACCCTTTATGTTCGCTGCAGCCCTATTTATAATGGCCAAGTGCTGCAAGCAAACCTAAGTGTCCATCAAAAGATGTATGGATAAAGAGGTGATAGATGTCTGCCATGGAATACTACTCAGCCATGAAAAAGATTAAACCCTGCCATTTGGGACAACATGGACAGAGATAGAGGGGCTTATACTAAGTGAATTAACACAAATCCTAGATGATTTTACTTGTACGTGAAATGCAAAGAAACAGGGCAAATGATCAGACAAAACAAAACAAAGAGTAACCCTTGGATTCTGACAACACCGAGGTGACCAGAAAGGAAGTGGGGGGCGGTGAGAACAGTGTGCAGTGGCAGTCCAGTGGACATAGTGGAGGACTGTCAGAATTTTGGTGGTGGGCATGGCATGATAGCGTAATTTCGATGAAAAGTAAACCTGTACTCGTAAAACTTACACAGCATTGTATAACAATGTTACCTCAATAAAAATAAATGCTGAAAAATTTTAAGAAATCTTAGAGGTACTATCTACCTCTAGACACAAAATTATTTGGAGGAAAAACACCTTCATTTTAAAAATATGAAGTTACTTCAAAATAACATGCGAAATGGCAGACATTTCTAAGTGTCCCCAAATGCTTCCATAAATAAGATACGAAAGCCTTAAGTCAAAACACAGTCTGAAAATAAATTTCAATACCCTGGGAAACTGAAAACTTTAGATTTGACAGGCTAAACATGATGTTCAAAAGACCAAACGACTTCTTTATAAGCATATGTAATAACTTAAGACCACAAAATGGAGCTTCAATCAAAACAGCAATAAATAAGAAAGGGTCTGTTTTATGAAGCTGACAATTCAAACTTCAGTTTAGACAAACCATTAAATGCCCTTGCTACCTCCTATGAATTGCTGTAAAATGAATGATTCAAATTACTACATTTGTGGACACAGTATGAAATCACCTTGACAATATCATATTAATTTTCTTAAATCGTGATTTACAGCATAATGACCCCTCCCACATTCAGTGCCTTTTTTTAAAACTATGAAAAGGTGTCCTCACCCACCTTGAAGACTTGAATAAGCCAAGCATGGGTTGGCTCTCAGTCTCTGCATTCATTGTCAGCTGGGTGCCTTTGTGTGGTACGCAAACTGCACAGGCATACAACACAGCCAGTCAGAGCCCTGTCACCGACACCTGTGAGAGCCAGGTTAATTTTCAAGCAAATGTTAGAAATTTAAACTTAGCAATGCATGACTGTCAGACTCAATCACCAGGCTGGGATCTGGTATGTCTTATAAATATCAATCATTTACAGCTTTTAAATACACCACACAAGCTTTTACAACATTAACAGCATTCTTAAATAAAACCTCAAATAAGTCCAAGAATCCTCAACTTCATTCAGGTGACTGGTGAAAACAGATCTTTTTTCTTTTATCAGTTGAGGCTTTTTCTTGATACAAACTAAACTCACCAAGTTGCTGTTCTTTTTCTTTAATCTTAACAGACAAATCAGAACCTTGGCCAATAAAGGGATATTGAACTGTTACCTATTTTTCACTAAGCATATTTCATGCTCTGTATAATATTAAGTATAGCTACCCAGGGTAAAGTAACAATACTATGCCCTGCTCCTTGTCTTCTTAAAAGTTATGTTAGATAACTGCAAGAAATGTTTATAAAATTCAGATTGTATCCCCATCCAAAATATCTCAAAAGCATAATTAAGTGCCAAATACTTTCTTCCTACTTTGAGAGATGATGAAAATCAAATAAAAAAATACACAAGATAAAAATGAAACAGGATCAAGTTACGCAAAGAGTGAAAAATTGTCCCAGTTTGAATTAGTAGCCAGTGCCTGTCTCTCTGCTAGCATGTCTCTTCTTCCTGACTTGCCTCCACTCTTAGTGGGTGAGAAAGAAAAGCTGATCTTGGTGTGCCCTGGTGGGGTAGCGGTTAAATCAATCACCTCCGAAGAAGCATAGGCACATAACCCTTGATTCACGTTCCAGGTCCATGGAGGTAAACAACCACTGTGAACAACTAAATGAAATCTTTAAAATTTAAAAATTTTTTAAAAAGCTGATCTTATGCCAGCACCCAGCCAAGATCATTTGATCATGTGTCAGATTAAAAGAAATGAAATGACAGTATTCCTAAAAAGAGTTTCAGCTCCAAAGCTGTACTATCTATAAAAGGATATTAACATCTAGAATGAAAATATGAAAAAGCAAAAAAGCCCAACATCAGGAACATGGTGATATATGTAAAGTATTACATGTAATTTACAAAAAAAAAAACCCACCCACCACCACACTCCTCAGCCGGGTAAGCATCCATGGGGTAAACTCAAGCCTGCCAAAAGTTCATGTTTAAAGATTTAAGGATTTTAGTGGACCCTAAGCCCAGGATAAGTTAGCAGAGCCATGAGGATAGCAGAAGAATTAAAAGGAACAAAAGGCGAGGGCATTAGGAGAAATAGTCTCAGCGCACTCCGAGGGCTGGCGCCTCATCGGCCCTTCCAGCGGACCAAAGTTTCATCTTTGATGCTGGGAGACTTTAAAAACAGCATCAAGTCTCAGGTACTTGCAAACTCCTGAACAGAGACTGGGGGCAGGCAGGCCCCCCACTTGGGAAGGGGGCACAAAGGGTAGGTGCCACTGCCTTTGCTATTCCGTCTCAAGAGGCGTGTTTCCTCTCACAAACAGAAAGATGCTGGACACAAAGTGAGAACCATGTCTGCTTAGTATATTAAATTTTCCTTTCAATTAAAGTTATGTAGTGTGCACTTCTTGAGGAGCCTCCCTGAGGAGAAAGTTCCAGCCCCAGATGCAGGGATGTTTCCAGGGCTCAGAATCAGACTTGCAACTCCCAGAGTCAACGGCTTTAAAGACAGGACAGAAAACCTGGTTCCATCTTCAAGGGTCCCCTGATGTGCCGTTTGGGCCAGAAAGAGATCAGAAAGCTGGGGTCCCAGTCTCCCCATTCCTGCTGCTCTCCAGGGGAGGGGGTGTGGACTTCATCTTCACAAGGACAGATATTTTGCAATCAGGAACATTCCTAGAGAATCCACACCAAAACCAAAGCTGACAAGAGATAAAGACTCGCTGTGCCAGCCGAGAGCTGCTGCTGGGAATGTATTCACGCTTTGCTGTGTTTCCCAGACCCCGGAATGGCTAATGTGTGTCGAGCAGCTTCAGTGACTCCGCTACTGAACTCTGACCCACCCTTGACTGCTTCTACAGCCAAGGAATGAGAACTCCTCCTACCAAGTCGAATTGTAGTCTCTAAATCCAAAGGAAGCTTTCAAAGGGGAGCCTTCAAGTGAGATTGACAAGGGTAAGAGGATTAAAATAAAGACAAACCCGCAGGGAGAAATGGGGAAAGGAAATCTTGTTAACGTCATTATACCCCTTTGGGTCTCTTTAAGTAAAATGCACGGTCATTTCATAGACATCTTGAGAAGAGTGTCTGCTTTCTTCTGTTCTCTCCCCAGGGGTCTTGTCCATCCAAAAGGCCAAGAAAGGTTATTAATCTACAACTTGAGTTATGAGTTCTTTCCTAAACGTGATTCAAATTTCCAGTCACCTCTTTGAGAGTCAGCCAGACTTCGGTCACCTCGATGTTACAACAGCAAAATCAAGCTGATTCCCTTGCCTAAACAGGCCTCTCTCCTTTACCACCTTGCTTCCCTAGGGCCTTCCAGGTAACTAGTTTCTCAACCTGGAAAAGGGCTCCACTCTCAGCTCTCATTTTTCCATCTTTCTATCATCAGAGGGCATATTCTCTCTCTCTGGGAGCCCAAAACCTCAAGTGTTGGTGTGGCACGAACACACTAATACGCACACACTGCAGCCTGATGGTCCAGAAGTACAGTGTTGAAGGCAGGCATTAGTCTACCACTCACAAAACTTCTAAGGACTCCTCTCCAGTCTCCAGCAAAACACCCATGCCCTCACCTGACCTTCAGAGCCCACCATGAAGGCCCCCAATCAACTCTTCCCTGTGAATTCCCTGCTCACCAACCAGACGGGTTGCACTCAATTCCATTCAAACAGATCCTTGCTTCTGCTCATTTAGAGTCCCGCCTCCAGGCCTTTGCTCATGCAGCTACTTCCACCCCAGGGAAACACTCGTTCACCCCATTCATTTCATCAGGAAAGAGAGCCTTGGAGGAATGACAGGTTCCTGTTCACAGAGTGGGGTTGGTCCGAAGTGAACCTCCCCTGGCAGGGCTCTTATTTTTACTTCCACCCCAGGACTCAAACCCGGGCCCACAACCTTCACAGCCTGTGCCTTAGTCACCTGAGCCACACAAGGGGACAGGGTTCTTTTTAGAGCACACACCACGTCCCCATAATTGACTTTTAATTGGGATGAAACAGTCTTTGGTTTAAAACGTCCTTGTTAGACTAAATTTCAAGTCCACTAAATTTAAAAAGATAACAGATCACCAATACCCACATATCCATGACTGACTAGCCTTACCGTGTTTGCACTTCCAGGTGTGCCAGCAGGCACCATGTGGGTATGATGGCATTGGTGCCCAACCTGGATCATGAAGGGGTGAAGGCAAAGTTAGCCTTACCCCCAACCCCCAGAGAGGGGCCACTATTCATTCAATCAGAATTAAAGTAATACATTGTTGAGAGATCTAGAGTCCCCAAATCAGCAGTCAGGGGCTTCAGGACAGACCAGTCTTGAAACATCCACATCCAAACCACACCTCTAGCTCCCACACTGAAACCAATGTTTTTGAGGATGATGTTTAAGTTAACAGTGTCCTAACTACCCAGGCTGGTTAGGGTCAAGAGTGAGATTGTTGAGGGGGATTACCGTGCTTGGAAAGTGACTTCTTCTGTGCACCCAAAAGCTACTCAGAGATTTTATTAGAGTTCCTCGACTTCACAGGTCCACTGTTACAAGCACCTTCAGACATACACACCCCAATATCTCCTCTGTGAGAGCTGGAATTGTCTCCTCCTCCACTTGGCATCTGTGCCCTAAGTGACTGGCACGGAGAAGATACACAATTAATGTGTCTGTAATCCACAATGAACTTGAGGAAGAGCTGGATTTCTCAGTCATGAATGTCCGGAAAAACCGCAGGACTCCCCTAAAGACTGTGATAACTGCAAATTCATAAAGATTTGTATGGTCTGGTGGTCTAGCATACTGATCTACTTCCCTGGGGGAAAAACCCAGAGATCACAATCTCAGCTAGTTTAAACACCACAGAATTGACAAAATTAAGCCTTGGTGTGAGGCTCTTGTAGCTACCACCCTAACATTGGGTGCTGCAGACTGAAAGGGCTGTCATACTGAAACTCTAGTGTAATACAAATTTCTGTGTATTGCCTTCATGTATTTTTAAATCTAGAAAGATACTCACTTCCATTCACCTACAAACTCAGAGGCATGGCTATTTTGGAAATCCTAAATAGCTTTTGACCCTATCAATGCATTATACAATTTATTAACAATCAATACAAGCGGGGTCACAAATTCATTACTCCTAAGTGGGATTTTGGTTTATATTTCTGGAGTCAAATTTTATAAGTAAATCTGTAATATTTTAAGTTTAGAAACTCACATGTACAAAAAAAAAGTCTGACACAATAGACATCACAATAGACCTGTGTAAATGCCTTTAAGCAAATATTGTCTCAGCTCTTAAAGAGTCTATTTTCACCTAATGACTGATTTCCTCCGGGTCCACCCTGTAGAAAGAACTTCCGCAAAATACTATTTAACTGACGCTCTGTTTTCAATAGGACCACTATTCTAAACTCTGCTAAACAAATAAACTTCCTTCCTATTTTTAAAGTTTCCCAAAATTGGAGAAACTATATCATTGGTCGGTCCGACTATTTCCTGGAGTTTAGTAGCCCTGACTGTAAAGAAGAGCTTCATTGCATTCTGAGAAATGCTTGAACAGTCACTCTACCTCTATTTTATGGCAGGGGAAATGAGGGCAAAGCTGTGACCTTAGACAATGTCACAAAGGCTGCTGATGGCAGAGGCCTGTGTAATTCTCTTTTCCTCATTCTCCCCTTATCTGATCTAAATCAGCTGTGGCTGATGGAAGCATTTTGCTCTGTTCCAAACTACTGAACTGGACTTAAGTGTAATTCATGCAGAACGTGATAAAATATCAGAAAAATCTAAAGAGCATGGTGAGAACCAGGTGATGCAAAGAACGTGGACTGGGTCAGAACAGTCAAAACATTCTGTTTAATCTTGACTGCAACTTTGGGAAAGCCACCTCGCTCTTACAAAACTCCATTTTTTTTTTCATTTCTAAAAAGAGGGAATACAGACCGAAGCAACGGCAGAGATCTTCACCCCCTAAGTCGATGATGATGATGATGATGATGATGATGATGATGGCGGCAGCGGCTCACACTTATTAAGTGTCTAATCTGAGCCAGGCATTGTTTTAACAATGTTATGTGGATAAATCTTTCATAGCCTGGAAAATGGTGATTATTCCCATTTTGTAGAGGAACACATTCATCCTTCGAGAGAAACGACCTGCCCAAGGTCGCACCTCTACTGTTACCAGGTAGAGAGGGGCTCTGTCCCAGGCTAAGGGTTCCAGGGACCCTCAATCCTTTATCAGTGGTGGACTACCTAAGATGATCAATCTGACTCCCAACGGCTGAGGCAGATTCCAAGCTGAGAACAACCACAGCGATCACTGAACACAATGTTTTCATTCTACAGATCAAGAGTTGAGGCCCAGGGAAGTATAACTTGAAGTATAAGTCAAGAAATAGAACAGGGATATATGGAAATATATAATAGAAAGAAACACACACACACACACACACACACACACACACACATGCACACCCACACCGACACAAGTTTATCCTGAAGAGTGCTCAACAATTCACATTCACACCCAGAGAGAAAGGCCCAATAGGCAGTGGGACAATTCTCATCATTCATGGCATCCAGTCAAGGTTAAGGTTAAACAGTTAACTCAGGGCAAACTGGGCCTCCAACTGCAGCCTATAGCATCCTGCCTAGTTTATTGTCGTAGCAGCAAAAAATATCCATTATGGCAAGATTTTCTGGAGAGTCAATCCATAATTGACCCGTATCATAAAGAGAACTTTGCAGAGGGGCTAAGTAACTATAAAACATGGTTCCAGGGTGCTTTGAAAAGAGTATCAGATAATAAGTACAAACTCTCTAAAGCTTGAAACTCAAGTCAACAAGAAAAGTGACAACTTAGGCTTATGGTCACCTCAAAACTGACTTAGGTTTATCATTCAATTGCCCCTAAACTCCTTCCAATCCTGACCCTACCGGTGATTTTTCTGTTTCCTGTTTTCTTCCCTCCCAAACCAAGATCATGAACTTCAGGTATTTTTTTAAAAATTTTAGGGTGCGCCCTGGTGTAGTGGTTGAACATAGTCTATATACATCCCAAGGTCCCTGGTTCACATCCCAGGGCCAACAGGAACAACCAAGATGAACAACTGAAAACATGAAATGCTTCTCCCTCCTCTCTCTTCCTGCCTGTCTCTGCTCACCTTCATCCTTGCCTGCACCTTCCCTTAAAAAAAAAAAATTCGTTCCACTTCTTATATAGGTTTGATCTTAGACACTTATTTTTAAAGCATTTTATGTCTCTCACCCAAGGGAGAAAATTTTCTGTTTGAGAACATATTTTTCTAAGCTCTGACCACCCTCGTTTCATATCATAAATATATGCTTCAATCTCTTTACTTCAGAGATAGCAAAGGTACAACAGATAAAGCATGATTTAGAGCCCGCCAATTCAAGCTTTAATCTTAAGAGCTCTTAATCTCAATAATTTTAATAGCTCTGACGAATTATCTAAACTCTCTGAACTTCAGTTTCTTTCTGCTCTTTTCCAAAAAGAATGGAAGAGGAAGTGCACCGTGGTGGCCTCACAGACAAGGCTACTGGACAGAGTCCACATACATCCCAGGGACACAGGTTAGGGACCCACAGTCAGGAGGAACCGCCAAGATAAACAACTAAATAAATCAATCAATGTTTCTTCCTCTTTTCTCTTCCTGCCTGTCTGCCTACTCACCTTTACTCCTGCCTGCACATTTCCTTAAAAAAAAAAAAAGAAAGAAAGAAAGAAAAGGAAGAGGGAATAATATCACTACCTCACAAACATTTGGAAACTGATT
Source organism: Solenodon paradoxus (assembly GCA_004363575.1). Taxonomy (NCBI): domain Eukaryota; kingdom Metazoa; phylum Chordata; class Mammalia; order Eulipotyphla; family Solenodontidae; genus Solenodon; species Solenodon paradoxus. The sequence goes on from RJWH01001677.1 coordinate 181,123, forward strand.
GCTCCAATATAACAACTGGTACATATGAAGCACTCAAAACATAATCGGCTCTTCCTTTCTATAGCTGAATTGATGCAAATGGAATTTTCCCTCCTGTCAAACCCACTTTGCAGGTGATGTGTGTCTATGCAAACTCAACCTTTCACATTAGGAGAGAGATGCATGATACACACCTTCCCCATCTCCCATGGGCAGCCCTCCTGAAGTGTGAGCGCTGAAGACATCAGCCGGTCACTGCACACCCGATATTAGGGAGCTGTGTCGTCGCACCGGACTTTGACAACGTCCACTCTCTCCAAATACTCAGGTCCTGGTTTCTTCCTACACACAGTTCACAAAACTGGTTAGGTCTCCCAGGCTCCTGAACATTTATGATGGCTTCATATGTCACAGGATCTCCACCCACCTAACAGACTGCTTCTTTTCTGCACCTCCCACCTACTCTGAAATACAAGTGTGTACACTAAGGTGATTAAATAATGCACACCAAAATTAACTCTTTTTAAAAAAAGGAAAGGAGCAGGCAGAAATGAAGGCATGTAGGCAACCAAGCAGGAAGACAGAGGAGAAAGAAACATTTTTTAAATTTATTTTATTAAGTTGTTCATCTTGGTGGTTCCCCTTGGATCTGGGATGTAAACCTGGGACCCTGGGGTGTATGTGGACTGCACCAGCTGGAGGCGGTGGACTTATCCACTAGGTCACCAGGGTGCACCAAAACATAACATTTTTTGAAAGGCATGCATACTTTTGATTTCATTAAAATACTTTAGAGATAAAGTGCAAACAAATCAGAAGGGTGTCATTAATAAGATAGGTAAAACCCAGGGATCCAAGGCGTTATGCCCCAGCACAAACTAGTTGTTTGATCTTGTTCAAAATAAGTAACTTCACTGCTCTGGGTTTCAGTTTCTTCATGTAGAAAAGAGTCAAAGGAATTACATTCAAGATTAATTTCTGGTGACACCAGGACGGCCAGCAAGCTGGCAACAATTATTGCCAAGTGTGTGCCCACCCTAGGATGTGCAGGGATGAAAGAAAGAATCGCTCTGTATCTAGGCAATTTATTTAATGTGATGTGCTTTCCCCAAGGTTAAAAATCACTTGTCTCAAAAGCAAGGCAAAGAGTTAGAAAGCAACCCTGAATAATTCCAAAGCATGCTGGCAAGAACCACTAAGATTTCCTAACTGTTATTTTTTTTCATCCACCACATCAAAGACTGTAGCACATCTCAACTATCTTTCATTAGAGACTTAGGTTAGACCTTATCTCTAAAAAGTCTGGGGCTGAGTGATTCCTTATCTTCACAGGTGCTCTTCCCCATTAGACTGCAAGTTTGTCAGAGACGGGGCACGGGTCATACTCTTTGGATCAACAATGCCTGATACCACACATGCACAAAAGCCACTGATTTCTGGCTTAACCTGTAAATTTAGCCATGAATTCAGTTGTCTACTTTTTCTGGATGATCTTCACAATTTCCTAAAGCAAACTTTGGTACTATTCAATTTCAAAACAGAATCTATTTTACAAGATAAATATGGAGTATATTAAGTCATTTTATAAATGCGAAAACAGACTCACCAAAGTAAATCCAGCAAAGCTCAACCAGAACCGTGATTCTAATCCCATTACCACACAATTTAAAGCACAGGAAAAGAACCAACGCACATGAACACTAAGGAAATTCTTCTCCTAGCATGTCCTTCTTATAAATCTAACAAGATAGTGTGAATGGCTAGTTTAGCACTCTTTCAAGAGCAAAATCAATAATGAAAAAATTTGATATACTTGAGCTTCACAAAGAAAACCATAAAATTTTTGGTTTTCTAAGCTTTACAGATGTTTACAGATGCATATTACCCTGCATTAAGAAATAAAAATCAAAGAGACTGATTTCTAATCCTTAAAAGTTATCAAGGTGGGGGAGGACTCCACATGTAATTAGAGAAATGCAAATTAAAATGAGACACCATTACACACTTAAAATGGCCTATTAGAAGGAATGACTAGGCAGAGCACAGAGCATTTTCAGTGAGACTCTCGGTGTGACCACAGCTACACATCGTTACGTTTCTCCGGCGCCACACAACGTATGCCACCAAGAGCGAACCATAGTGCAAACTGTGGTCTTGGAGCGATAATGTGTCACTGCAGGTTCACCGTGTCTAACAAATGTGACGCAGTGAAGATGTCGCTAGTGGGGTAGGCTACAATAATGGGAACAGAAGGTGTTAGAGATCCCTCTATCTTCTGCTCAATTTTGTTGTGAGCCTAAAACTGCTCCAAAAATAAAGTACGTGAAAAAGAAAATGGGAACAATTTGAATCTATTTTCTCTGAATCTGATTCCCAGTCTACTATAATATTCTAACGTTATTTGGGACAAAATTAAATATATTTAAAAAATTAAAAAAGGGAAAAGTCAAAATATTCTGAATTCAATAAACATAGTTAATATGCAAAGAGTTCAAATTTTTTTTAAAAAGTGCCAAGACCATGTACTAAAAATTTTCCTTCCACTCCTAATCTCCATTCAATTTCAAGATTACTAGCTTTTATTTTTAAGTATTATTTCTTTCTTTTTTTTTTTTTTTTTAAGGGAAGGTACAGGTAGGAATGAAGGCTAGTAAGCAAGCAGGCAGAAAGAAGCATTTTATTTATTTTTTTTATTTAGTTATACATCTTGCTGTTCTCCCCAGCCCTGGGACATTAACCTGGGTCCCTGAGATGTACATATGAGGGCTGCACTCCTCTGGAGGCAGCTGACCTAACCACTACTCCACCAGGTTATGCCGAGAACTGGATTTTAACAAGATGTCCACATGATTATAAGGCAGCACTACCCCTATTTTCAGTTTGTAAGGTAGTAGAGAAGATAAAATATTCAAATAAATGAAACACGAGGCATCTCACAAAACGGACAACAACAGCTACAAGAGTCTGGGAGGAAATCAACTTCGGTGCCTCAGAGGTCCCATGACCCCAGAAAATAAATATCAGCCCCTCTGCAGGGGCCTGTATGCCTTGCACACGCCAGTTCATCTTTCCAGTCTCATCCTCTGCTATTCGCACTCTAGCAGTCTGGACAACAGCCCATGACCGAGGTTCCTCCAGTGACTGCAGGCCTTTGCACATGATACTGCCACTGCCTGGCACACACTGCCCTTCTCTGGCTGATGCCGGGGCAAGGCTCACTCCCTGCTGCCCCACGTATGGTACAGTACAGCTGGTTCGAAGGATACCCTCCCTGGCAGAGAAACTCCCACAGGGCAAAGGAAACGCCTGATGGACCATTTGTGCCGTTTAGTGGATTCATCTAAAGAATGACTGAGGCATCAGATGCTTCAGGGAAGGAGCAAAGCAGAAAGAGAAGGGTTTGGACAGTCAGAAATGCCCAGAAACCTGGGCAAAGGCACATAAACGCTCAAACCAGTTTAGGGAATTTGTCTAGAGAAACAAACTATGCCTTGTTCTCATTATGAGATTTGCTCAAGGCTCAGTGGTCTGTTATAGATTAGGTGGAGTTTTGTTTTGTTTTGTTTTAAAGGAAAGGTACAGGTAGAAATGAAGGCGAGCAAGCAGGCAGGCAGGAAGAGAGAAGAGGAAGGAGCGGTTTATTTTTACTTAGTTGTACATCTTGGTCGCTCTCCTTGACTCAGGACGCAAACCCAGATCCTGGAATGTATGTGGACCGCACTTCAGCTGGAGGTAGCTGACCAAACCACTACTCCACTCAGATGAGCCCAAGTGGAGTTTCTATCCCTGCTTTTCTCCACTTCCTCTTACTTAAGCCAAGCTGCGCCCAAGTACTGTCACTCAAAAGCAAAGAGTTCCCAAAGCGGAAAGATCACCAGACAGAAACGCACCATGAGAGCTGCTGCAGATCTCTCGGTCAGGGCTACACCAGCTCTTTTAACAGAGGCAGCAAATTTTTCAAATTCAAGTAATGGTTTCACTATGGCAGCAATTCCTCCATCTTTATTAAACTCAAACATGCACTAATTAAACGCAGTAATTCTACAAACAACAAAAACATTTCAGATATGTAGCTTAGTCCATCGCAGTAGCTTAGGACATACCTCCAGGATAAACCAGGACGGCACTGACTTAAGCAAGACAGCGGAGGAACTGCAGCCTGAAGATCAGCTACCCGGATGCCTGGCATCTTACAGCAAGGCTGCTGGCTGGGTGAAGAAGGGCAAGTCTGATCCAAGTCTGATCTGGTGAGTGAATCCGGTCTGCAGGAAACCTCAAAGGTAAATTTAAGAAACCCAGCATCAGGACAAGGACAACTGTGCCTGAAAGCAGTGATTAGAAGCCACTGACCAAGGACAAGTTGTACTTAGGAGAAGCAGCAATTAGTCACTCATATTTGTACCAATCTCAAACAAGATAGCAGAGCCACGGGTCACATCATCGCAGAAGATAAAGAACAGCTATGTCAATTATGTCTGCACTGTTGCTCCTTATTACAAAATCCAACCTACCATTATAACCTCCTGTCTGAAGCTCAATCACTCCTAAGCCATCCCTCCACTTACACCCACTGCTGGCTTCCCACCACACTTCAAGGCAAATCCAAACCCATGTGCCTTCAGAACCTTAAATGACAATGGACTCTGTGACAGACTCAGGGCACTTCACTTCACCCAGCTCACTGTACACCTGACTTTACAAGCCCCTCTGGTGCCATCTTGGTCCCTGCTGTGCCTTCTGCCTGGCCATATTTTAATGTCCACTTACCACCACCTCCTGGCCGCCTCAGCCCCCCGTCACTCTCCACCAAACAGCCTGTCTACTTCTTCTCTTCCTAGCACTTAACCACCATCTGAAATTACTTTGTTATCTATCTGCATCTTTGCTGTCTCTCCCATCTAGACTTTGAGTTCCTCAGAAACAGGAGCCTGGTCTGCCTTGTTTGTTATTAATCTCCAGCTCCTCAAATGGTGCCTGGCATGTAGTAGGTGCTCAATAAGTAGCTAAGTAGCTGTGCTGAACACATTTGTTAAAAGACTCGTTGAGTAAATAATGATTATCAATCTCTCTTTTAGGCAAGGCCAAAATATGAAAAAGCTGATTTTACATAAGATATGCATGAGTGATCAATTACTTGTTTTATGAAAGGATTTCTTCCCCAGTGTATTTTTTTTTAAAGGAAAGGTACAGGCAGGAATGAAGGGGAATAGGCAGGTAGACAGGGAGAGGAAGAAGCAGCATTTTATTTTATTTTTATTTAGCTGCTTATATTAGTTGCTCCACCAGGACCTGGGATGCAAACCAAGGTCCCTAGGGTGTTCGTGAACTATGCTCCTTCAGAGGTGGTTGACCTAACCACTACTCTACCAGGGTTTGCCCTTAATGCATTTTTAAGTATTTGGATTGCAAAGCTTCACACTTTTGAACCGATAAAACTATCATGCAAAGTGAATTAACTCCTCCAGGGCACAAACTGTAGGTACCTGGTACAAAGAATGTACTTGATAAACATTTGCTGAACGCAGAGATGAGCCCAGGAAAGAATTTCACACGTGGCAGATATAAGCTATAGGAGACTGCACTTGGATTTGAGAAAACAGCATATTTGGTTATATTTAGGTCCTGTTTTCCACTTTATCTGGCAAACTGACATTTAAGTACCTCTAATTTCAGATACTAACAATAATCTTAACCATTATCTTTACAGGCAGAGGCAAATCCAAGTAAATTCACAGTTACCAGGAGGTTTCTGCAGTCAGTCTTCAGGAACACAGAGGCACAGAATCAATAGACATACCCTAAACTGCCAGGTTTGCAGGGAATACTGTGGGTTTAGTATGAAAATCATGATGCCCAGAAATTTGTTTTTATTTCTAATCTATGTGCAAATTCAAGTGTCCCCAGTGAAAAACTAAAAACCAGATCACACCTGGCCCTGTTGGTGACACAATGCACAGCTGTCTAATGTTCCAGATCACATCCAAGTTTTTTAAACATCTTTTTTTTTTCATTTGTCTCTTTGAAATAAAATTCTTGCCTGATTTGGTTTTATTCCTACACCAGGAAATGGCTCACTCTACATCTTCAATACTAACACAGTATTAACGCATCACCCAAGAAAAATAAAGTCATGCTTAGGTCTCCATCAGCATCAAGAACCCCTCCCCCGCCTGACCCATTCTCATTCTACCAGGTGCTGAGCAGCAGTTTGCAGAAGTCAAAATAAAAAAGAAATGCAAAAGGACGTGAAGTGTCTGTGTGAGGTGTTAACGTTCCTACGTGTGCCCTTGAAGGATCATGCTAAAATCAAACATAGGCGCATGCCTGTGGCTCAGTGGCTAAGTTGCAGGCCATATAAAGATCAGGGACCAGGGTTTCAGACCCGGGGTTAGGAGAAGGAAAAAAAAATTTTTAAACAAATATAAATGCACTTTGGAATTTCTGTATATGGGTATATGTATTATCTGCACCTTTTGTCTACTTTAAACATTCCCTATCTAATAGTGCAAAGTGTTAATGACTTGTCTCAACTTTAAACCCAAAAGATTCCATAGAATGTCACTCTTATGATCTACAACCCCAAGAAATGAACTTTCAAAGAATTTCATATTCCACAAGCTCTCGCAGAACAAAGTATACCAAAACTATTCAATTTCAGAATGCAATTATAAGCGCTGACCGCCTAGAGGAAATGAAATATAAAGTAACCGCATTCTAAAAAATTGTTAGCAATGTACAAACATGCTCCAAAACTATTTCATATTTTTAATTGTTCTGTAGTTCAAATAACAGCTTTGAAAAACCATGATGCAGAATTGAGATCAAGTTACCAGCATACAGTTCAGTAACATGAGCTTTTTTTTTGTTTTTAAGAAGCATCTTAATTTTCTTATTTCAGTTGTTCACATTAGTTGTTTCTCCCCGGGCCCAGACTCAAACTCAGGAGTATGTGGCTTGCTCCTTCCAAGGCGACTGACCTAATCACTGCTCCACCTGCATCTGACATTTCGAAATGATTGCTACTTGAAGAAGGCTGACAGTCCTTGTAAAGGTCACCTTATTTTTCCCCCTAAAATACTACTACGGTCTAGTGTTTTTACTGTCACTTCTGTAAGCCAAATTAAACAAAAGTTCATCTCAGCCTGATAGTGAAAAGCACCTTATGAAATGTTTTGGAAAAGTAAATAAAACTGTAAAACAGTACTAACAAAGTTGGGTGGCTTTTTTTTAAGATTTACTTCTTATTGATTTTGGATTAAAACAACATCATAAAGCTGTGGCGTTTTTTCCTCCTCTGACCTTATATAAAGTATAAAACTATAATAATATAAAAGTAGACTCAAATCTTCAACGTAGAATAAGTAAAATATATTCAATAACACATCCTCAATTACTTTTTAAACTGCATAACACCATGGTTAAATGTAGCATTATGTATAAAAGCCAATTCACTATACTTCGAAGGAGAAAATCTAGGCATTAACAATTTTTTTTCAGTTCAAAGCCACTTTACCACAAGCCAAACTTTCTTGAAAGTCCTTTCATTTTACCAGCAACTGCGTTTCAGTAGCTGCAGATTCTGGTGAGGGTTCAGTGCTGGAAAAGGACAGGGGACCTGTATGATAACTAATGTCATCTAGTTTCTCTGTCTCCATGTTATTGTCACTTAAATGAGAGGCAAAGCATTGTCTGTCTCACAAATAGGTTTATAAAAGCAACCTTGGCATGCCCTGGTGGCTTAACGGTTAAGTTCACCAGATGTAGCCCAGAACTCAAGGAGCGTGCCACCAACCCAGATGGGGGAAACAAAGTAAAACGTTTCTTCCTACTGTCTTTCTGCATACAACCCTCCTTCAAAAAAAAAAAAGCACTGCATCCTAACTAGAGATATAATCACCACCTATTATTATTCATAAAGGGACACACACAGGTTTTCTCATCCTGTCATCCATCAGGGTCAAGTCCTGTCACCGGGCAAAGCAGGGTGGGGGAGGTGCGTGGGGTGCAAGAAAGATGTTCTACTGACCCACCAATCTTTAAAGAGCCCAAGTAGTGGGCCTCACTCAAAACAGCCGGAACACCTGGTACTCCTGAAGGGCATAAAAAGAATTCTACCACTGTGTTTTCCAGCTTGTGCGAACTCTAGAAATCTACAAGAATCCCTTCGTTTTAGCCCCAGTGGTAGTGATGTGGATTGTAAAGCTCAGTTCTGAAGGTGCTGATATTCTAAAAATATAAAGCACTTGCATATCAAACGCAGAGCTCAAAATCTCCCCCTGGAAACCAAAAGTTGAAAACAAAAGACAGCTTCTGTGTGAGCCAAGTTCAGACGACCAAGAGCGGTGTAGGTGCAGACGTCCAGAATCACCAAGCGGTGAATCCACCGCACGCAGCGGGCCGCCGGGGACAGAGAAACTGACCGCCGAGCGTGAGCCGAAGGGCCAGCGTCCAGCCTCACTCTTCCCACCGGTGAAATGGGTGTGACACCACTTGCCTGACCGCCCCACGGGGAAAAAAAACTAATGAATGAGCACCATCTGGTAAACGACTCGGGTCAAGCCGGCCTCTCTACCGGCGCGGTCCAGGCCTGCAAGGCGCCCCGGCCGGGTCCGACCTCCCTCCGCGGATGCCTCCAGCCCGTCCGCTCCAACTTTGCCTCCGCTGAGGCCCCATAAGACCTCCCACCTGGGTGAGCGACCCCTGTCGGATCAGACACCCACCACCGCGGCGGGCGCCCCCCGCCCAGCGCGATCAGACCCCCACCTCCGAGGGCGCCCCCCGAACGGTCACATAACCCTCGGCAGGCGCCCCCTGGTCAGAAACTCCGGCCCCCACTTCGGGCGTCCCACGCCGGTGAGATCCTGCTCCGCCGGCGCTCGCGACACCCCACTGCCGGGCGGTTACAAAAGCCCAGGGAACAGCGCCTCCAAGGAAGGTGCTCCGCACGGCCTGCGCCCCGGGAACGGGCGCCGGCGGACGCGGCCCGACGCCGCCTACCTTGGCCACCCAGCTGAACAATGGTGACATCGCGGGCCGGGCGGCGTCTCGGCGCCCGCGGCTCCCGCTCACTGCCGCTGCCGGCCCGTGGGGCAGCGGGCAGCCGGGGGCGGGCTCCGGGAGCAGCGGGGCCCAGGCATCGCTCCCGGCGGCGGACTCCTCCCCGCGCGTCGCCGCCCCGAGAGATCGCGCCCGCAGGGCTGCCCCGCCGCGAAGGGGAAGTGGGTGGGGGCGCGCGGGGCGGGGCGGGGGCGGGGCGCGCGGCCCACCCCGCCCCCAACGGGCAGGCGGCGGGAAGTCGGAACGCCGGGGGGTCGCCTGCTCCGCGACGCACCCCGCCGCGCAGTGGTAGGAGGAGGACTACAAGCCTAGGGACGCGGCTCTCGAGGCCTCCCGGGGACCGTTTCGTACAGCTTTCAGAAACTAGAAGTTCTTCTCTCTCAGATTTGATAAAAGCCCCTGAGTTGGTGCGGACAGAAAGCCCGCCCAACTTTCCAAGGGTGACCCCCACCCCCATAGCGTTTCTCCCTAAATGCTGGAGATTGCTGGTAACAAAAGGACTAGTGTTTCCCGGGCTCCTCATGCCTTTATATAACCAAAGGTGGTTTTCTTGGAGTCCGAAAACTTCGGCTATGTATTGAGGCTAGAGGGGGCGGAAGAAATGAACCTTCGGCTCCGGCAGCCCGGAGGTTTGAGCAACGTGAGAAATGTTGATTTCACCACCACCTTCTTGCCTCCCCAAAACGGATGATAAAACGGTGCAGCTTATAGCTAGCTACAAAGGTTAAGCTGAGTTTCAAACTCAGGCACCCTAAAGTTCCATGTTGGAAAAAAATAAGTTCAAAGGTTTTTTAGCCAGAGTATAAAAACGAGTCGTGCTGAGCCACTCAGAGTTCCCCAGGAACTTTGCTTTGCTTCTGACATGTTAATCATTTTCCCCAAATGCCTGACATCTGGATGTGGTGGGTATATTACCTATTGCTGAGTACTAAGTTATCTCCAAAATGAGTTTATAACTTTCTGTAGGTCAAAATTTAAGAGCCTCTGGCTGGATGCCTCAAGGCCTCTCGGGGTTGCATTCAAGTCGTTTGCCGGGCTGCAGTCATCTCAACGCTGACCTGGGATTAGAGATCTACTTCCAAGCTCACTCATAGCTGTTCCTAGGATCCAGGTTCCGTGCAGGTTGTTCGACTTCAGGACCTTTCCTGCACGGCCAATGATGGCCTTTTCCAAAGGATTACTCACCATTGCGGTTTGCAGCCCCCAGCACAAGTGATCTAAGGGCACTTGTCAAAGAATGAAGTCCCTCTCTTTATATACTAATCTCAGAAGTGGCATACCAGCACTCCCTGGAAGAATAGTGGTTTGGTCAACTGCTTCCAGGGGAAGTGCATTTCACATACATCCCAAAGGCCCAGGTTCGTGCCCTACTAGGGGAGAACAACCAAGATGTATAGCTAAATGAAAATAAAGTGCTTCTTCCTCCTCTCTCTGCCTACCTGCCTGCCTACTTGCCTTCATTCTTTAAAAGAAAAAAAAAAAAAAAAGTGATCTCCCAAGGTTTTTTCCTGTATTCTATTTATGCAAAATGAGGAAATAAGTCCACACTCCAGGCAAGCACATGAATACTAAGGTGGGGGAGAAAAGATGTTTTTTTTTGTTTCCCCTCTTTCAGGGAGCTGGTGCATAGGAATAAGATGATAATGTCTTCGGGAAAAGCAAGGGTGATAAGTTCTAACAGAGCCTACCTGTGTAGTTAAAGAGGGCCTTAGGAGCTTCTTAGGAAAGTGCTCTTCTTTCATTCTCTTAAGCAGTAATGTTCTCTAAAGAAATTAGGAGGTGAGGAAGGAGAGTGCATTTGCAGCCATTTATCCAAATCTTTCCCTATTACCACACCACTTCCTCAAACAAGTATAAGAGGTAGAAGCTGAAAGCTCTTTTGCCTTCCACAATTTTGCTACTTAAAAAGCATGGTCTTGGCATGCCTTGGTGGAGTAGCAGTGAGGTCAGCCACCGCCGAACAAGCACAGTTTCTGTACATTCCAAGGACCCACGTTCACATCCCCAGTCCAGGGTAACGTCCAATAAGAACAACTAAATAAAAGTACATAAAATGCTTTTCCCTCCTCGCTCCTCCTGCCTGTCTGCCTGCTCGCCTTCATTCCTGCTGCACCTTTCCTTAAAAAAGTTTTTTTTTTAAAGATAAAGAAATGCTTACCCTAACTTAATCCAGAATTTATTTCACCAAGATTCCAGGAGGCTAGTGTGCACATTAAAGTTTGAGATACACTAGTATGTGAGATTCAGTCACAATGGCAGTCAGTAGCAGCATCATCATCAAAATACTGACCAGCATCCCCATCAGAAAACAACTACAATTGCCCCACATCCTTGCAATGTTGTGAGCCAGCTCAGCTGAAAAAAGACCTGGAGATCTCTGGAGCAATTCACGGGAGTTGATGGACAGCTGAGGACCAGGCAGGACAAGCTGAACCGATGACAACATCATCATACCTCATCACTCCACTCCCCAAACTGAGCTCTATGAAAATACCCAGAACTTATAAGCAAGTCTGGGAAAAACAGGAGGGAAACCCAAATGACAATGAATTTGGCATGCCCTGGTGGCTTAGCGGTTAAGTCTGCAGTTCCAGCAAAATCCATGTAAAAGCCCAAGCACCTGGCTTCTCTGTCAGAGACCAAATTGAACAACCCCCAACATGAACAACTAAATGGATGGATGACCACTTTTTCTCCTCTCTCTACCCACCTGCTTGCTTTCATTAATGCCTGCCTCATTCCTCTGAAATAACTTAATTTTTAAAAATTAAGAAACCTCAATTACCTCTGAAAGAAATATTTATGCCACCTGGGCTGAAAATGGGTTGGCCAAGAAGAGAAATGACATTACATTTCAAACAAACGTAAAAAAAATTAAAGTCAGACCAAATTCTTAAATAATTATGAAAAAGTATGTGCAGGCATTTTTGAAATAGGGACAAGCAGGCTTTGTTGTTTAAACATGAGTCCAATTCTCCATATTTACACATCAGGGTGGAGACTCCTGCAAATCCTCTAAAGCTTATATGTCTTTCAGACTTAGAATTCTCCCTCTGCTCCAGGTCTCCCTGCCAGAGCCAAGACAGAGCAGAATCACTCATTTCAAGGAAAAATAAGGGTTTTTTTTTTCCATTGGGTAGACTTGACAGTAGTTTATGCAGCTCTAACACCAAATATTTTCAGAAATATATATGTGAAAGCTCTTATTTTAATTCACTGCCAACATGCGGCTTGCCAGTCACATAGCACAAAGAAGTTCTCTTATAATCCAGAATTTAATTAAAGGTGATAGGACATGACGCCCCAGGTGTTCTCGGAATGTTCTCTGGTACCCCACTCTGACAGGAAATGTCAAGGACAGTAAAGGACTGCCCCAGAGGCAAAGAAGCTTCTATTCTTCTAACCTCATAGCCCTTCCCTTAATCAAAGAAGCCATCTGCCTCTTATTGGGCCTCCACCCTTCTAATCAAGAAATGATCTCTAGTCCCAATTCTCTGGAAGAATGTAGAAAGGGGAGTTATTTATCTATATTTTAGAGTAGGAGTAGTGATGAGGCATTCCTCCTTGCCACGTGGCGATGCCCTCCTCACACCCCTGAGACCCCAGATCCCCTTTCCAAACCTCAGCACAGGATATAAATCATTGGTCTGCCCAGCAACCTCAGACTATACCACCATGTGAATTCTCCATACATATGTTATTATTAAATCTGGACTTTTCTCTTACTATCATGCCTAATGTAAATTTGTTCATTCGTCCAGAATGCAAAGAACCTCAGAGAAATGGGGGAACTTTTATGTTTGACCCCCACAAAGGGAAACTGTTTAACACCAGACAAGCTAAGGGCCCCAGCAATCAAATAAAAACAAGTTTCCTTAAAATACCACACTCTCTCCCATCTCAAAAATGTTTCCTTCCCTGGAAAAAGAAACAGTATATTCCCGCAGGGAAGGACTATGCAGACCAGGCAAGTTATTTTTAACAGCTTCCTGGGGATTCCCTTCCAGCCAGAATTGAGAACTTCTACAGACAGAATAGTCATCACTCAGACACTGAGGGTACCCAGTCTGATGTTTATCAGTTATCTGCGCTGTCGTGCGGACAGATGATTTGGCTCTTTGGAGCTGGGTGGAATTCTCAGAGATCTCAAAGGGCAGGTAGGAGCTTATAACCATTGGAGGAGGACCAGGTGTGACACAATAAGGAATGAATGAGCTGTGGCATCTAGAGAATGCATACTCAGTTCTCAAAACATCCCACCTGCCATAATGTGTCAGTTGAGTGAATTCAGCCACCGAGGTCATAATGGTGTTGACCTCTGAGTTTACTTAAAGGTTGGAGAAGCCGCTATTGTGTGAATCACCTGTCCGGGCCGGCCAGTCGGAAACTAGCTAATTCTGATCGTCAGCCAGGTTTAAGAATCACTTCCATAGTTCTAGATCTCTAATTTCAAACAGCACAAAACATGACTGCTCTGCAGAAAGCAATAGACTATCCAAGTAGGACTGCAGAAAACATGTAAACAAATAGCCTCTACAGAAAATCCAAGACTGCTGCCAAAGCAGCTTTAAGGGAGGACTTGAAAGTGGGGGTGGGAGGGGGAACCCAGGAACTGGAAGAGTTGCTCCCGGAATAAACCTGACCGTAACCCTAAATAAACCCTGAAACTCCTGCTCTACCTGTCTGCCATGTTCCTCTTTTGAGAAGAAGCAAGAAGTAAGGGCAGCAAAACCTCCTGAGTGAGAAGAGAGACGGGCGGCTCTCCACCCACTCAGCTGTGGAGGGCAGGGAGAAGCCCACCCTCACTCTCCAACCTGTTCCTCCCAGCACAAGACCTTTCAAAATGGAAGCACCGTAAAACCAACTCTCCAAGAGAAACTTGGTGTCAAATCAATCAAAATCACTTGACTCCTGGCAACTGTGATTTGGACACCTAGCACAGTGTGTTTTCCTACATCATCAAGCAATTCTTTTGATTTTTTGGTAAATAAAGAAAAGTTGCAAGCAGGAATGAAGGCGAGCAGGCAAGCAGGGAGAGGAGGAAGAAGCACTGTATTTCCATTTAGTGTTCGCACTGGTTGTCTCCTCTCCCCATTGCCCCACCCCATCCCTGTTGTTCGCACACACACACTCTCGTGGCCCAGACCGGGACTCAAACCCAGAGGGTCTGTGGCCTGCATCCTTCAGAGGTGACTGACCGAAACGCTGCTCCACCAGGGCGCAACAACATCAGGCAATTCTGACACCAGCCTGGTGTCCTACAATTAAACTTAATTCTGACACTACCTGGGGATAATATCAGATCCCCTAGGTTAAGGGTTTATTAGTCCAGCAGGACTCCTCCCAGATTGTCACCAATGCTTCGGACAAAATCAGCTACAGATTGGAAGTTCCAACGTCTCCCTCCTTAGGTTTGATTCATACGCTAGAGTAGCTCACAGAATTGAAAGCATTGTACTTACTAGATTGGCAGTTTATTATAAAGGAGAGAACTCAGGAACAGCCAGGGGGAAGAGATGCGCTGGGCAAGTATGGAAAAGGGCCTGGAGTGTACAGGCTCTCTTGACAGTGCTACTTCCCCCATCTCCACTTGTTCGTTTATCAACATGGAAGTTCTTCAAACTCCCTATTTTCAGTGTTTAAGGAGGCTTCATTACACAGGCATGACTGATTATGTACACCATTGGTCATCGGTGGTTAAACTCCGTCTCCCAGAGGTCAGCGTGTGAGAACGAAAGTTCCAGCCCTCTAATCTCAAGATTGGTTTCCCTGGCAACCATCATCCATCCCTAAATTACCTAGGGCCACCTCGTTCACATAACAAAAGGCACCTTTATTGAGCTCCACAGAAGAAATTCCAAGGGTTTTAAGAGGTCTGTGCCAGGAAGCGGGACAGAGATCAAATAGATTTCTAATTGTAAATTGCAATTTCACAGCATCTAATAAGGAATGTACTCCCTGCATAAATAGTCATTAGCACCTACTGTGTAAAGCAAACGTGTGTCCTTGCAAGGAGTTGAATTACACAGGTGATCAGCCCTAAATCTTATGCACAAGAAGCCTGAGGGTAGCTGGGAAGATCAGGCAGGGAAAAGAAAATTCTCATAGGACAGGCACAGGTGACGCCACTAGAGTCCCCCAGGAGGGAACCATAATTTCAGGCTGCAAAGAAAGTTTCCCGTTGGAAGACTCTGGATTTTTACAGACGGACTTTTACAGGAGGTGGATGGTGCTTCTCTCTGGAAATCAAGCCTAATTATTAGGACAGATAGAGCGGAAATCAGCTTACACTGTAGAGAGAATTTTAGTAAGTGGTAGTTTGGTGGTATTCAGTCATCTCTCACCAGCATATTTGCTTCTAGAAAAAATATCTGCTAAGGAGACTATCAAGTCCAGAAAAGTTATGGGGGGAAAAATTCCTCTATTTGAACTGAAAACATACACCCATGTATAGGAATGTTTATGGCAGTGTTATTCATGTGAAACCACCCACATGTCCAGCAACTGGTAATTTTAGATCAACAAAATGTATTCTGCCCGTATAGCAGAATATTACTTGTCATAAAAGTAATGAAATCCTAATTCATGCTGCAACATTTGTGAACCTTGAAAACATTATGCGAAGTAAAGGAAACCAATACAAAAGATACATCCTGGGTGATTCAATTTATAAGAAATATCCAGAATAGGCAAAGCC
Organism: Solenodon paradoxus; assembly: GCA_004363575.1. Taxonomy (NCBI): domain Eukaryota; kingdom Metazoa; phylum Chordata; class Mammalia; order Eulipotyphla; family Solenodontidae; genus Solenodon; species Solenodon paradoxus. The sequence continues at coordinate 196,856 of RJWH01001677.1, forward strand.
ACAGAGATTTAAAAAAAAAAATGTCGATTAGTGCTTTCCAAATCCTTGTGGAGGGGAAAATGGAAGTGACTGCTAAGGCATATGGGATTTCTTTCAGGAATGATGTACATATTTGGGGATGAAATAGTGGTGATGGCCTTACAAGTTTATGAATATACTAAAACTCCAAATCTCATGGTAGGTAAACTCTATCTCAATTTAAAAAACCCTTCTATGTATTGACTGTTGACCGATACTAGCTAACCCCTCTATGTAAGATAGTTTATAGGATGGGGCATTAGCGTACTCAGCACTTCAAAGGGTTCATTTCAGGATTAACTGAGATGCACATGAAGCACTGGGGCTGAATTCTCACCCAGCAGGAAATGTTTGCAGCAGCAGTGATTACTATTGGTTATTGATGGATATATGTGATGATTAATTTGATGGATCAGCTTGATTGGCTAATTGGTGCCAGAGAGCTGGTAAACATGGGGTGGGGGTGGGAGGGTCTCCAGAAGAGGTTGGCATCTGAATCTGCAGTCTGAGTAAAGACCACCCTCACCTATGTGAATGGACATCGTCCAATCCGCTGAGGATCTGAAGAGAACAAAAAGGCAGCAGAGGGCAATATCTGAGCTGAGATATCCATCTTCTCCTGTGCTTGGATACCAGTTTTCAGTTCTGGGACCTTCAGTCTCAGAGTATCACCATCACCCCCAACCCTGTTCTAAGGCCCCTTAAGACTGACACTGAATCATCACACCCCCAAGGTTTCCTGGTTCTCCAGCTTGAAGACAGCAGATCATGGAACTCTTCAGTCTCCAACTGCACAGAACCAAATTCTGCCAGCAATTCTTCTCCTCGTATACAAATGGGCAAAAGGGAGCAACTGAACTTATAACTCTAGGGAGTACCAGAGAGTAAATAACCCCATCAAGAATAAAGGTTGGTTCGCCCTGGTGGCTCAGGAGTGAGGCCTGGGCCTGGGACACAGGCCACATACAACCCAAGGACCTGGATTCAACAGCCCAGGGCCAGGGGGAAAAACTGAAAAATGAACAAGGAAATAAATAAAATGCTTCATCCTCCTCTCTCTTCCTTCCAGCCTACTATCCGACTGCCTTCATACCTGCCTGCCTTCCTCTTTAAAAAAAGTAAAACAGGCACACTCGGGGGGAGCAGTGTTTAGGTTAGCCATCTCTCAGGAGCGCAGTCCACCTACATCCCCAGGATCTCGGCTCTTGTTTGAGTCTGGGGAGAACAACCAATGTGAACAACTAAATAAAAATAAAATGCTTCTTCCTCCTCTCTCTTCCTTCCTGCCTGCTCCCTACTTGCCTTCATTCCTGCCTACACCTTTACCTTAAAAAAAAAAATTAGGTGTACCCTGGTGAAGTGGTGCTTACTGTCCATCACCTCGGAAGGAATAATTTAAATATCCCTGGGTTCGAGTCCAGGGTCAGGGCGGGGGAGAGACAACCAGTGTAAAAAAAAATAAATAAAAATAAAGATACTTCTTCCTTTCTCTTCCTGCCTGCCTGCCTACTTCATTCCTGACTGTACCTTTCCTTTAAAAAATAAAAATAAAAATAAAGTTCATTATCCCAGCTCGAGAATGCCTTTTTTCCTGTCTGTACTCACCAGTCTTGTTAAAGCAGAAATTTACTTTATGACATACATGTCATATATATGCACACACACATGCATATATACAGGAGAGAGAGGGAAAGATTCCATCCTATTGTTCTGTGTCTCTGGAGAACCCTGGCTACTAATACAGCGCGATTTGTTATAAATGTAGAAACAGAACAGAAATGATGGGTGTGAGGTCTCAAGTTCATAGCTGGGTTTATTACTAAGTCAAACAGCTGGGATTAAAGAGAAAACTGTGCTTTAGCCAAAACTAATTCTGGGATGGGTGGGCCGCTCGTCTCTCAAAATTTCCCTCTCCCTTTTCATGAGTCGCTGTGTCCAGCAGTATGACTATGCTCCATTTGTTACTTGAACTCTACAAGTCATGCCACAAATTTCAAGTTTCCCTGGTAAATTCCTATCCTAGCTGGGCAGAGACTTGGAGAAACCACGAATTACCGGCCTCTCACACTTTCAGAATGTTTATGAGTGTGGACCCTGCTCCCTACCATTCTCCCAGCTTTTCCCTTCCCCACACATCTTCTCATCCTTCCCTGTCTACCTACCTTCCATCCCTCGAGTGCACACATATTCACATTTTAAACTGTACTGAATTCAAAAGGGAATCTTTTGAGTGGCAAGATCAAACACTTAAAGACCAGCTTCAGAGTAAACAGTGCTCAGAACATTGGTGAATGAGTGAATAGAAGCATACAGGTAAAGAGGAAGGATTAATTTGGTGAAGACTTATTTGGAGATAGACGCTAAATTCAGGTGATCAGCTAAATAGCATTCTACCTTGATACATCCAGGCCAAAGTTCAAGGGTTCTAACTTGAGATTTTGATTTTGTGCCTCAAGTTAAGCTTCCTTATTAGCCAGAGTAGTAGCAAGCAGATTTAATAAGAACATTTTTAGGAGTTCCAGCTACCTTTGCTACATTTATCCAAAAGCCTTGCATAATTCATAACAGACGACAGCCCAACTAGAAATACTAAGACCACAGTATAAAAGGGAACCACTGAACTTGTAATTCTGAGTGTGCCAGACAGTAACCAATTCCCTCAAGAACAACGTTCTCCGTCTGCCCTGGCAAAGGAGCAAGCCACATACCCCTGGGTTCGCATCCCAGGTGGGGGTGGTAGTGGAAAACAAGCAGTGTGAACAACTTGATAAAAATAAAATAAAGATACTTCTTCCTCCTCTCTCTTCCTGCCTGCCTGCCTGCCTGCTCACCTTCATTCCTGCCTGCACCTTTCCTTTAAAACAAAAGAACAGAAAAAAGAAGAATGTTCTTACCAGTTTGGAGATGCCCTTTTTTCTGTCTGTACATAGCAGTCTTGTTAAAACAGAAATTTACTTTATAACACTTATCTCTTCATTAAAAAGCATTGATTAAGCTGCTTGTGACTTTCAAACCCAGCTGAATCAGTGTATTTTGCTAACGATCTGTTCTCTCCTCAGTATTTTGCTTAATGTGTAGTCATCAAGTTCACTTCTTAGCTGGCAAGACATTCCAAAAATAGAAACAATGTTTTTCTATTTTTAGCTCAGCCTATAAAGTTTAAGCAAATAATCTTTCCAAAGGACTCCACACACATGTTTCACATTAATGGAAAAACCCAGCAGCAATGAGCTCACAAAAGAAAACCCAGTGAAAATTGAGTCCAAAGATTTCTGAGAGCCTCACCCCCGTGTTAAACTAAACATAGGTGCTCAGCTGTAAACTCAAACATTCTCATAATGAATAATGGAAAACAATAAAACATCACTTCACATAGCACTAATTTCACAAAGTACTTCTGCTTCTAAACTAAAAGTTATGTTTCTTGGTGCGCCCTTGTGTCTCAGGAAGCTGATTTGCTGACATGAGAAACACATCTAGCTTAAGGACGCAGGTTCAAGACCCAGGGCCAGGGTGAAAAACCAAAATAAACAACTAACTAAAGTGATTTCTCTCCCCTCTTCCTTATTTCCTTAAAATGCTTCTTCTTCCTCTCTCTTCCTTCTTTCTCTTTCAAAGAAAATTTGTTTCTCCTAAAATTTTAGATGAAAATACGTTAATTCCAATTTCCTAATCAAAGGTATTAATGAAATAAAAATGGGACCAAAATTTCCTTTATTCTTTCATTGTCAATCATAATTTCCTTTTTAAAAAAATCGTGTCCAGTTTACCTTTGACTGGAGAAATTTCCAACTTTTAAAACAACTTCTATTTGTTCACCTTCATCGAGTACTTGGAAACCACCATGCTTTGATCCAGCAATCATACTCCTTGATATTCCCCAAGAATTAAAAACTGCTGTCCACACAAACATCTACACCCCAATGTTTATAACAGCTTTATCCATAATTCCCCAAACTTGGACCCAACCAGATGTTTCTCAGCAGCGGATGGATAAATAAACTGTAGGACATCCAGACAAGAAAACACCATTCAGTGCCAAAAAGAACAGTGTATTCAAGCCATGAAAAGCCATGGAAGGACCTTAAATAATATTACTAAGTGAAAGGAGTCAATCTGAAAAGGCTATGAACTGTTAGATTCCAACTATATGACATTCTGGAAAAGGCAAAACTATAAAAACAGTAAAAAGATCAGTGGTTGCCAGAAGGTGGGGGGAGGGGAATGAATGAGCAGAGCACGGAGGGTGTTCAGGGCAGTGAAACTGCTCTGTAAGACACCATGATGATGGATACACATCATGAGACTCTCGCCCAAACGCACAGAACGTACCAGAGTGAGCACTAAGGCAAACTATGGACTCTGGGTGGTGATGTGTCAATGTAGGCCCATCCTTGGTAACAGATGTAACACGCTGGTGGGGGATGTTGGGCAGGGAGGGGGGTGGGAGGGGGGAGGCTAGGCATATGGTAGAATGGGGAGTATTTAGGAAATCTTCATACATCCCTCTTTAGTTTGCTGTGAGCCCCAAATTCCTCTTTAAAAATTGTCTTTAAAAAAAGATCAAGTTTTTCAACACAGCTGAAACTCTTTGTCAATGTTCTCACTCTTTTCAAAGTCTACAGCTATCTTTTGCATCCGCATGCACAGGATGCCCCTAGAAAGCTGAAGCTGACTCCTGTATCGGTCACTGGTACTTGGTACAGCGCCATGCACCGCTGCACAGCCCCTCATACAAAACAATTGGTATCTGTTTCCTTGCTGTAGTTTGAGATTCCCCAAAGTCCTATAAGGCAGGTACACTTGCATTTTATCAGGAGGAATGTGTCTGGTTATGTGGAGCACAATTTTCAGCTACACAGAACAAACACACTTTCCAGAAACTAAAACCAAAATGTTGTCTTCTGAAGCACATTTCTCTCTACAAACTTTAAGATACAAATTACTTCTAGGTTGGCAAAGGAATGTGTGGATTACAAAACAAACCACGATGCTGCAAATATTCTCACAGTTCTGACTTTGTAATAATCAGGACAAGCTAAACATTCTTACATTCAGCTCGTGCACGTGTCCCCGTTCCTAGTTCTTTCCCTAGGTCTGGTTTTATATATGCTACCGACAAAACAGGGCTGATTTATCAGATGCAACCTATGTGGGAAATGTGTGTGACACTAGGTATCTTTGATCAACCTCAAGAAATGATAGCATAGCTAATGTAATAAGTGGTAAAGAGAACCACTGCTAATTTGATGATTAACAGTAGCCATTAAATGGAAAATAAAAGCATTGCTTTATTTTCTAGAAAAAAATAAAAGACACCACATTCTGGTCTCTATACACCTCTAGGGAAGGTATATAAGTAAAAACAACCTCCATTGGCTTTGATAAGACATGAGATGTAAATTGCTGAAAAGATCTAAGAAAAAAATGGTGTCCCTCTTCCAGCTGTGTTGGAATAAAATGCTCCCATGAAACAATGCTCTCCTCACTTGGAATCTTTCAGATATGACAGAGGCTATGCTCTGGGCAAGGTACAGGTAAATTCAGAGGAGGGTCAGGACTCATCTAAAGAAGGTCCACAGATTTACACACAGCCCTTGTGGGTCTTACTCTCCGTGGAAACCCTGGGTCTTTGGAGACGGCTGAGGAGGAACATGAGGTTCAGGCAGCTGTATCTCAAGACTGGATTCCTTGCACATTTCACAAGTTAAACTCATGATCTTCAGGGTCCCTTCCAAACTACCCTCAGAAGCACTACGAAGTATTTGCTAATAAGTTAAATGCCCATGGGCAGGAGGAGTTTGTGCCTGGCAGCATTAGCTCAGGGTCAAGGTAGAATCAAACATACCTGCTCACCAGTCTCAAAGTCCAATGTTACCAGGGTGCCAAAGTTCCTGAAACTTTTCAGAAACCTAGAGTTGATTCCTTACCTAAGGAGAGAAGACCAAAGGAATGAATGCCTGCTGGCACCCCCTGGTGGAGCAGCAGTTAGGTCAATCACCTCCTAAGGAGCAAGCCACAAACCCCTGGGTTCGATTCTCAGTCCAGGGAGAGGGAGCGGGGGGAAGCAACCAGTGTAAACAACTAAATAAAAATAAAATAAAGTTACTTCTTACTCCGTCTTCCTGCCTAGCTGCCTGCTCACCTTTATTCCTGCTTGTACCTTTCCTCAGTGGGGGAAAAATGCATGGCTGCACCTCAGTCTGAGGCAGGAAGCAGGCTTCACTGGACACTTATCACATGCCAGGTATTTTCACGTTCTACCTCATTAATCCTCACAACTACTCCAAAGCCTTGGAGGCAGGGCCTTTCAGATCCTTGGGAGTCCAAGCCCTGCCCTGAAAAGCTGCAGGGGCAAGACCACCATCCAGAAGGAAAGCCTGCTTCACACGCACACCACACCGCAGGGGCCTGGAGGGCAGAGAATCAAGTCAAAGAAATTCATCTCAGCCTTAAGATCTCATGGAATTTGCTCGTAGCTCAGATTTACTTGGCATCTGTTACTCCTCTCTTCTTTTCTATTTCTACCTTTTGGAACAAGAATATCTATCCCATCATTAGATTTTGGAAGTATAATTTGTCTGATTTTACAGATGCACACCTAGAGAGGAATTTTTGCCTCTGGATGAATCATAATTCGAGTCTCAACTACATTTGACTTAGATGATACTTAATAAAACTTTGAACTTGACACTTTGGGGTTGATGCTGAATAAAGGTAAACACTGGGTGCTATTGGCATGTAATGAATATATGCTGCATGTAACAGAGATGAATGTGAGGGGGCAGGTGCATAATGCTGTAAACTAAATGTCCTCCCCGAGTCTTAGATTGAAACCTAATTCCTGAAGTGGTAGCGTTTGCAAATTGAAAAGTCATTAATTAGGTCATAAAGGCAGAGCCCTTATAAATAAGATCAGTGCCCCTATCTAAGACCTCAGAGAGATCTTTTACCCCTTCCACCACCTGCGTTACAGCAAGAAGAGTTTCTGTGAACTAGGAACCGGGCCTTCACCAGACTGAGAATCTGCCAGCGCCCAAACCCTGGATATTCCAGTTTTCACAAGTATAAGAAATGTCTGTGGTGTATAAGCCACCCATTATGGTATTTTTATTACAACAGCCCAATGGACTAAGAGGAGCAGTACTCACAGTAAGAAAACACGTGGTGTGTTGAGCTCATATCACCTTCTAGACGCTGCTAAAACCAGCAAATCCTGGGACAGTATTCATGATGTACCAGGCACTGTTCTAAGGATTTACTTGGCAAGAGGGGGGACCTGCTTACCCTGTTTCAGGTGGGGAAGTTGAAGGAGCAGAATCAAGATTCCGACACAGGCATTCTGTCAGCTTAACTACTTTATTTCACAGTTCCTAGTTACTATCTTAAAGGTATTATCTTGAGGTATTATTTATGTTGTTTCGCAGATGAAGAAGCTGAGGTTCAGAATGGTAAAACAATTCATCCAAGGTCATGCCTGGGTAGAAGCGAGGCACTCTCCGTAAAGACAGGAAAGCAAATGATCCTGGCTGCTGTCAACACGGGGCTTCGTGCACTGAGATTTGGAGGATCTAGTCTGGTCAAGAGAGGTTCTCGAGACAGTCGCCAGTTTCCAGAGAACAGCAGGCTTTGTTGAAGAAGAAACTGCTTTTCTCATGGCGCTACTTAGACTAGAGAGAGGCGAACTTGAAGTGAGAGCAGGTCCTGATGAATAAACAAATGAATGAAGAAGAAAGGGAAGGGAAAGGAAGCAAGTTCTCTGGGAATCTGAGCCAGTTGGGCCCTTGGGAAGGGTACAGAGGCAGTGGCTAGTAAGAAGGAAATAAAAACCGGCAGCAAGTTCCCCATTGAGACCATGTTGGGGAGCTGGTAAGCCAGACTTGACCTGGGACAAAGCAGGGGCGGAGGGTAGTGATCCTCCCCGTGAAAAGCTGGTCTGACTGATGGATTGGAGAAGCTGACACCCAATGTTCAGAAAATTCAGTTGGTTGGGGTATGGTCCCTGTCAAAGCTTAAAAAGACCCCAGTTCTTGGGATGGATGAGTCAGTGGGTCTAGAACAAGACTGTATTACAAGAATCACAGCACCCTGATCCTCCACTCCAACTGTGACACAGTGGTGCAAGGGCCACAGGCTAGCTGAGTCCCAGAAAGAGGCACACACTCCCTCTGAGCCAAGAAATGTTGCTCTCCCAGAGCTGATAAACAGTATACATAGTTGGTGATTTCAGGTAACCAACACTTGCCGGTCATGTGCATAGCAGTGAACGTAAGCCACTGACATCTCCATTAATTCAGTCACATAAGCATCTATTGCACATGACCACACCCCAGTCCCTGGGGAGGTGACAGTTTTAACAAGCCATCTGCCATGAGAGGAACGACTTAAGGTCCAGTGGGCCCACACAGCAAGTAAACAGGAAACAGCATTACTACGTGGGTAGGACATTTCAAGGAAGAAAGAGCAGGTGTAGGAAAGAAAAACTACAGAGTTCCTTAACCCAACACAGAGGCTGAACAAAAGGCTGGAGGAAGTGAGGATAAAGGACACACCCAAAGGCCAAGTAGAAATTAACCACCAGAGGGTAAAAGAAGAGACACACCCCTCCTCTACAAAGGAATAGAATCTGATACTGAACTTTTTATTATAGCATTAGTGTTTTCTGTCTTTTTTTTTAATTATAAAGCATTTCAAAAATTATATAGACTATGACAGAAACCCATGCAGCTACTACCCAGTTTTATTTTAAATACTTTATACACAGGCATATATTTTTTAAGAAGTAAATGTTAGTGCTTCCTGGTGGAGTAGGCGTGGGGCACAGTCCATATACATCCCAAGGTCCTGGGTTCCCTTCTGGGGCCAGTGGGAACAACCAGGATGAATAACAAAAACAAAATAAAGTGCTTCTTCTTCCTGCCTGCCTCCCTCTACTTGCCTTCATTCCTGCTGGCACCTTTCCTTTCACAACAACAACAAAAAAAAAAAAAAAAGAAGGAAGTAATAGTTACTGTCAGAGTTCTCCCTTCACCCCTAGAGGTTACCAACACCCTGTCCCCAGTACATCTTTCTCCCTCTGATTTTATATATTAACCTGCACAAGTATCAATCCACAAACAATATAAAGTAGCCAGTTAGAATTGACCAGCGAGAACACAGAACACAGGCGTGCTGGTGGGAGTGGGAGTGGGCGCAGGGGCTCTGCAGAGAAAGGAGTGCCGCCGCGTGCCAGACATCTGGAAACGGGAGCCCCTGCACCCAGCAACTCCACTGCCAGGCATGCGTCCAGGACCTGCACACAGACACCTCACATTTGTGCTTGATTTTTCTTTCTCTCATTGTATTGAGATGTATGTATTCTTCTAGAAATTTTTTTTCTTTTTTTTAATTTTCAACACTGGGTTAGTTTGTACTTAGTTATATAACATCGTATGATTCCATAATTGAATTATCTATTCCGTTTGGGATGAACACTTAGATTTTCTCTGTTTGCTTTGTGAAGTATCTTTACGTGGTTTCTCGGGTGCAGTGGTCTGTGCGTGCAGGTCCTGGACGCATGCCGGGCACTGGGGTTGCCGGGTACTGGGCTCCTGCTTCCAGATGTGGGGCACTCAAAGGCACGCCTCTGCAGAACTGCTGTTTCTGTTTCCTCCCTGGTCACTTCTAATCTCATCAAGCGCTAAGGTTTCACACACCTAGTGAATGTAATGTGTCATTTTCCTTTAATCTGTCTTAGCCTCATTGCTAACTAGTTGGCCATCTTTTCATATGTCAAATGGCTATTCAGGGTTCCCTGCGTAAATTGTTTACACAGTCAGTCCATTTTTCTACTGGGTTGCATCTTTCTTTCTTTCTTCCTTTCTTTTTCTTTCTTTCTCTCTCTTTCTCTCTCTCTCCCTCTTTCTTTCTTTTCTTTCTTTTTCTCTCTCTGTCTCTCATCCCATCCCCCACTCTCTGTTTGCTATGTATGGTGTATCCTGGTGGCTTGGGTATTAACATTGTCTCTGGGACGCAGTCCACATACAGCCCAAGGTTTGCAGCCCAGGGCCCTGAAAACAGCTAACTACAATATAATACTTCTTCCTTCCTGCCTACTGCCTACTTTCCCTCATTTCTGCCTGTCTTCCTTCCTTTAAAAAAATTACATATTATAAAAAATTATTTATACATACAGAGAGAGAGAGAGAGAGAGAGAGAGAGAGAGAGAGAGAGAGAGAGAGAGAGAGAGAGAACGCACCCTGGTAGAGTAGCAGTTAGGTCAGCCACCTCCCGCTGAGAGTGCAGTCCACATGTACCCCAAACTCCCGGGTTAGCATCCCAGGGTGGTGAGAACAAATAAAATGCTTCTTCCTCCTCTCTTCCTGCTTGCCTGTTTGCTCGCCTTCACTCCTGCCTGTATCTTCTTTTCAAAGAAAAAAAATCTTTGATGTGTATATATCCATTAGTTACCCTGTATATTGATAATCAATTATTCTTTGACAACAACTGTTCAGCAACAAAACTGTTAAGTGAAACAGTTAAAAGACTGGAGATATCTACTGGCTATGCAGAGCTTCCACCAAGTGATTTTCACTATAGCAGAGGACCTGGCTTGAATTTTCCAAGTGATTTCATAGCCCATGTCCCAGGGCCACACATGCAAAGAAAGGTCTGAAAATAAGAGTTAATGCTCATTGCCAAAGACATACCTGCACTAAAGGATTCATACTGTCCTAGACATGCAAAGGACCTCGGGAAGTTTGCAAACCCTGTGCTGACCAGATACCCTTTAAATAAAAAAAGTCTATCACCAGAATTAGGGTAATTTTTGAAACATTTCTGTCCATTTTTTTTGTTAAATTTATTTGACTTATTTCTGTTTGGAATTTGGTTTTTTATTATCATCTCTCATTAATACTCTAGAAAAAAATCAATATCATATTACCCCCAAATCATGCTAACTTAATGAAGTCCACCGGATATTAAAACAGGATAGCTATCATCTAGCTAAACCTCTTTATTTACAGGTGATGTAACTGAAGTCTGAGAGGTTAATTATTTATTCATTCATTCAAATTTTTTTTTAGTTTCTACTCTTACTGACATCACTTAGGTACTTACTAGGTACCAGGCATAAGGTTAAGTATTTCATATAAACTGAGACATTGACTAGTAAAACAAAACTGAGACAAACTTTGTGTCTGTAATAACAACTTTAAGAGGTGAAATTTTATAAGCTAAAGAGCTTGCCACTCATTCACAGGCATTAAGTGGAGAAAGAGCAGGGAGTCTGACCCCAGCAACACCAGTTCCATAGGCTGTGGCCCAGCCGGGGTTAGAAACACAGAGCTATAAATATTAGCAGAAAACGGGGCCCTTTCCTTCCACACAAAACGAAGTCTTCCTTTGTAGATGAAATCCAGTTTTTCCTGTGATGAGAGCGATAGATGGGTAGGGACTTATGCCCACACCTAAGAGAAACTCATCCTTTAAAAAAAAAAAAGCATTTTATTTATTTTATTGTTATTCATCTTGGTTGTTCCCACTGGCCCAGGGACACAAACCTGGGACCTCGGGATGCATGTGGGCTGAGTCCAGCGCCTGCTCCATCGGGCGGTACCAGAACCTTATCCTTGACCTATGTGGGCCACTAACCCAAAACGAGAAGTACTCATATAGAGAAACTCACCATAACATCAACACTAGGGGAAGAGTAAACACTTGGCCATCACGGTGGACAAAACAGACACAGTTCCTGCCCTCTTGGGGCTTACAATCTAGAGGAGGAAATGGACAAAAGAAAGTGAAAATAATGTCATATATAATTACAAAGTGTGGTAAGTACATTGAAGGAAGGGAGCAACGTGGGAGAGAAAGGCTTGTGGGCAGGGGACTTGGAATGGGTAGCCCATGAAGACTTCTATTCGTACTGAAATTAGGACCTGAATGAGTTAGCCATGTCACGAGTTATGAGAAAAGCATGTGCAAAGGCTCTGTGAATGAAGGCGGAATCTACATAGGTACCGTGGAGACAACCGGGGAGAAGTGGCTCAGGAAAAAAGCTGGAGACAGAAGCAAGGCCACTAGGGCACACCAGCTTGTCTTGAAGTTTTCAGCTTAACAAACCTCCATGAGAAGTGGGGTGGCAGTGGGGGGAGAAGATCACAAACTCATGACTCTTCTCTAGGGACAAACTTGCAGCCTAGGGCTTAGACTAACTTTCCTGGAGTCAGTTCTGAGCACCCTTTACTGGGAGGGAGTCTGGAAGCCTTGACCTCCAGAAGCTCAGATGCTCTTAAACCGTCATATTCAATTGGCTTTTTATGGAAAAAGACAAACATAATCAGTACCCACCTCCAACAGCAGCTGAAAAACAACTAACGTGTACGATAAATACGAACTCTGACCTAGACAACACACTTCATCCTAGAATTCAGCAACCTCAATGGCACTCCTCAGCCTCACAGGTGACCTGACACGAAACATTTGTGACTCCATCAAAGTTTGTACAGAATCCAAGCCATGGGCAGAAAGCTGCTTTACTGTCTCAGATGTCAGAAACAAGATGGGAATTCATGAACATTATTTAATCATGCAGACATGTAAAGATAATGCACATTAGTTCTCGTTGTAAGTGTGGTTCCTCTTTTTCAGCGTTCCACTGGTTCCTCTTATTCAGCGTTCCACTTAACTCTCAATCTTCTCTTGATCATCACCCATGGCTTCTAGGAATGCCATCAGGATTCCGTCTGGTTCATGCCAGACAGGAAAGAGAAATCGTGAGAAGCTCTTGACCCAACTCTGGCCTTTTCTGTCAGCTATTTCCTGTCTCCTGTTTTCTCTGCAGGAGAAAAATTTGTTTGTATGTCCTATAAAGTGGGACATATGGAAGGAGGGTGAGACTGGGAGAAAGCAGTAAGAGAACTGAAAGAGACAGAGCCCACTTTACATTTCAATAGATCGGTACGGAAATCATTGTTGCAATGACATCATGACCTCTTGCACAAACCGCAGGCCTGAGATCAGACAGAGCTGGGAGGGGATCTCCACGCCCCTCTTACCGTGAGCTGGAAGACAGGCAACTCTACTTAACCTCCAAGCCCTAGTTCCACATCCATAAAATGGAGGGAACACCCATCCCTTGGGCATTTTTGAAATGATCAAAAACCATTTAGGAGAAGTGCAGAGCAACCAATAAATATCTAGCAGCTGCCTTTACAACATTTCCTAATTCATAATGTAATTTTGCAAGCATGGTTTCACTTCTCACTAAGTAATCTTTATAGCAAATTCAAGCTTTCCATTCTGGACGAAAGGAGAGCCCCACAGTTCTAATTGCAAGATGCCTATTTCACCCTGACTTATCTCCTCTGCCAACTCTGATCTATTGGTAGTAGAAATCTGGTGGACAATGGTGAGTCCTCTGGAGGCTCTGTCGGGGCCCATCCATGAGGTCACCAGTAGTGTGACTACTTATGATGTCTGCCATGGACACAGCAACTGGAGTGTCCTAATGACTGCGTACTTTTGCCAACACTTCTCACCCTAGTTCAGCCCCTTGATTCACAGCAGCAAAGGGTCACTTCTGTTTCTAATGCCAAGGGATAAGTTGAAGGCAATTTTGCTGGGAGTCCTCTAGTTCAGTGATAAAGATGCTTCTCCAATTCACTCCAGGAATCTTTAACCATGCCCATGTCAGATTTGAATTCATATGCAAAATATACCTATTCATTTGCCTAAGCTTCACCTCAGTTATAAAAGGCTATTCAAAGATGTTAGAACTCCTAACCTGAGTAAACTACCAGTAAGTGACAGCGTCTTGTCTTGGGTCTGGTGTGGCATCAGGTGTCAGGCAGTAAGTGTAGATATGTGAATGCTAAGTGGAAGGCAACAGGGAGTGAGGAGGCTGCTGAGAAGGAGGGTGCAGGTCCATTTGCATGCGTTCATATTGAATTGCTTTTCTTCAAACAGGATATAGACAAGTTTTTAAAAGTCTGCAGGCTCTCTGTAACCTGGCCCCACTAGACCATTAACAGGGAATATTGCTAATTGCCTTCTTTCAAGGTATTTTGACATATTTATATTTTAATAGATAATCTTAAAATGGTTCTCTGAGGGCACTCCTTGGTGGCCTAGTGGTCTAGTGCACCCTGGGAGTAGTCCCACATACCTCCCAAGGTCTTCAGTTCAAGTCCTGGGTGGGGCAGGGAGGTGGGGCAGCAATAAATATGAATAATAAATCAATGCTTCTTCCACCTCTCTCTTTCTGCCTGTCTGACTGCCTGTGTGCCTTCATTTCTGCCTGCATGTTTCCTTGAACTTGGGTAGAAATAAAGTAAAAGATATACTATAATAAATATCCCAAAGGAGGGATAAACAAAGACAAGTGAGTTCTAGAGGTATGAATTAATTCAAATCCAATCCAGGAAAGCTTCCTGAAGGAGGTGGCACTTGAGTTAGCTAGGAGAGATGGAATGCCTCTTAAGCAATGGAAGAGGGGAAAATACTTTCCAGATAAAAGAATCTGTGATAAGTTAAAAAAAACAAAACAAAACCTAGATCAAGTCAGAAGAGATGAAAGTCTCATTTTGTTGGCGAATAAAATATATCTTGGACTTAGAGGGGAAAGAATGAAAAATCATCAGAGACCAGACAGTCAAGGCCCCTGACTGCAACACTAAGGAATCTGGCATTTATAGTCTGGGGGATGGGAGGTAACAGGCCAGAAAGCTTTGGAGATGAAACGGTCTGATCAGAGAATGGGTTTTAGATCAATCTACTATGCTAATCTTATAAACTCTTGAGCATGTTTTTTTTTCCTAGAAAACTTCAATCTAAAAAAAATGTGTCACTCTTAGCATATGTTTTCAGAAGTAAACTTGGTCACCAGAAATGTATATGAGAAAATGGGGCATAAAAACTAGCAGCAAATCCAGCAAATGTGGCCATCTGTTTCTGTGGCTCCGAGTAGAGATGAACAAAAATAGCATCTAAAAAAAACTCCCCAGAGAAATATAGAACTTTCTAATGTAGGTTTCCACTCGTGACTACTTATAATTTTATTTGGCTAGAATTTTCAATAAAATACACATTTATAGGACATCATGAAACACTATCATCTATTACATATAAATGCAAAGAATGAAAAAAGGAAAGGAGGGAGGCAAGGAGGAAAATGATATGCAGCTTGTCAGGAAATGTAAATCAAATGTGAGAATTGACCTTTTTAAAAGTATCGAAGAGGAAAGAGTAAAATATCAAAGAATCTGCTCTGAACTTTCACAAAAAAGTGGTATGGAGGAAATGGGAGTTTAGTGTCAGAAATCTCAACTCTCTTTTCCACATATTCTTGTGATGAGCTAAATTTCCTCATCTTGAAAAGGGTGATTTTATTTATTACTTTAAATTGAGGGATAAAAATGTTGTGCAATGATAGAGATATGATATGTATTCACTTTTTCTCTTCCTTTGGAACAGAGGGGATATGCTTGCCGCATTAAACCAGCATGGCCCTGGGAAAGACACCAGCTCACCCGCTGCTTCCCTTCTCCTACCCCATGAAGGGAGGTTGTGGTGCAGACCATCCCAAAGGCCAGATAACAAGAATCCTTTATGTTTTTCAGTGGCATGCACTGAATAACATCTCTAGGATGTCATTTCTCTCCTTTTCTTTTGTTTTATGTCATTGAAGAAACATTGCATAATAACATTACATAGATTTAAGGTCTGCATCCTCCTAAATCAACATCTGTATATAATATATTAAGTTTACCACCAACAGTTCAATTCCAACCTCATCATATAATTGACCCCTTTTACCTACTTTGCCCACACTTCTCCCCCTTCCCTTCTGGTAACCACTAATTTGATTCCATAGACTGAAAGTCTATTTGTCTAGCTTCTCCGTATACCACGAGTAAAATCATACAATGTGTGTCTTATGTCACTAAGCACAATTCCCTCTAGGTCCATCCATGTTGCTGCAATCAGCAGGATTTCACCTTTTTAAAAAAATTTTAAAGGAAAAGTACAGGCAGGAATGAAGGTGGACAGGCAAGCGGTCAGGAAGAAAGAGGGAAAGAAGCACTCTGTTTTATTTAGATGTTCATCTTGGCTGTCCCCCACCCCCACTCCCTTGCTGTCCCAGACTGTGAACCATATGTCCTTAGGAGGTATGCGGACTTCACTCAGCCGGAGGCAGTGGCCCTAACCACTACTCCACCAGGAAACCCACATCATTTTTTGAAAGGAAATGGCAACTAGTGTTTGACAGTTGAGTGAGTTGTCCTATCAAAGTCTCAGTGAATCATCCCCCAATCCTCTCTCTTCCTCACCACCCACACACAGCATCAGTAAATAATGACTCGGTCTGAGCAGCCTTCCAAATGTCCCCGCTTCTCATCATACATCTTGCCAGTCCTAGGTGAGCCTTCATCACCTCACACATGGACAACTGCATTCATTTCCTGCGTGGCCTCAGTCCATCCTCTATATTTATTTCTCAAAATACAGATCTGACTATATCACAATCTTGATTCTCCAATGACATCTGGGTCAAGGGCAGTCTTGGTATGTTTGTCAAGAATCTTCCAAATCTGGTCTCATTTATTGGTGGTGGATAAACCCTCCTACTAACAGTGATTTCCCCCCATTCCCCTTTACTAATAGAGCCCTAATTTTGTTCATTTAATGGGCAGACAACCTTGATCTCAGGCTTTCACCTGAAGCGATATTCCTGAGGTGGCACATAGTAGACAGTTCTTTTTTATTTTTTTAACTAAATGAATGAATGGTATGAATTAGTCATGTTTATACCATCTTTCTTCCTAAGATATTACTGTAAAAGTCAATATGTGACCCAGTTCTGGTCAATGAGATACTAAAAGAAATATGCTCCATCCTTCCTGCCTAGAACCCACTTGCAGAAGGAGCTACAGCAGCCATCTTGGAATGATGAGGTCATAAACCAAAAGGTGGAAATCAGCATGGGAAGGATGCAAGGTGTAGTTGAGAGGAAAGCCTGTTACTGATGATATAACAAATCCAGCCATTCTGGAACTGCTTATTTCCACATTCTTATTAGGGGAGATATCAAAATATCTTTATTTCCTAAAGCAGACTATAAGTGCCTGTTATCACTTGGAAATCTCATGTAAATGAAAACTCGGATGCAGTAGGTCTAGATGGGGCCCAGGAATGCACATTCATAACAGAGTTCTAAGTGATGTTGAGGAATGAGAATACAAACCATTGTTAATTGAGCATTCTATTACTTTTAACCAAACTCAACCTGTCTAATGTCCCTCTGTATGTACAAAGCTAACCACACTAACCATCTAACTCAATATATACAGTCTCCTGGGCTTGGCTAATGTTCATCCCTCCTTTGAAGGAGGTATAAGATAGATTTTACCACAATTCTAGACATCAGTCTTGGTCACTTTTTTCACTCTTTAACTTTATTTGTTCTTATTCCCAAATATATTTCCTTACAATTGTTTTATCCAAGTCATTACTAAACAATGACAGTGACGTGTTTCATAGGTAAAAAGATTTCAAAAGCCTTCAAACTTACTTCAAAATTACTAAATTCCCTAGCAGATATTATGTATTATACCATTTAACCTGTTATATTTCCATTATGTGGGAATTTAAAACTACAGAAACAGTGTTCTATTGCCAATAGTGGTGAGCATGTACCTCTTCTTAATTAAGTCTTAATTGCACGGGGCACTTCGACATTTTTTTTTTTTAAGAGGCAGGCAGGCAGGAGGAATGACAGCAAGCTGGCAACAGGCAGGAAGGAAGTGAGAGGAGGAAGAAGTGTTTTATTTGTTTAGTTGCTCACTGCAGTTTCCCCTGACCCCCACTGGCCTTGCGTTGCAAGCTCTGGTCCTTGGGCTGCAAAGAGACTACGCCTCAGGTGAGGGCTTGGCCCCTGAGCTACTAGGGCACGTCAACATATTTTTAAATAAAAATCTCTTATTAATGTGTATCAGCTTCAAGCTGAGCTCAGAAGAATTATAGATGATCGCTCTCAGATTTCAAACACCAGCCCTCTTGTATCTGCTCAAGAAATTCCTACCTGATTCTACTTAATGAATTAATATCATGCTTTTCATACCCGACTGCATTTCTGTGCATCTTTTAAAATATCATGTAAACATTTAACAGTCACACTTTTCAGCCCAAGCTTCTCAGAAAAGGCACCATTATGCAATTTGAACTTGAGACATGACAGAGTGCGAGTGGGGAGGAATGGAAATCTGTGGGTAATGAGTATTTGCAGCTGTCGCAGACCTCGCACATCAATCAGAGCGTGATGATGATTGTACATCATCAATCCAAGGTGCTGATTTACTTTGATTTCTACCGCAAATTAGTACAATTTACCTGCAGCCTGAATCAACTCCAAACCATCACATACATACTCTGTGCCCATGACAAGGACATAAGGGATAACTGAAAAACTAGGGCTCCTAGAGAAAGCATTCATTCAGATTCTACCATGATCTTGCACTAGAATATCTGCCTCCCCCCGCCCCAGTCAACTCAATGTTGTCCCACACCGCGATAGCTAAGCATCTAAAAACTGCCCTGGGCCATCCACGACTAACCCCAGGAAGACCAGAACAACAATTCAAAGAAAGGAGTGAAGAGACAGCACGAACAATCTCAGGGCTACTGGTGGGAACTGGAACCCACTGGGGTTCAACACCCCTGGGGAACCTTCTAAGGAGTCAAGAAGATAAGAGTCAGAAAATCACAGCCAGCAGGCCGAATCCAACCCACTCCCTGTTTTTGTCAACCAATAATCAGTTTTATGGGCACAGAGCCAGGCTGACGCCTTAGTACTACCCACGGCTGCGTTCATGCAGAACAGAGTTGAATGGTTCCAACAGATTTACCGTAGGGTCTGCAACAGGGAAAATATTTACTATCTGGCCCCTAAGAGAAAAAGTTTGTTGACCTCTGATGCAGAATATCTGGAAAGAGAGGGGAAAAGCTGAGTTTCACCCCATTAGTTTAGTTGCCCTGAGGTCATTAGGTCCCCAGCATTGCCAAGCTGTCCTCAAGCTATAGGAGCCTAAACCTCAGGCTGAGAAGCAGAGACATGCAGTGGAGAAGATGGGAAGCTGTCTGAGCGCAGCTGAGCCTGGATCAGACATGCGTCAGAGGGACTCGAGCCAAACACTGCCGGCACGTGCCATGTCCAGCCTCTCTGTGCCTCGGGAGTCTCTTGTAGATTAAGGATAATAATCATATTTAATGCAGAGATTAGTGTAAAAATTATACTGGAAACCACATGTCCACCTCATAGGAAACTTTTTTTGCTTCCTAAAAAAATTGTAAGGTGCTCAATCAAAGTTATCAACTATTTTGCAAATAAAGTCCCCAAACACTAGTCAGAGGAAACACTAACACTGGTACCTGCAGCCTAAGATCAATTTTTTTTTTACCACGCTGGAAATACTTTAAGTATTCCCAGACATAAAATAATAATTTTGTATTATCTTGTTAAAAACAAAATAAACCAGGCCTGCAAATAATTAGAATCATCAACTTGGATGGTATTTGTGCCCATGATGGATCCCTGCCTCTCCCTTTATCAGTTAAAATAACCACCAGTGTTTAAATGAAACTGAAATAGCAGCATCACTAATTGCCAAAAAGTGGAAACAATCCAATTGTTCATCACCTGAGACTTGGATAAACAAAATATGGTATATCCACTTGTTGAACTAACATTATCATTATTAGAGAAAGGAGGAAGAAACATTTTATTTTTATTTAGTTGTTCATCTTGGCTGTTCCCCTGGTTCTGGGACATGAACTCGGGACCTTGGGGAGTATGTGGACTGACTGTGCTTGGTCAGAGGTGGCAGACCTAACCACTACTCCACCAGGCATGCTTCTTTGGACGACTATTCAGTCAAAAAAAGGAATGAATGCTGATGCATATTCCAACACAGGTGAACCCTGAAAACATCACACCAAGTGAAAGACACCAGGCACAGAAGACCCCAGGTGTGTGACTCCATAGATTTGAAATGTCCAGAAAAGGCAAAGCTATAGCGACAAAAAACAAATGAGTGTTTGTCTGAGAGTTCGGGAGAAGGGCAGGGAGGGGAGGGAGAATGTTAGTTAGTAGAGAGAATTTCTTTTCGGGGTGCCAGAAATTTTATAAACTTAGATCATGATGGTGGTTATATAACCCTATGACTATATAATAATCACTGAGCTGTGTAATTGAAATAGGTGGATGGTAGAGTCTGTGTTAAAAACAGAGTGAGAAAAGGCAAGTTCCTGTCCATAATGAAAAATGCCCACAAAATGCTCTCAGTGGAAGCTCTTCTCATGCCCACTGCTCCCCACCTGCTCTTGCTGCTTCTCTGGTACACAGTCCTTACATTCTTCCTGGGCCTGCTCATTCTTCCAGCTCTGTCTCCACAGTCAGTATTTCTTTTCTGAAATATTTTTTTTAAAGGAAAGGTACAGGCAGAAGCGAAGGCAAGTCAGCAGGCAGGCAGACAGAGAGAGGAGGAGGAAGCATTTTATTCATTTGTATTTGATTGTTCACACTGATTGTTACCACCCAGACCCAGGACTGGAACCCCAAGGTATGTGACCTGTGCTTCTTCAGAGGTGACTGATTTAACCGCTACTCCACCATGGTGCATCTCTACAGTTTTTCTGCTCTAGGTTCAGGACTTGTGCTTCCCTGGACAAGTTCCTGAGCCTCTTTGGGCTTTAGTTTCTTCATCTGTTAAATAATAGTGCCCTTTTATTTTTTTATTTTAAAATACATGTTTTATTAAGGTAATGTTGTTTCACCACGCTATACAAGCTTTAAGTGTGTGGGTCCACACTCACCAAACATATACACACTGATTATCAAATTTATAATAATCCTCCACCATGGTTCATTTGACCCTCTACCCACTTCCCCGCTGGTAACCTCAGGTCTCAAAGTCCAAGGATTAGTTTTTGTTTTGTTTTGTCTGTTCATTGACTTTGTTTCTTTATTCCAATATGAGTGAAATCATCCGCTGTGTGTCTTCATTACTTCACTTAGCATAATCCCCTCCAGTTCCATTCATGCTGTCACTCAGGGCAAGATTTTACTACCTTTTTTTTTAAACAAACCTGCTCACATTTTCTTTACCCAGTCATTGTCAGCGAGCACTTAGGTTGTTTCCAATTCCTGGCTATTGTTAATAATGCTGAAATAAACACAGGGGTGAATGATGTCTCTTTTCAAAAAGGAATCTTCATATTCTTCAAATAGATACCTCGAAGTAGGACTGCTGGGTCATAAAGCAGTTCTAACTTTCTGGGGAAACTCCATGCTATTCCCAAAGCAGCTGCACCATTTTACATTCCCACTAACAGTATACAAGGGTTCCCTTTTTGCCTCACCCTCAGGAACACTTGTTTCTAGTTTTTTGGGTTTTTTTTGTTTTTAAGAGGAAGGAAGCAGGCAGGATTAAAGGCAGGCAGGCCGCAGGCAGGAAGGGAGAGGAAGAAGCACTTTAGTTAGTTAGTTGTTCATCCCAGTCCTTGGGCTGTATGTGGGCTGCTCCCCAGGCAGGGACTTCACACGTGAGCTACCAGGGTACCCTGTTTCTAGTCTTTTTGACAAAGGCCTATTACTATTATTAATGACTGACATTTATTGAGCATTTACTATCTAAGAGGCCCTGTTCTCTTGGGGTGTTACATGGACTTTTTAAAAACACATTTAATTATACAATTTGATGTCTCGACACATGAACAGATCCATGAAAACACAATTTACCAAACATTTCCATCACTCACAAAAGTTCTGGTGCCATACTGTAATCTATCCCTCCTTCCACCCCATCCCCAAGCAACTACTGATTCATTCTTTTCTCACTTAGACATTAGTTAGCATTTCCTAGAGTTTTATATACATAGAATGACAGAGCATGTATCCCTTTCATTAAGGGGGTAGGGGGGTATTTCCCTCAGCATAATGACTTGGAGATTTTTCCAGACTGCTCTGTGCATCTGGGGACCACCCTTCCCTTTTGCTGATGAATAGCATTCTACTTGCCACCCGCTGCTGGGCCTCCGGGTTATTTTTGGTTTCCAGGCTGTTTTCCATTTTCAGCTATTATGCAGAAAGCTGCTAGGAGCACTGGTGTGCAAGACTGTGCATGGACATGTATTATCATGTCATGTAGACCCCTGCGGCTGTATGGAAGGCTTGTAGAGCTCAGCAGGGTACCTGGCTCATGGCCCGTGGGCTGAAAGACAAGGGCATCTTCATGACTTCCTCTCCCACAGCCTTCTCCAGACACCACTGGCCCCCCCTGTTGCTCTCACCCAAGTTCCCGCTTCTTGTTGCTGTAGCCATCTCATCTCAGCTTCCTCCTGCAGCTGATGCTGCAACGTTTTCCTCCAGCCACTGCTGTCCCTCCAATACCCGGGTTCTGGTCCAGCTACTCTAAAAGTTGCTCACTTCCAGCTTAGACAAAGCAAGGCATTATTTTAGCAGATTCATATGACAGTGGATTTCTCAGCATTTCTAGTCTACTGAAGATTGTCTGTATAACAATCAAGAAACCAAGGCAAGGCGTCACCTGCTGGAGCAGCGGGTAGGTCAGTCACCTCGGAAGTAGCACAGGCCACATTCCCCTGGGTTCGAGTGGGGGTGGGGGAAACACCAATATGAACAACTAAATGAAAAATAAAATGCTTGCTCCTCCTCTCCCTTCCTGCCTGCCTGCCTACTTGCCTTCATTCCTGCCTGTACGTTTCCTTAAAACAACAACATAAACAAACCATACCAATGTAAGAACAAGTTAAATTCAGGTGAAAATATCAAGTCGCTTCTCCCCCCCATCTCCTCCCCCCACCCCCCACGCCCCCACCCCACCTCCACTTTTAAAATGTTGCCACTTTAACGGTAACTTCTCTTAATGAGACCATGCTGTTTTGTTTAAACAAAATATCATGGCTATCTGTCATTCATTATAGCTTTGCTGCAGTCATTTTGTAAAATAACATTTTGAAATGCAAGCCCTTCTCCATTATCAAGACTCAGAATGTCTACATGTTTTCAGATGAATAACTGACTTTCCCTTGGGCTGCGATTCCCAACTGGAATTGTGTGAGTGAATCCACATTTTCACATTTTAAAACTTCAGGCCGTATCTGTTCATTAGATTCTAGCAAAAAAAAAAAAAAGCCTAAAAATCCTATTTCGCAAGAGTGTAAAAACAGCACTGCTACCAGCTTTGGTGCTAATGTGGCATTGAGTTAAGACATAAAATTTGGATGGGAATCCTGGCTATTGTATTGTAGTTGTTGCTGCTGTTTTAAGGAGAGGTGCAGGCAGAAATGGAGGAGAGCAGGCAGGCAGGCAGGCAGGCAGGAAGAGAGAGGAGGAAGAAGAAGCGCTTGTTCATCCTATTTAGTTGTTCATCCTGGTTGTTCTCCACCGGACCTGGGTCTCGAACCTGGATCCTTGGGATGTATGTGGATCGTGTCCCATGGCCTTATTCACTAGGCCACAAGGGCATGCCATTTTTTTTTTCAATTAAAGTATTTTTTCACAGCTACCATACCATGTGAATGTCATCTTTTTTTTTTAACCTCTGGTCCCAGGTCTTAATTTGAGTCCTTAGACTTTACGTGGTCTGCGCCTTAGCTGCCTCAGTAGTAGCTCGAGCCATCAGGGCATCACATCTTAATGTCACATCTTAATCTTATCACACCTGCTTCCTTCTGTGTAAAAATACTGTGGACTGTTTGGTGAGAAGGACATGGTAGTGCTTAAAAATTACACATGCAACACCATACAGTGACACAGTCTAGACATGTGACAGCACAGAACTAAGCAGGCGAAACTGCTGACACTACCGTTTACTTCCAGATTCTGAAGTGGTCACTCTGGCTACCAGTCCAAGGCCTTATTTTTGGGCCAATTGATGACCAGTCAGTCATGACACAACCTGAGCTGCATTTACCAAACTCACTTGCATTTATTATTCCATTGACAACTGGAACATATATTTTTCACATATTTCTTACAAACACTTTTTTCATAACTAGCACTACTTTGTTAGAATTCGACTTGTTTATTTGAGGCAGTTTTCTGTTCTTTCTAAAGGTTCTTCTTTCTGTTCTTTTCTGCTCTTCTGCTCTTTGTGTGAAAATGCCTCACACTAAGGAGTCTACTGTTTGCATTTCTAACCACTGCGGGGCAGCTGAGCGCTGCTTCCTGCACTAACCAGCCATCACCCGACAAGGACAATCAACAGCGCCAATCAACAGCGCCGCATCATGAAGAACTTCTCTGGAGGCCAGTGGAAAGTGAGTTTCTTTTAGCATGTTAGCTCTTTAAAATCCCAGCCAAATATTCTCTCAGATAATTTAATGATTTATTTTAATAAGACGTCCTAAACAGGAAGGTGTCCCCTCGGCAACTCAAACCGATTAGGACCAAGACAGATTGAGTCCCTTCCTTCCAACAGAACCCAAATTGTGCTCACTCAGCAGGTGGATAGAAGCCATCACATTCCCGATCTCTCTCAGGCAAGAAGGATGTGATAAGTTAACCCCGCATGTGTTAATTATGTGACACAACACGTGACCAGGTCTTGAGACTCAAAGCAGTCACTTGAGTCCCAAGTACAAAAATACCTGACAACAAGCTTTCTATGTAAATTACTAGCACCTAGTAATGAGTATGGAGTCCGACTTAAGAAGCCATCCTTAGCCAAGAAATTTCTTGAAGCAGCGTGTAGGAACATATGTTCACAACTAGCGCGAGTGGTTATTTCGTAGAGTGGACTGGGAATTGAGAAGCAGGGAGCGAATTTACATTGCACACACTCGGCGCTGAATTTTTTAATCGTGAGCATCTCTGATAAACTATTTTAAAAGAGAAAATACCTTCTCTGGTCCTGAATCTTTCTGTACAATCCTCCCCTAGTGGACACGTAGCACTTGTTAGACTGCCCCTCACTGAATGACTGTCCCATTTAGGGAGAAACAGCGAACAGGCAGCAGAGTGGCCCCCTCTGAGGACGGGGGACAAGCAGTCACTCTCTCCGCTTCCTGGCAGTTACAGAGCAGGCAACAGACCTAGGATCGGCCAAAGGAGTCTTCCTGTCTGCGACTCCGATCTTGAAGGAGTAGAGTCAGGTCACAGGGTCAGTGAGACCTGACTCACAAAGAAGGCAGTGGTGTTTGGCACTGCAGTTAATGGCCAGTGGTGGCCGTGCCAGGGACAGCAGTGTCTGCCAGCAGTGGTGCCAGCGCCGTGTCCTCAGCAGGGTATCCCTGTGATGCAATCTTGGCAGTATTTCTACCTACCAGGCTCCTCCTGCTCGACAGTAAGGCTTGATTTTCTGGTCCTTACACAGAATCTGTGACTTACCTATATCTTTCCTATAAATTACTTTCCTGCGAATGTCAGTCAGGGTTGGTTCTTGAAGCCAAGAACCCTGACCCCACAATGGGCTCACTCACTCATCCAATAAGTATTTATTAAATATTTACCATGTCTCAAGCATGAGGATTCTGCAGTAAATTTAAAAAAAAAAAAAAAAAAAATCATTCCCCAGAAGCTTAAAGTCTAGTGGCTCTCATTTCTTCTCAACCCTGCCATCTCCGCGGGTCTTCTTTTATTTGGATAATATCCCTCCAGCCCTAAGCCAGGCTACCCTTTCTCAGTTTCCTTGACATTAAGGGGGCAAGGACCTTTCCGTGTCCTTTTCACTTTGCTCTTCAGTTCAAGCCAAACTCTACTGTTCAACACTCCATATGATTAGTCATCATCATTCTAAAAACACTCATAAGCCCCAGGCTATTCAAGGCACTCTGCTCAGAGTGCTGGAACTAGTCACTGCCCTCAAAGGGATAAAGTATAGCTGCAAAGAAAGACAACAGACATTTAAATCAGCTCTGAAGGTTGATCCGCACACGGAAGAAGAAGCTCAGTACCCCCGGGGCAGATAGTAAGAACGCCTTACCCAGTTTAGGCAGGTCAGCGGTGTCCTGGGGGACATGACATTTAAGCTAAGATCTGAGGTATGAGTTAGTCAACTGAAGAGGATGTAGAGTATTCCAGAAGGACAACCTAGAAGAGAGCACATGACATGCTAGAGAACATGGAAGGGGTTCACTAAGGTGGGCATGAAATGTAAGCAGTTGTGAAGGGTGAGAGAATGGGGAGGGTAAGACTGGAAAAGAGGATGAAAGATCTTATTAGCACCCCCCAGAGCAATCAGGAGCCACGACAGGGCACAGGCAGAGGTGGCGACAGAGGGCCTGGGGTCAGCTCTGCAAATAGAAAAATTGGGCTAGATTTGAGTGGCATGCATTGGAGAGAGGAAATAAGGACACAGATTATTTAAGAACTTGCCGAAGTAGCTCAGATTAGAAAGACTCTATCCTGGCATGCCCTGGAGTAGGGGTTGGGCACAGTCCACACACATCCCAAGGTCCGAGTCCATATCCTGGGACCATGTGGAACAAGCAAATGAACAGCTAAACAAAATGTTTCTTGCTCCTTTCTCCTGAAAAAAACAAAAAGAAAAATTATCTCCCAAGCAGGCAGGAGAGATTAAAAGTAGCAGGAATGTGCAAGAAATGGCGATTGGTTACAAGCAAGAGGATTTTAGAACAGAACAGATGATCTGGTGGAATAAAGAGTGTGTGAAGTCAGAGATGACACTCAGGTGGATGATCTGGGCAGCCTGGTGGATTTTGAGCCTTTCATCAAAAGTAAATGAACAGCTAATAAGGAAATGACTTCAGTTTGGTCACCTTTATTTTAAAGGGACCAAGAACAACAGCCTGGTTGACAGCTGTATGCATGGGTTTGGCTCTCTGTGCAGAAGTCTGAGCTAGAGGACTGGATGTGGGATCACATGAATAGTGACTGAGATCCCGGGAGTAGTGAGATGACCCTGGGGCTGATACAATCATGGGGTGGACTGTGTTATTGCTACAAAGCTTCATTACCCCTCTCTGGGAAGAATTACATGTCACCACCTTGTTGATGTCAAGCTTAGCTACATGACTTGATCAGTGACAAGTACATGAAAATGGCATGTGTCACCTCCTTTCTGTGTAGAAGCTTTAAGGTCAGAACAAGGTTCTCCATCATCTCTTTCCCATCTGCTATGACAAGCAGCAACAGTTCCAGAGAGACCGCTCAGTCAGCCAGGGTCTCAGAATAAACACTATGAGCGACTGAGTAAGAGCCAACTCACAATGAACATGTAGGGAGGGTGAGAAATAAATATCTATTGTTATAAGCCACTGAGATTTGGAGATCACTTGTGACTGCAGCAAAGCCGAGTCTACTGACTGATAATGTGGGAAGAGAAGCAGGTTTATGAGATAACCTAGGAAAAGAGCAACATTTCAGGGTCAGCAGATAAAATGGAGGTTACAAAGAAAGTCCCCTCCTGTCCCAGACTCTGACACTGCAAATTAGCCTTTGTCAGATTCCTCTCTGCTGGCCAACTCATGTGTCCATCCTAAGTGAAGCAAACCCTCTTTTCTTCTGTTTCCTCTTCTTCCTTTCATTAGAACTCAAACTGTCAGCCATGGGGGCAAACTGCACAAAGACTGCTGGTGACAGATGACTGTAGCAACACCACACCGTCTTCCCCTCCCTCCAGTCTGTCCCTACCCTGTCTGGTCTGTGACTTCTTACTCTGAAGTCAGTCCAGATTTTGACCAGTTCCTTTGGTTCACTTCTGGTTGACCTTGTGCCTGGATCACCCGGGCAGCTGACGTACATCTGTGCCTGGCACAGCTTGGGGACACCCTGCACCTGTGACTTACCCTGAGCTTCTGGCCTTGGCTCCTGGGATTTCCCCAGACAGCTGTCCAGCCAGTTGACCTTTCCAGATTCCAGTTAACTTGGTTCCTCTTCCCTGCATGCTCCTGTCCTCCAGTCTTAGAATCCAGACCATGACATGTGGGATGCTTATTGCCAAAGCTGATTACCCACCTGCTTTCTCCCGGTTAACCCGGGGAGTCACTGCTCACCCAGTACAAGGTGACTCTTTTTATACAATTTAAATGGTGTCTGCTCCTCTTCGACCTGGAACAAAGCTATCCAACAGGACACCTAGCATCCCCAGTTTCCAGGCTCCTGAGAGACTTTTCCTGTTCCACCAGAGATTAGCATCTCTGTTTAAAAGTCATTTTTACCACATGAATGAAACTATACTACGTCCCTTGGCTTAAGCCCAGTTTCCAAACCAGAGGTGCCCAGGCTACCGTTAACGACGATGCTTAGCAGGGAGTTCAGGATAATAAAGCATAGCACCCCCCTTTTTTTTAGGAGAAGGAAGAAGAAAAAAGGAAGGAAGGGAGGGAAGAAGGGAAGAAGGGAGGAAAAAGCATTTTGTCTAGTTGTTTATTTTGGTCCCCGACCCCTACCCAGTTCACAAACCCAGTCCTTGAACTTTACATGGTACACAGTCCACACTCCAGCTGTCCCAGCCACTTGAGCCACAAGGGCCCCACATCTACCTTTTCTTAAGTTCACTGATAGTTTAACATTTTGTACATATTGTTCACAATGCCAGTTACTCACATTTATGGAACGCTTACTAATGGCAGAAAAAGTGCTAAATACAACACATTATCTATTTTGTTATTCATAATCAGTCTCAGAGCAGTGTTATTTTCCACATTTTACAAATGGTGAAACTTAGATTTTAAAGCATATACAAGGCACAGCCTGGTGGAGCAGCGGTTAGGTCAGTCGTACCCAAACGACGCAGGCCACATGCACCTGGGTTTCGTTTTTGGGTTTTGGGGGGAGGTGGCCAGTGTGAACAACTAAATAAAAATAAAATAAAATGCTTCTTCCTCCTCTCTCTTCTGCCTGCCTGCCTACTCACCTTCATTCCTGCCTGCACCTTTCCTTTAAAAAGAAAAATAAAAATAAAAGGATGTATAATTACCTGAGGAAACACACCAGGACCAGTGGGGTTGTAGGTGTGCCTGATTCCATAGTCCTTATTTTCTGCTATTCTACTATATATGTGCGTACAGACACATCTACATATATTTACATACAGACATACTCACGTGTATATGTGTTGACATGGATAAGTATGTGAGTATATATCAATACGCATGCAGACGTACATATATGTACATATTATGCAGGAGCGTGTATAGATATATATGTCTATATATTTATGTGTATGTGTGCTGTGTGTGTGTGTGTGTGTGTGTGTGTGTGTGTGTGCAGCTGAAGGTCATAATTTCCCGATCTTTTGTTGGAAAGTAGGTTATAGATTGTGTTTTAACTATGTGGTATCATGCCTAGTACAATACATGATTCCAACAGAAGTCTTAGGACACTTATTAGATGAACATATCTAAATTACATTTTCTGTGTAAGTCATTTAGAAATTGCCCTAGGAGAGCAGGAAGCCAAGGTTCCCATCCCATCCTTTTTTGTCACTGTCTAGAACACACTTTCTCTGAGTCAGTTTTCTATCTGTCAAACGAATGGTTTGACTTGCTGACTTGTCAGTCATTCCTATTCTAAAATGTCACAATTCAGAAGAAATATAATGTCATACAAAATCCCTGTTAAAATCATATCTTCATATTTAAATTAGATGAATGCTTGCTCAGAATGACTACTAGGTTTTAGACGTTTGATTTTCTTTTTGTTCTACCTTGGTAAGATATGAAGAACGGCAGAGGAGGAATAAGCATCTTAACTGAGTTGTTTACTTTAGCTTTCCATCCCAGACCTGGGTCATGAACCAGGGTCCTTGGGCTTTCCAAGGTCTACATGCCAGCAACTCAGTAGCCTGAGCTACAAGGGTGCACCCCTATACTTTTGATTTCCTAGAGCCTTTTTCCATGTTTGTAAAATAAGCCTTATAAAAACTATTCTTACTAAATATCAATGAAGACGATTAAAGTTGATTTCCTATAACCTCTAGTCTAATGAAAGTATTAATACAGAACAATTATAAACCATCAGTGGTTACTCTGAGTTTCTCACATCAATTAAAAACTCAAACATGATAAGATGTCATCTTCTCTCTACATTTCATTGTCTAGACAATGCACCCTGAAAGGAATCAGTCACAGAAAACTGACAGAAGCTATTTCTGTACAGGGCACACAAGAGAGGCTCTGTCTTGACATATCCTTTAGAAATGACTGGGAGTTAGGTTTCAGAGACCTCACTAAAGATTCAGACTGTGTATTCCGGCAGAAGTCCATGGCTGCGATTTTTAGCCGCCACGGGGTGCAAAGCAATGACAGAGGAGTTGAAGAGTCTTCTCAGATGATTCCAAACTTGTTAGTCAAAATCCTGCCAACTAAAGCTAATGGGAAAGAATAAGAGAACATATATAGGATTTTTAGTGCTAATGGATTATCTCCAAGTTTATTTCTTGATCCTACTCAGTTATCATCATTAGGAAAGAGTGAATTTGATTGGCTCAAGGAGGAGTAAAAGCTATTTTACACTGAGGGATGAGTTTGTAAAATATCTGGTATGAATGAATTTGAATAGAAACGAATGAGAGGAGTGATAACAGGTAGTGGAGATAGTGGAATAACAGTACTTCATTCTCATGAAGTTTGGTGGTAATAGGAAATAACATACCAGGTATCTATCAAGGTGAGTAGCATAAAGTAGGCATGTAAGAAATGATAATTGCCATCACTGTTGTTACATAAACCCAGTATCAAAAAGTATCCTAATGCAGGCACAACCTGGTGGAGTAGTAGTTTGGTTATCTGCTTCCAGCTTAAATGCAGTCCAAGTGCATTCCAAGGACCTGGGTTTGCATCAGAACAACCAAGATGTACAACTAAATAAAAATAAATTAAAATGCTTCCTCCTCTCTTCTGCTGCCTGCTTGCCTACTCTTCTTCATTCCTACCTACACCCTTCCTTTAAAGTATATATGTGTGTATGTATTCCTAATGCATTTTTCTTCATATGAAAGGAAGAATATTCTCAGTAAAATGCAGTATGATTTTCCCTACCTTCGTTATATGAGCTTTTCATCTGGTGAATGTGACTAGTACTTCACCTTTTCATTACTTATGATTTTAAATACTTACTATTTTAATATCTGAAAAATAAGCCTTTATAGAAACAAAGGTATTTCGTATTTGTTTCACTCAATATTAGATCTTCAGATTACTAAACCAGATTTACATGTTACCTGTCTTTCTAGAAACCTGTAACCACAGAGCTCAGTATTTTAAGGAAAAGTTTAATAATTTAACTAGTTAATCCTACCAACCTTTAAAAAGGTTAATTATTTCAAATCTCTAGCTTGTTAGTTAGAATATTTGCCATTTAGTATTTCGCTTTATTTTCAGTTAGATATGATTCCAAGAAGTGACTGCATTTGAATTTAACTGAGTAACAAGCATAGCTAAGCACAAAAATTGGGACCAATGCACAATGGAATTGACTTTGTGGAGCTGATGAACATCTCTGCTCTTTGGGTTACAGGCCACATTGACACAGATCTGCTTCCCAAATAGGTTATTTTCATGAGTTTCTGAAAGTTTAACACAGAAGTATAAAACACCGCCTTGAAACTTTTGCAATTTGGAAATGTGCATGAGAACACGGGCCTTCTGTCTAACAGGTCAGTGACTAGAGTTCACACCCAAACACTTTTAACCGTTTCAGAATAACACGGACCATGGATGACAGATAAATGCAGACCTCAAGGTCTTCTTGTTTAATTCTGAATGAACTGTTGATGATTAAATTAGCCAATGTGTGATCTGCTCTCTTTTCCTGTTACTCAATAAAAAATCATGAGAAAAAGGTAGTGTCAATGAAGAAATGAAGTCACAGTGCCCATCAGTGGACGACGCTTCCCCGCACACAATGAGAGGCTGGCAGACAAGTCCACAGGCCCTCTCGCTGACCCTCGGCATGAAGCTTTTCCACCCTTAATTTTGAGAATATTTGGTGAGGACAGTTCTACACCTTTGGAATTTCTGACGTCTTTTCTCCCAATATTTTTGTAAAAACAATTTTAACAAGGCATAATTGACACTATGCGCATATATTACATATCTATGTAGTCGGTATATATTTAAGGAGACAATAGTCTGCACATATTTAAGAGGTACAATTTGATAAATTTTGATGTTTGTACACCTGCAAAGTCATCACCATAATTACCATAATGATGATCTCCATCCTATCTCAAAATTTCTTTGTGCCTATTATAAAGCCTCCCTTTCACACATATCCTAATACCCTGCCTAATACCCAGGAAATTGCTGAACTACTTTCTGTCACTATAGAACAGCTTCCACTTTCTAGCATTTTATATAAATGGAATCATGGAGTATGTCATCATTTTTTTAAGAGGGGAAGGAAGGGAGAGGAGGAAGAAGCATTGGAAGGAAGGAAGGAAGGAAGGAAGACAAGGAGAAAGCACTTTTATCTATTTATTTATTTTGGTTGTTGCCCCCAGACCCAAGTCATAAACCCAGGTCCTTGGGCTTGACGTGGTCTATACCCCAGTCATTAGTTTAGTGCCCAAGCCACTAGGGCATGCCTATATCATCATTTTCTTGGTAGCTTACTCAGCACCATGATTTTGAGATTACCAATAATTCATTCCTTTTTACTGCAAAGCAATATTTCATCTTATGGCTAGATCACTATTTGCTTACCATTGAAAATGTTAATAACATTTCCTCAACATTTAAAAACTTTTTAATAAGAAAAGTAACACACATAGAGAAAAGTACATAAATCACTTATCAAATTACATTTTAGAAGATATATATTATCACCTAAGTAAAGAAATAAATGAGGCCTGCCCTGGTGGTCTAGTGGTTTAGTATACACCAGGCGAAGTCCACATAATCTCAAGGTCACAGGTTTAAGACTCCGGACTGAGGGGAAACAACCAAGATGAACAACTAAATAAAGTGCTTCTCCTCCTCTCTCTTCCTGTTGGCCTTCTCTGTTGGCCTCCATTCTTGCCTACACCTTTCCTTTAAAAAATGAAGAAATGACTGTCATCTGTCCAAAAACCTCCCTGTGTCCCTTCATGATCTCACCCCTTCCTTCTCTGGAAATTGGTGATGGCTTAGTTCTAAGTGTGTGTTCCTAGACCATGCATCTTTTACCTACTCTGAAATGTATATGAACGGAATCACAGAGTAGATGCAGCATTTTCTCTTAGTTAGCATCTTGGGATCAACATTATGTCTATGACCATCCATGCTTTTGCAGATAAATGTAGTTTTTTGTTGCCTTTTATTAGTCCATTGAATTCTACAATTTATCCCTTCTATTAATAGGTATTTGGGCTGCTTACTATTTTTAGTTATTACACACCATGCTGCTATTAACTTTCTGTTCATATTTCTTGGCATCAGTGAACACAAATCCCATAGAACATATTCTTAGGAATGGCTGGGCCATGGGGTATGAAATATACTCACCCTTAAGACAGAATCTCAAACAGTTGTTCAAACAGCTGATGACTATCTTCATTTTCATTCCTTACTCCTCTTCCTTTTTTGCATTTTTCCCACCCCCTCCCACTTTTTCCCCTTTTCTTCCTTTTTCTTTAAGAGACTTTAATATATACCAAGATCAATGAGTCATTAAATTGAACACAAGAAACTCATTGACATATATCATGTCAGGGAAACCTATAAGAAACGTGCTTACAGAAGACTTTCTCAATTCCTATGCAAGTCAAGATCCTATGAAGATATTAAAGTTGTATAATCATAGTTAATTCTCCATTTAGGTCATATGCCAAAGATGTTATCTTTCGGCACACTATGAAAAGACAGCTTTCCTTTTTCATGTTGATTGCTGGAAACATTGGAAACAAATGTACTCATCTCCAAATAAACAAAAGTCAGTGCTTTTGGGAGTGGTCCTGCAGCATTGCCCGGGAGGGGGCACGTTAGCCAGCAGGTGTCAGGACTGCTGGGTCACGGCAAGGAAGCTGCATTTTTAACAAACACTCCTCAGTGAGGTTAATGCAAGCAGAATTTTGAAACCACTGGTGTACTGACTCAATAGTATGTCTTTACTGTGTTTCTTTCTTCTTTGTCCAATTTTTATTCTATAGACTATTGCTGTCTGGTGTGTGTACTTACAAATCACCTATGATCATTTCTGGCTCAAAAATTAGACTGGTAGATAATAGAGAAATGCTAAATTCTATCTATCTATATATGTGTGTATATATACACACATACATGTATATACACAATATATGTATATACACACATATATATACATATATATGTAAAGAGAGACAGAGAGGATATGTTGCTCTAGTATCCCTGAACTGCAGATACCACTAGTCATTTATGGAATTATCAAAAAAATTAAGATGATTACAAATTGACATGCTCTAGTGGAGTAGTGGTTAGTCCAGTCGCCTTTGGAGGAGCACAGTCCGCACGCATCCCATTGTCCAGGGTCTGCATCCTGGATCCAGGGGAACAACCAATATGAACAACCAAATAAAAATAAAAATAAGATGCTTCCTCCTCCTCCCTCCTCTCTCTGCCTGCCTACCTACCTATTTTTCTTCATTTCTTCATTTCTACCTTAACCCTTCCTTTAAAAAATACAAATTATTGAATGTGGTTATACATTGATCCATTTTATAGTTTCACCATGACCAATAGATAAAAGGAGACAACAGCAGTTCAGAATAGCATGCACAGGACTGCTTCCTGCGCACAGTTCCTCAGGCAGCTAAGTGACCTTTCAGGAAGCATGCACAGGCCTTCGGAGCATTCTGCCCATGCCTGCCATTGCCTTGGGATTTCAGGAAGCTACTTGCTGAAAATACTCCCGCATTGTAAAAAAGGGGGAATTTACTTCCCATCAGACATTTCTCAAAGCTGTCGTGCCACCCACTTCTGCAACAGGAGATTGGAATCGTTGAAGACCGGATTTCTCGTGCTTCAGCTCAGATTCGGGCCACCCCCTGAGGAGCACACAGCGCTTCCAACTGGAGCAGCCATCGCACTGGCAAACAGAGCCCACAAGAAGTTGGCATAGGCAGGCTGTTTATTGTGCACAGACAGGCTGCAAAATCAAGATCTAAATGTTCAAAAGTATGCCCACAGCCAGCACTGGCTGCCTTCCTCCTGTGAGCAAAAGTAGAAGCTAAACAAACTGTAGAGGAAGCAAAACAGCTGCGGATTTGCCACAGGGCATAAGAAACTGTAACGGAGAAGCAACAATCGATATAAAAGCAAGAAAAAAGAAGGTTCTACTTACTGGGCTTACCCCAACTGTGATAATACATTAGCTCAGCTGGGAGGGAGAACTAAGTAATTCAGTGACCAAAAGATTGCAAAACGGGCACACTGGTGGTTTATTGGTTAAGTCCACCACCTCTGGCTGGCACAAGCCACATACATCCCCAGGGACCCAGGTTCACACCCCAGGGCTGGAGGGAACAACCAGGATGAACAACTAAATAAAATAAATGAATAAGTGCTTATTCCTCCTTTCTCTACCTGCCTGCCTACCTACTCACCTTCACTCCTTTGAGAAAAAAAAAGATGGCAAAACAAAACACCACTCTGTTTTAAAACATTTAAATATCTGATGTTTATCACTGTTGGATTGAATCATAATTAGCTTGGCCAAAGCATTAAAAAGAGAACACTACTTTATAAAAGTGCTTCCCTGGCACGTCCTGGTGGCTAGACATTAATCTGGCAGTGGGCACAGAACCTGTAAAACCAAAGATTCGGATTCACAACCAAAGCAAACCAATGAGCAAACAAATGCAAAAGTAAAACCTAAATGTTCAAAAGCATGCTCACAGTAAGGGCTGGCTCCTCCTCTCCCTTCCTACCTGCCTTCCTGCCTACCTGCCTTTGTTCCTCTAAAAACAAAATATTTCTAAAATGCTTACCTAAATTTTATCTGACTTCCAAAAGTTCATCATATTGTTTTTTTCAGGTGATACCTAACGTTTATATACTAGTAGTTCCCACACGTGCCAGACTCTATTCAAAGTACTCTACACACGAGCGCATTTAATACTTACAACAATCCAGGATAATGGTGATATTATCTTTCCACTTAACAGATGAGGAAACTGAGGTAACGTTCCCAAGGTCTTTACACTAGAAAGTGGCTCTAGAGCACAGCTTTTTATCTTATTTGCTATGTTTTATTCACTACTATTTTTGTGAAGGGACAATAATGACCTGATTTTCAATCTACTGATATTTTTGAGGGTGCGTTAGTTAACATGATTTAAAAAAAAAAAAAAAAAAAGGACTTTTAAGCAGCCTCATGCTCTATCACATAGCTGAACAAAATGACACTTTTTTGTATAATGGTATAAGGATTAGTTATCATATGCAAAATATACTCACCAAGTATAAAACACTGCATTTGCTTTTATATAAAGAGGTTGTCATAAAGCAAAAACTAGGGATGACTCAACTGGATCCATGGATGTGGGGTCCCCAGACCACAGAAAATATTAGTTAAATGTCAATAGATTTAAGAGCGAGACTCTTAAGGAGTAGCTTAAGAGAGGGAAAGAAATGAGATCATGTAACCCAGGTAAGTTTAAGAACCAAGACCCATAGAAGAAATGGAATTTGTTTTGGTGGATAATGAACTTTAACTTCAAAAGGAAAAAAGAATTAGAAATGAGGACAAGAATTTTAGATGGGTCATAGCTTTGTAAGATCTAGACAATGTGTCTCTAATTATATTGGGAACCTTTTAACTTGAATTGCTACTAATAACTGCTTAATAATAATAATTAAGCACCTGTAGACAAAACTATTTCCAATAACTTCAGCTAAGACTCAGAGGCCTGTGTTGAAAGTTCCAGTCTATAAGATAAGAGCTGATGGTGGCAGAGGCCAAGGAGAAGGTAAGACTGGTGTCTGGGTCCAAGCAGCCTTCTGTGTGGGTTAATCTTGGATAGTAAGAGTTCAACCATCAAGTGTTAAATTGAGGACCACGTCGCCAGAGCTCATTGGGAATCGGAGCTTCATTCCCTACATCTCCGATATCTACAGCCTCCTCATCCTGGATAAGCCAAAAAATGTAGAGCCAGGACCATTACAGAGAGTTTTATG
This sequence comes from Solenodon paradoxus, assembly GCA_004363575.1. Lineage (NCBI taxonomy): Eukaryota > Metazoa > Chordata > Mammalia > Eulipotyphla > Solenodontidae > Solenodon > Solenodon paradoxus. Next base: position 233,972 of record RJWH01001677.1, read on the forward strand.
TGGTGTTCACTGAACAAGGGTGCCTGGTCCAGGACACAAGTAAAGAAGGAACTCACCACTGATCAAGATGCAGAGTCCTCCCAGAGGTAGGAAGGGACACATTTTGCTAATTGGGACAAAGAGGCTGGATGACTTTAGCAGCCCTGGAGAGCAAAGAGGAAGCATTAAGAAGAAGCCACCTTGACCTAAATTGATGGGAGTCAGAGTACAGCCAATGGATGAATAAAGATGAGAAATCTATGTCCTGGGGGTCAATCTTTCTGGCATTCATACATTTATATCTCTGCCTCTGGCATCAGTTTAGATAACAATGTTTACTGCTAGGATTCACCACCTTCCCTAGAGAGTTCTTCCTGTATGTTTCTCCCAGTGGCATCCTTCTCCCAGCGCAGAGACACTCCTTCCGAACAGTTTAGAGTTAATGCAGACAGATTTCCTTCTAATGATGATAGATAATCACAGAGCCATCTCGGGGCACCATCTGGCAAATTCTGTAGGATGAATGTTCTCCAATCAGAAAGACATAAATCTGCAGTAATTTAGAGGTAGATTTTTAGGGCTAGTTTCTCCTCTTTGTTTTCTAGAGTAACTGATACCAAACTACTTGATCTGTTCTGACAGAGGATAATATAGCACTTTATTAACTTTTTTTTTTAAAGGAAAGGTGCAGGCAAGAATGAAAGTGAGTAGGTGGGCAGGCAGAGAGAGAGAGAGGAGGGAGAAGCATTTTATTTCTTTTTATTTAGTCTTTAGTTCATCTTGGCAGACACCGATGAGACTGGCAGGTCTGTGGTTTGGTTTTATTGTCTACCAGCACCCAGCACCTGGGTGAATCAGGATGGTTTAAAGGTACAGGATCTAGTTGGCTATGAGCCAAAGCACCTTGTCTCCCGAGATCTAGGAAGATTGCCTAAATGTCACCAATGCTCTGTCCAGTTACTGAACCATGCAGTGAAAAGAGACAGGCTGGCTTCTAGTGCTAGAACCCACCAAAGAGTGGTGAGTGGACTTCACGTAAGACGCTGTCTCTGTTTCCTCAATTTTAAATGGAAGGGGGATTAAACTCAAAGGCATCAAGGATCCTACGTGTCTGAGCCGCCAGCCTAAAAAAGCTAGTAAGTTAGTTGCAATACCAACTAAAAGGATGGGTGAGCAAACTCAATTTGATGGTGTTTGTGAAAGCATTTTGCATATTATAAACAGCCATGAAAATGTGTTGTGGCCATTTCATTTCACAGTCTCAAGGTAGGAGAGGTAAAAACCAAAAAGTGGGTGGGCTTAAGAGAAACATAGGAAAAGGAAGAAAAAATAGATGAAGCAGAATAAATGTTTTATCTATCTATATTTTTCCTGGATTGAGTTAGAAGTCACAAAGGTATCTTTGGGTTTTGCCAGACATCCACGCTTTACTGATCTCTGGTGTCCACCCCTGCTTCTCCAATGAAACTGTACAAGGTCTGCAGTAACCACTCAAAAGGCCAAATCTTTACAAACCCCATTACAGGACACTGTCCTCACTGAAACTCCCTGCTGCCTTGGCTCCTGGGACAATGCTGCTCCTAGGTCTCCTCCAACCTTAATGCTCCCTTTTGGACCACTCTTCCCCTACTCATCTCCTGAAACACCTTCCCCAAGATTCCTTTCTCTGAACATTGTCAACCACTCTTGTAGTTTTGACTACCAACTGTAAGCTCCATCTACGTATCTCCAGCCCTGATAACTTCTCTAAACTTGAAAACCTCAACCCACAAACCCACAATCCCCAGATGGAAGTCATCAGCTCCTCTCTCACAATCTGCCCCTTATTTTTCCTATTCCTCATCTCAGCCAGCCACTAAAGCCAAAAACCTACTCATTCATTCTTCTTCCCTGTTACTGTCGTTCCATTTTACCTGTTTTGTGACTACCTTGCCTCTTCAGCTGATTCTCATTCTTCCTTAAAGATTCAGCTCACCTGTTGGCTTTCCAGAACTCCCAGGGGGAGGAGGAGAGCTCAACTAGTGCCCTCGGCATAACTGATCCTCATTATCTCTTGCCAGATTCTTTTGACTGTTGTCCAAACCTCCGCTCCACCCTCACAGCCCCTGGACACTAAGTCCCAAAAGTGCATGGGCCTTCTGTTAGGTTTTGTATCCCTTATGCCTAGCACTGAGCCTGGCACATAGTTGGTATTCAGCTCATGGTCGCTGAACTCAACCGATTCTTACCAGCTGTAGTGAAACTAAATAAGAACATTCTGCTTATGATGAAAATAATCTGCTAACTTTTGAGAGTTAGTATAGCATATCCTGTGGCTCAGCTAGCTGAGACAGCTGGGTTAGATCATGCTAAAGCCCGAGGACCTGGGTTCACAGACCTGGGGGTGACAGATGGGGACCAAAATAAACAACTAGCTACATAAAAATGCTTATTTCTTCCTCCCTTCCTTCCTCTCTAACAGAAAAAGATTATTTTTTTCAAAACAATCAGTATACATAATAATTTAATGTAGTCATTTAGTAATGATAGAGTCAAAAGGAAGGGAAGTTCATGTATCTAAATATGAAACAGATGATACAGCAGATTCTGAATTTACATTAGAGTATTCTGAGAGATATGCACATGCATTTTTTAACTTGTCATCATATTATCAGTCCTAACAGAGTTGTTATTCTTTTCCCAGTCGTTAACTGCATAGGATTTGCCTGACAATATTTAACTCCATAGCCCTAAAATTCTTAAGGTCATGTTTCTAAATTTAAAAAAGGGTGGAGGGATTTTTAAGTCTTCAGATCTCCAGCTAGAAAATCATCATCCTACACATCTTTTCTCTGTTGTTTACATTTGTAACAACAAAAAAAATATCACTTAAAACCTTGAAGGAAAGTTATTCAACAACTGCTGAATTGTGTTAACAGTTTTTACAATATTACATATACCAGAAAGCAATACAAATATTTTAAATAGTATATGTTGTAGATCTATTAAAAATAGTATTATTTATAATTAGTTGATAGACTGAAGTATGCATTTGCACATATGTTCTTGGATAATGATTAAAAACTGTAAGACTAGGTCAAGATGAACTAAATGAAAATAAGTGAAGTGCCTCTTCCTCCTCTCTCTTCCTGCCTGCCCGCCTACTCACTTTCATTCCTGCCTGCACCTTTCCTTTGGAAAAAAATTGTAAGAGTAATATGTCAAAAAAATTGTAAAGACTAGGTGTGCCTTAGTGGCTCAAATGTTAAGTCTTTGCCTAGTGTGCAGTCCACATACAGCTTAAGGATCCGGGTTCACTGCCCAGCGTGTGGTAGAGGCAGGAGGGGGACAATTAAAATAAACAACGAAATAAAATGCTTCTTCCTCCTCTCTCATCCTGCCTGCCTTCCTCTTTAAAAAAAATTTTTTTCTTCTTATAGGGAAAGAGAATTCCAGCATGTACCCCTAACTCTCCAGGGGTTCTTGGGAGGTTATAGTTAATAAAACTGTTATTTGCTAAAAAGTTACCAAGAGTGTAGATTTTAAATAGTCTCACTACAATAAAGAATAATGATCAATCTTTATGTAATGAGACAGAGGCTATGGCATTAGTCATTTTATAAGACATAAGGATATCAAATCAATAGCGTGTACACCTTAAACTTACATATTGTTATATTACAGTTATATCTCAATGAAGCTGGGGGAAAACAGATACAAGAACAAGAATAAACTTAAATCCCAGAATTCATTTATCTTATGATTGGAAGTTTATACCCTTCAGCCAACATCTCCCCATTTCTCTCACTCCTTGGCCCCTAGTCACCACTATTCTAGGCTTTGTTTCTATGATTTGGCTGTTTCGGATTCCACATGTGAGTGATATCTATAGTATTTAACTTGCTCTGTCTGACTTAGTTCACTTAGCATTGTGCCCTCAAGTTCATTTATAAGCAGCAAAATTTTTCCTGACTGAATTATATGTATTATACGTATATACAAACATATAGACACACACACACACACACACACACACATATATACACACACACACCTCCAAGTTATTTCTATATCCCTTGGCTATTTGAATAATACTATGATGAATACAAGAGTGCAAATATCTCTTGAAGATTTTGTTTTCAATTTCTGTGGATATAGATCTAGAAGTGAGATTGCTGGATCAGGTAGTAGTTCTACTTTAAATTTTTTGAGGAACTTCCATACTGCTTTCACAATGACTGCACCAAAATAAATTTGACCAACAGTATACAAGGGTTCCCTCTTCTCCATCACGATACTTGCTAAGTCTTTTTTTTAATGATGATATTATTCTAACAGATGTGAGCTGATATCTCATTGTGGTTTTTATTTGACTTTCCCTAATGACTAGTGATTTTGAGCATCTTTTCATGTACCTGTTAGCCATCTGGATATCCACTCAGAACCTCTGCCCACTTTTTAATTGGATTGTTTTGCTATTGAGTTGTATGAGCTCTTTATAGAGTATGAATATTAATCCTCTCTCAGATATATGTTTTGCAAATATTTTCTCCTCTTACTTTTCATTTAGTTAATGGTTTCCTTGGCTGTGCAGAAATACTTAAGTTTTGTATCCTCTACCTGCTTATTTTTACTTTTGTTACTCCAAAATCTTGTTTGCTTCTTCTGTTAAGCAGATTAGATACCTCCAAGTCATATTCAGCCCATACTTTTTACCACCAAAATGGCTCATCAGCACTAAGCAAAGATGCTGCTGTCTCCCAAATAGCAGTCCTGCCAGTTATGAAATGAGACCTTCTTTTTCCCCTGCTATGAACAAGTGTGCAATCACTAAAAAGATGCACTTCTATAGCCATAAAAAAAAAAAAAAAAGTCTATGTATAGCCCTGTGGCTCAGCAGCTAGGGCGAATGTTATATAAAGCCCAAGGACCCAAGCTCAAGAACTGGATCCACAGAAAGAAAGAGTTTAAGGTGTGCCCTGGTGGCTCAGGTGGTAAGTCTATGCCTGGGAAACAGTTCACTTACCAGGACTTAGAGCCTGGGACCAGGGGGAACAACTAATATAAACAACTAATGAAATAAAATGTTTTTTCCTCTTCTCTCTTCCTGTTTGCCTGCCTTCTTCTTTAAAAAAAAATAAAAAAGAGTTTAAAACATAACTAGAGCTGTGTGTATAGAGAGAGCCTGGAATTTTTTTTTTAAGGTAGAAATGAATATGTAAAAGAATTACAGGTAGAATATTTGGTAATATAATAAAAAAATGAAATATAAGGATTTACACCAATATGTTAATAGCACTATGAGGTAGTATTAAGGGGGAAATTTTAATTTGATCATATTTGAACTATTTTTTTACGTTCAACTTAAATGTCTTTATAATCAGATAAAGTATTTATTTTGGGGAAAAAATGAAAAAAATGGGCTCAAGTCACAGCTGAAGGGACTTCACTCACACACACAAGTTGCTCAATGGTAAAGACAGTTCAGCATTCATGAAATCTTTCCCATGACTATAACCAATAAATGCCAAGAAATTTGTGTTTCTAAAAGTCAAGGAAGAGAACTGGGCAAATTTCAAAGAACTGAGAGCCAATGAATATTATCTTATGAACAAAGACTCTAAGCTCAAGAGGAAAGAGAACAAAACCATGATTCAGCAAGAGAAATCTGTTCTGATGAGGAAGGAAGAGAAAAACAAGGAAATAAAAATTAAATGGCTTACACAGAGTTTCTAGATGAGTTTGGGTTAAAGAAATAAAAAATTAAAAGGAGGAGCATAGCCCCAAGACTGTATATACGAAGAAGTAACATTCATTCATTCATTCATGAAGCGCCCTCTATGAACCAGGCACCGTCCTGGGTGGCGAGTTCTGGCAGGGAGCAAGGCAACAACCGGTCCGCTACTTGTTGCTTAGGCAGGTGGAGAGATGATAAACAAGGAAGGCGAACAGACAATTTCAGTAGTGGAAAGTGTTACGAAGGCATTAAAACTGAGTGAAGCGGTAGTCTTTGGCATGGATGTCCTTTTGACTACCTGGTCAGAGGATGAGATGTGAACTCAGTTCATAATCATGTAAGGAAGCAGCCAAGTGAAGAGCTGAGAACACAGCCTTCCAGCAAAAGCAACAACAAATACAAAGACGCCGTGTAAAGAATGAGGTTGTCATGGTTAAGACTATAAATTATGGTGGCTGACGTTCAGCAAGCACTGCGAAGAATATGGGACATGAGGGTATGAGGCCCCCGTGAAGGGATGAGATTTTATTCAAGGTACAGAAATAAGTTACAAGAGAGGTTCTAAGCAGGCAAGTGGCATGACTTGATAGCTTTTCTAAAAATGGCTCTGGATGCTGACTTGAGGAGAGAAAAAGAGGGGAAGCAGAAGGGCGAGTTATGAAATATTACAGCCATCCAGATGAGAGATGAGGGCACCCTGGGATAGGATCAGCAATGGAATCAACGATGTGGCAGATATGGAATGAGTCTGAATAATGTGGATGAAAGTGTAAAAGAGAGAGAGAAATCAAAGATGACGTCTACGTTTTGGCTACAGCAACTGTCATCACACCACTTAAGAACTCCAGAAGAGCAGAAGAGCAGGAGGCTGGTGGAGAGTAAAACCAAGACTTTCATTTTAAGTACACTGAGTTTGAGACTGAACAACCAAGTAGAGAACCCAAGTTGGCAGCTACACAGAGTTCTGGACAGAACTCACTGGAGAGTCTGCTGCAACAGATTCAACTCTGGGGAGTCACCATCAAATAGGTGGCATTTAACGCTATGCATCTGGATTAGCTCACCTGGAAAGAGTACCTAAAAAGGAATGTAAAAGACCAAGTCTCCGTGAACACACCACTCAGAACTGAAAAGAAGATGAAGAAGAAACAAATGAGACTGGGTAGAAGCAGCCACTATTGAAGCAGAAGGGAAAATAGGAGCGTGGTGTCTCAAAAGCTAAGAGAATGCTATAAGGTAGCGTCAAAGGCGACTGAGAAACTGGAGAATGGAGAAGAGAAGGATAAAGAAGGGCTCTCCAGATCTTACAAGCTGAAGGTGGCTGGTGACATAAGAGCTATTTTAGTGGAATGATGGCGAGAGAAGCCAATTGGTAAACTGAAGACGAAATGGATGAGTGGAGATGAATAGAGTACCAAGGCAACCCTTGAAAACCAGGGTAGAAAACTGGGCCAGTACCTGGAGGGAGCTCGAACAGGATTATGGGGTCAGGGACGTGCACCTTGTGGCTCAGGTGCCTGAGACGCTGCTGCGTAAACCACATACAACCCGGGTTCAAGACCTGAGGCTGCGATGAAAAACCAAAAGGAACAACGAACTACATGTTTCTTCCTCCTCTTCCTTCCTTCCTTGAATGCTTCTTCCTCTTCTCCCTTCCTTCCTGTCTTTAAAGAAAAGTTTCAGGGAAGGAAGGAAGGCGGGAGGGAGAGGCAAGGAAGCCAGTCAGGCATGAGCAGGGAAGCAGGAGGAAGGGAACAGAGGCAGTCCTCCCATCAAAAGGCAGCAGACAGTGAAATGGTGCCAGTGTGAAGTCCTCCAATCAGTTTAAAAGGGGACCAATCAAAACCCTTGTCCCAAACCAGGACACCCCTGGGAGAGGGTAGGGCTGCCAGACTCTAAAAGCCTCAGCCCAGTGCTCCAGGTGACCTGTTCACCTCTCAAATAGGGCCCTCTTTTATCCAATCTCTTAAAGGGTGCACTATCTTTAATACACCTCGCTTGCTTTTGCTTTCAACTGCCTGTGCTATCTTCTTTGCTCCCGATAGGGCAGGTCCAATGAAATCTTCTCTGGGGGTCACAAGATCCCTGGAGCAAAACCCCAGGAGCCTCGTGGTAACAGGAAGGCAGGCATGGAGGAAAGGAGGAGGGGGATACCAGGGTATGTCCGCCATAACCTGGGTCTCCACGCTTCTCCTTATCCAAAGATATCTTTTATCTTTATTCTTAAGAAGAATATAGTTTGGGAGAGTCTTAATCCAATACTTTATCTGTAAATAGTCCTTTTTATCTAAGAAACCTACCTCCTAGACACTGGTGACCCCTCTTCTCTCCCCCACTCCCCAAGTTTCCTTTCCATTTCTCAGCTCAGGATATAAACTATGGGTCTTCCTCAGCTACCTCAGAACTATGCCTTGTAAATTCTCCTTATACACATTATTAAATCTGGACTTTCATTAGTCATTCCTGATGTGGATTTGTTTATTTGTCCAGCCTGTGAAGAACCTCAGAGAAAGCGGGGAACTTTTCCTTTGACCCCCCCCTACCTCCCACAATATCCATTCACTCTGTCCCCATCTCAAGACATGGGTAACTCCTAACGAGTCTTCAAAGCCCACTCGACTGTCCTATGGAGAATGCATTATATTTATTTAGGGCCTGCAGAAAAGAGATCTAGGAAAAACAGAAAGGCATTAGAAGAAACAACATCACTTTAACATAAAATGGAATTAGGACAACTGTCAGTTGTCTGAAACAGAAAGAGAACACTGTATGCTACTCAGAAGGTAAGTATGGAAACAAGATGACTTGCCAGAAACCTCCTTGAGACAAGATTCATCTGTGTCCACTGTTCCACAGAACCCACTATTAGATGGTTACCATTAATAGGAAGAGCCTATTCTATAATTTTCTATAAATTTCTGTTGTTCCTAGTTCTGCCCTCTGGAGCGATTCATAATTTGTCTATTTCTTGTTGTGCATGGCAGCTTTTCAAAGAAATGCAGGCACTTATACTAGGTCTCGTCCAGTCTCCCAGTTTTCCTCTTCCCTAACTTACAGATGCTTCCAGCTCCTGGCAGTGCAGCTCTCAGAACTTTTATTTGGTAAATAAAACACCATTCACCATTAGTCTTCTCGAGGGGGCAATCATGCCTTATTTAATTTTCTATGCCAGCACCCATCCAAATACATAACACATTAACAGCATTCCCACGAATGAATGTAAACTCTGGCATATTCCAAACACCTACATCACTGGACGGTAAGAAATGCTGACTTCTAATGCGCGGTTGAAATAAAAGCAACACCATAGCCGTGCAGTCACATTTCAGGTCAGACACCGTCAGAAGTCAGCACGCAGGATCAAATCCACTTCGCTTCTGGTGGGTCTGCTCTCAGCTCCTCCTCCAAGTCGGTCCAGCTCCCCACTTGGCCTGCAATGGAGCTCAGGCTCACAGGCAACAGTGAGTGGAGTGGACGCCTAAGCATCCAAGGAGAGGGAAAGGATTTTAAAAAGAAAAACTAGGAACAAGAGAATGACCTACTTCAACATACTGCAAACAAGTGGCCCACAAGGGCTCTTTCCACTGCAATATACGTTCAGAATGAAAACTGGCTGCGTTTTGGTGTGTGATCTTCAGAGGCACTTTGATCAACATTCTATCACTAACAAACAGAAGGCAAAGACTACAAAGGCAAAGTAGTCACTCTCTCATGAATGTTCATATTATTTCCAGAAATACTTCCTAAGTAGCAGCTCGTCTGATTCATTGCTTACTAGTAGAGAGAGGAAGCCAGTCACAGGATTTTAATTTTTTTAATTTTCTTTTTAAAGTTTTTAAATTTGCTTTAGGCCACTGAGATACTGGCATTGTGGACCATGTAAAATCTCAAGGGGTTCTGGGGTGAAAATCCAAAACAAATAATAAAGATGATTCTTGCCCTCCCTTCCTCTCTCCTTTGTTCCTTCATTCAACGCTTCTTTCTCTTCTCCCTTCCGTCTTCTCTAATTTTTTTTTTCTAAAAGGCACATTAAAGAAGTAAAGTGAGACATAAAATTAATTTTAGTATTTACTTCATTTAACCCAAAAGATCTACCATATTGTCAACAGACCTGTAACGGACATAGGAAATTACTGAGATAAGTTCTTTTTATCAAATATTCTTTTTATCTCGATACAATGGCCACAACACATAAATTCTACAGCCACACCTGGCTCCCAGTAATTGGACTGGACAGTGAAGATCCGGGCTAGACATAAATTGTTTTATGACACAAACCAACATTAGATTTGATAGTAGTAATGTCCATTCTTAGGAACAGATTTATATTAAAAAGTCATTATCGAATCTGAAGCATTTGGGGGGAAATGCAAAACTCTATCAAGTAATACGGAATAAAGAAATGAAGACTTTTAAAACATAATTTAAGCAGCTGTCACAAGGTGGATGCTTTCACAGCCCTTAGACTCATTTTTCAAAGTCAAAAATAAAGTATGTAATCAATCCTGTGTCATGAGCCCAAACCTTCCAACAAATACTTTGGAGTTCATGCAGCCTGGGACATTCTTTTTATAGATGAGAAAGGTTCTCTGCCAACCCATGCACCCAGCACTCTGTGTCAGTCTAGCATGACGGACAGTCAAGTGCTGGTTAGCTGACACAGATATGCTGTTTCCAGCAACTGCACTGAGCCATAGCCACTGAGTGGGACCCCAAATGGAAAAATAAACCAGAATGTTACTAATGATGCCCACTAGGAATTTAATATAGACTTTATTATCTTTTATTTACTTGTTTAAAAGTGTAGGCAGGAATGAAGTAATGTAGGCAGGCATGAAGAGAGAGGCGAAAGAAGCACTTCATGTTACTTTCATTTAGCTGTTCATCTTGGTTGCTTCCCCTGGACCCTGGACATGAACCCAGGTCCTTGGGATGTATGTAGCCTATATCCAGTGAACTTAACCTCTAAGCCACCAGGATGCACCATCATAGATTTTAAAAGTCCTGCAAAACATAAACAACAAACCATTCCCTTGGCAGACCCTGGTGGCCTAGTGGTTTAGTTTACCTGGCACAGTCTATATAAATCCCAAGGTTCCTGGTTCAAGATCCAGGGGCCAGAGAAACAACAAAGATGGACAACTGAAAATACACATAAAATGCAGTAGAAAGAACGGTTTATGAAAAATTCTGAACTAAATGATGCATATCTTAAGTCATTATCTTTAAATTCCAAGCAAGTGGGGAATTATTAAGGCAAACTATAATGGGTAAATGTAATGGAAACAATATTACAATCAAAAATAAAATTTCAGGGGTGCCCTGGTAACTTAGCAGATAAATCTGCCACTTCTGGTTTGTGCCAGGGGCAACAATCAAGATGAACAACCAAAATATAGATAAATAAAAATGATTCTTCCTCCTCTCTTCCTGCCTGCCTGCCTGCTCACCTTCATTCCTGCCTGTACCTTCCCATTAAAAAAAATTTTTAAAGCAAAAACCCACTTTCAATTAAACCATAAAACACAGTCAAAGCAACTCTGACTTAATGTAGGAGACTAAAGCATTAATCTTGCTAATTATAGGAAAGCAGCTTTTTATTTAATACATAATGTAACCAAATCCAGAAAGGCTCAGGTAGGTAGCTGGCAACCAGTTACAGAGAAGGACAATGTTCTTACAAGGCCTCAAGCAAGAATACACTGGTTCTTTACTGGAAACATCAACCAGGAACATTTATTGCTCTTAGACTAAGGTTAGAAGTAGTTAAGTGGTCTTAAAATTAGCTGTAAAAAGTCCACAGGGGTCCGTCTCAGATATAGGTCACCTTCAAGAAATGCATTTTAGTTGTCAAAAATCATAGAAAAGGTAAACCATTCTTTCAAAGGACATTGTCATTCTCTCAAATACATCTTCCTCAGCAACCTTTAATGAAATCCTCTTCTGTGAGTAGACTTTGTTCTAGAAGTCTCCTTCCCCTGCAACTCTGCCCTCCGCCCCAGGCTCCTTGGAACCTCCTGCTCTTCCTCATTCTTCAGGTTTTAGCAATTTATTAAGGAGATCAATTTAGTCTTTCCCAGAAAAAAAATAATACTGCCTCTTTGGGAGAGGGAGAAATAAGACCAGCAAGATTCTAGCAAATACAAAATTCTCTTCTTAGTTTGGAGGAGAAGATCCTGGGCATTTCTATCTGTCCTGTCACCGTTACAAAACACCCTTGCTGGGCCCAGACTAGATGCCAAATCAAGATCAGAGTCTGATTAGAGTCAAGAACAGTGTTTGAAAAGCCAGGAGAGGCACCCCAGTTGGCTCAGCAGATAAGTCTGCAGCTCCAGATGGTGTAGGCCACGTAAAACCCAAGGACCTGAGTTCACAGGAGGCGGGGAAGGCTGGGGAGTGGGGGCCGGGTGGGGAGATGGGCTCAACCAACATGAAAAACTTAATGGCTAGAAGAACGCTTCTTCCTCCTCTCTTTCACCTGCCTCCCTGTCTGCTTGTCTTCATTCCTACCAGCTTCCTTCCAATTAAAAAAAACACAAAACAAAAACCAGGTTGTATTTCAAGTAAAAATAAGGAAAGTCAGTTGAAAAACAGTGGGAATTTACAGCAAAAACATCACTATGTACCCCATCTCTGACTTTCCCTGGGTCCCCCACACACTGTCCATTTCCCTCACCTATACATCTCTATTTATTACTATTTTAATGACGCCTGCCTTTCCCATCCAAAATGCATCCCTTTCTTTGACTGACATAAAAAAGCAACATACAATGTTAGAAATCCCAGTCCAACACTTCTGTTACTTACAACTCAGTTCTAGAAGTCCCTTCAAAGGAAGCAAAATTCCATAGGTAAAGGAAAGGATTAAAATGTAAACACTCTTAGGAGTGATCTGAAGTAACACTCAAGTGAGCTGCAAATCAGATGTCCTTCTGAGGACAGATTTTCACAGAAGCAGCAAAGCTGGAGAACTGGAGAAAGGATGACTCTTGAGATAATTGTCTTAGGTGCTATGCTTTTTCTAGGGCTGAGTTCAAGTGTAACTTTTGGTTTCATGATGTGACGAAGGTAAAAAATCCAGTCAGGGTGAAAAAATAACTCAGCAGTGAATGAGAAAATAGAGTTTCCCTAATCCAATGGTTCTCAGGATGTGCTCTGCGTAACTCAGTGAACCTGTACCTTCCAAATAATTCATTTGCAGTGTTACAGAATCAGGCATGTTGAACAGATTTGTTAAAGTGCAAGACAGACCAATGAATGTGAATACAATAAATTATAAAAAGTGCAGTGTTCGAGTTTTAGATTTCATAATTGCCACAACTCTTTAAGAAAGTAGTACTGGTTAAGTTTTGATACAGAACGAAAGAGAAGAAGCCACAATTTTCTAAAAAGGCATAAACATGTCTCCATTTTCCTACTGCCTATCTGTGTGAGGCCAAATGTGGTTCAGAGACTGAACCAAAGCAACACAACACAACGGAATGAACAGAGAAACAGGTGAGTAGTTGTCTGTTACTCCAGGCATTAGGGAGTCTGCCTACAAGGACCAGAATTATGCCACTCTTCTTACTAAATTTTTTGAGAAAATATAGTTGTTTTTTACAAAAGCATTATTTATGCTGACATGGAAGGGACTTGTGACCTTTAATAAATTAGACTATGATTTCTCAAGTTTAGTACATACAGTAAGCATGAACAGATCTAACCCATACAAACTAATGCTTTTGGATAACTCAATAGTTTTTTTTTTGTTTTCTTTTGTTTTGTTTTGAAGGAAAGGGTCAGGCAGGAATGAAGGCTAGTAGGCAGTCAGGCAGGAAGAGACAGAAGGAAGAAACACTTCTATCTTTTTATTGTTCACACTGGATGTTACCCATACTCCCCAGGTCCTGGGGATGTACACGAACCGACTGGGTCAAGGCCAAGGAAACAGACACGGCTCGACCAGGGTGTGCTGGGGTACGCAGTCATTTTTCAGAGTGAAAAGGGGTTGGCTCAAAAAGCCTGGGATGTGGTCCTACTTCATCATGTATATTCTATGGAATATGCAACGGGAAGCACATTTTCAAAATGATTCCTTTACATGCCTCTAGACATTCTGCAGAAGTACAGGAATGTGCTCATCGAAGGATTTCCTCCCCAACAGTAGCTTTATGCTTATGACCCTGGCAGTCAATGCACATATATCCTCTGGCAATCACATCTGATGCTGACCTCATCTACTTACAAGAGGCCTAAATCTAGAGAACTATTTCACTGAACAAATGTTATCACAGTCCAGAGAAATGCTGATGTAGATGCACATACTCCCACAGCAGATAATCCTCTGCAATGAGATACAAGGCCAGGGATGTCCCCAAAACATTAAAAAAGAAGAAAAAAAAAATCAAGGCCAATTGGGTTCACCCCTCTGTTTCCAACAACAGGATCACTGATGGAGATATCTAGGTTATAAACTACTCTTTTATAAAATGAGCCAGAGGACAGCCATTTATTACTCAGAGTACTGACAACTTGTGTTTGTAAAAGCTGTGTGCAAGCCAAAAATAACTTAAGAACTAATTCACATTTCTACCCTGGCTTTTCAGAAGAGAGTATAAGGCCAATTTGCAGCTTCAGGCAAGACTGGAAGTCCCAATTACAGAATTCAGTTTTATAAGTCTCTTTTTGTCAGGTATCTGAACCACTGCCCAAAAACCTGTTCTCATATGGCTGGGAAAGGTTTTGGCAAAGAGACAAAAGTGTAAAGTGCTGAAGAATCAGTCCATGTAGAAACTCTCCCCAAGGAAACTCAGTCCTTATATAGAGCTGTCCTGCAGTACGGACTGTTCCATCCTCTACTTTTCATTCTGGAGTTTTCCCAAATACTTGGAGCCATGAAGTTCATTTGTGCAACTTTATACATTTCTAATTTGTAAAATGTTGCTCAAGGATGATCAGGATGCCATCCTGAAAACTGAAGACACTTACCTTGGTCTCCTTTTTCTTTTCACCTAAGACTTGAAATTAGTATATAGTTTGCTTCCTGTAAAACATTTTTTTCTTTTTTTAAGGAAAGGCAGGAATGAAGGCAAATAGGCAGGCAGGAAGAGAAAGAGGAGGAAGAAGCATTTTATTTATTTGATTTTGTCCTTCATCTCAGTTTTGCTCACGGGCCATGGTTCTCTAACCTGGGTCCTGTGGCTCTACATGGACCGTGCCAGCCAGAGGCTGTGGATTTATCTGCTAAGCCACCAGAGTGTGCCCTTCCAGTAAAATTTTAATGAAAAACATTTTGGCTACAAGTGCTTATTAAGTCCCGTTCTTGCTCATTTAATCCTCCCAGTCATTCTTTGAGACAGAGACTAGAATTATCCTCACCTTCAAGACAGAGCTCAGTGTTGGCTGAGGGCACCCAGGTTATAGATGGCGGAGATAGGATTGGAATCCAGGAAATTAGTCCCTCCTACCTCTGAACCACTTGCTCTTCTGCCCCTTAGAGCTGCATGGAGAATAACATTCAATGATACGAAGACACCTCATTCTTTTGGTGAAATTGTGTTTTTTAAGCTGCAGGTAAGCCTTCCGGACACTCTGGGGATTTGGCTCTATCCCCTGTGCTCATCATGCCTCGTGCAGGGAACACTTGGTATTTGCCTATTGATGTCTTCTTATTAGCCTTGGCTAATATCCTCTCTCCCAGTTCCTGGAGCAGTGATCACAGAATGAAGGAGTAAAAGAAGCAAGCAACAAAGATTCAGGGTGAATCTCCACACAACACCAAGAACATTAATTTCCAGATAAGGTTCGAGCGCCCTGGAGGGCAAGCACAAACAAAACCAAACCCCAGGGCAGTGTAGGGAGAAAACATTAGCATTTCTATTTCTAAGTACTGACATTTACCACCTGGTTTGACACAGGCATCATCACTCAGTGGGTGGCAGTCAGTCACAGTGGCATCTGGGTGTTTCAGGCTGGAGGGCAGGCCTCAGTCTCCCTCACCCTGTGTAGACAGCAATTCAGTGCCGTTTTCATGGGCCCAACTGAGAAAGAGGCTTACGGCTTCTATTTTTAATTTTACCTAAATTAACCCTCTCAAAAAGGGCAAGAAACTTAAATACAGAACTGCAAAATTTTTGCTGCTACCCACAATGCAAACACAGATACATAGAAACAAAGCAGAACTGAAGATATTTCACCATTTCTCAGAATATTCTTCTCAGCCACTTCATAAGATACAACAAAACAAGCTAATCAGATCCGACAAGTTATTTTGGGAGAAAAAGAACACACTGAACATATTAAAACTTAGACGTGTATCCACTATTCTTATCAATGGTCTTTACCTACGTGAACATCATGCCTTGGAAAACTGGCTAATAGTATTCCTATACAGTTTATAGATAAATAGATTTTTACTAATAGGATCAAAGAATGTGCAGCTCACCTCTAGAACTTTGTTACTCAAAACACAACCTGCACAGAAACATCAGCACCACCTGGCAGTCGCTAGAAACACAGAGTCCATCCCAGACATACTGGATGAGAATTTGATTTTTAACAAGATCCCCAGCCGATTCATAAACACATTTTTGGTGGAGAAGTACTGCTTCTGGGATGCACCCTGGTGGCCTAGCAGTCTCGTACACCTGAGAGGAGTCCCACATATATCCCAAGGTCCTGGGTTCAAGACCCAGGGCTGGGGGGGTAGGGGGAGGGAGAATAACCAATGTGAGCAAGTAAGTAAAAATAAAGCTTTTCCTCCTCTCTCTTCCTACCTACTAGCCTACTCACCTTCATTCCTTTCTGTACTTTTCCTTAAAAAAAAAGGAAAAGAAAATACATCTTGAAGTGCACCCTTGTGGCTCAAACAACTGAGATGCTGGCTTATGGACCACGTAAAGCCAAAGACCCAGGTTTAAGACACAGGGCTATGGTGAAAAACAAATATGCTTCTTCATTCTCTTCCTTCCTTCCTTCCTTTTTAAAGCAACTTTTGCTTCTTCCTCCGCTCCTTCCTTTCTCTTTTAAAGAAAAGAGGAAAAAGAAAAGAA
Organism: Solenodon paradoxus; assembly: GCA_004363575.1. Lineage (NCBI taxonomy): Eukaryota > Metazoa > Chordata > Mammalia > Eulipotyphla > Solenodontidae > Solenodon > Solenodon paradoxus. The sequence goes on from RJWH01001677.1 coordinate 250,700, forward strand.
AACACATCTTGAGTGATCTGAATCTGGACACACTCTGGTGGCTCAGGTAAGCCCATGCCGGGGGAGTAGTCCACATACAGCTCAAGGACCTGGGTTTGCAACCTGGAACCAGGGGAAACTGAAAATGAACAACCAAATAAAAACATGTTTCTTCCTCTCTCTTCCTTCCTGCTTGCTGCCTATCTGCCTTCCTTCTACTTGAAAAAAAAAAAAAAAATCTGAATCCTAACAATCCAGTTCTGATTTCTAAACTGAGACAGTTTCCTCTGTTGAAGTTTTGAACTCATAATGATACTTTCTCATATCTGTTATCAGATGTTTTCAAAACTCTAGTCCCAAACATCAAAAAATCCAGTGAAATAATCCATGTATCACTGCATTCACTCCAGTCAACTTAAAATAAATCTTCATGATCCCCTGATAAAAACCATCCAGCCACATCATATTCTTGTTGGTCCCCAGCTCCACTTACTTTTGTTTGGTCATCAGCTTTGAACACATAGCAGATACTCTGCTGACTGGCTGTGTCGTCCTTAATCAGACAAGCAAAGTAACTTGGGTCGTGACTGTTGTGAATCAGCTTGTGAACTTGCTGAGGTTTACACTCAAAGATGCTAGAGCAGATCAGTGGGTCCCACTGCTGACTTTTGCTAGGCTCAGGTTCACATTTCAGTCCAGAGGGTGACACACAGAGCCGCACTTGCTTGGTACCAGGCTCCCTTCTGGAGGACTGTCCACTGAGCCTCCGCACCTCAGCCACCACCCACGGCAGCATGGGCATGGTGGTCAGAGAATGCACAGGCAACAAGCCCACCAGGTGAAGGCCAAAGTCCACCGAGACCTCGTTAGGAAACGCATGTCTCCTGGCGGTGAATGTTATTGGCTCCATCTTGGGAAAGTTCTGGAAACTCAGCAAAACGTTGCCGCTGTTTTTCTATTTTAGACCCATCTATTTTGCACACTTCCGACGCAGAATCCTGGGGGAGAAAAACAGGCATTAGAATTTAATGAAGTCATAGCAATAGCTCCTTTCAAAAAGTTATTATTTCAAAAGAAATTCCAAGTCTGAAACCCAAACATAGGAAGAAATGGATATTATTCAAGCAAGCAATTCTGCTCGGGAAAAGCTCTCTGGAAATTGTATTACATATAAAACCTGGAAACGACATCACTGTCACACTCACAACACGTTCCAAAGATCCGATCCAGGAAATTCCTGTTATAAGGGATGCTCATAGAACCAAAAAAAGCCAGCACAAGAGGAAAAAGAGGACTATTTGGACAGCTTAAACCTCGGTGTACCCTTTAACACATATTCAAGGATTATTTTAAGATAATCAGATTCAGTATTGGTGACTCTCACCGCCCCCAAAAAAAGTAATCATGAAGGAAAAAGTATCAGCTGTCTATCATCGGAGTTGACTGAGGGGACCAGTTTTAAACGACTAACCACATCACTTACAATGCCACCCAAGTTTGAAAAGGCACTCCCTGCCATAGATTCACGAATTCAAATGCCATTAACATGTACTCAGTATCTACTATGTTCCAAACAGTCACAAATATTATTTTAATTCATGTATTACAAGCCACCACCCTACACTTTGTCTCTCCTCATCAAGAGAAGATGTTGCTTCTACTGGGCCCAAACTTTTTCAACTGCCTTCCTTTCTCTATGGGTGATTTTCAACAGCCATCTTTCATCTAACACCTTCCCGCCCCACTGGCTGACAGATTTTCCCGTCCAGAGCTGGCTGACTACAAGAGCACAAACTCTGCTCCTGACTCAACTAATGCCCAGATTATTATCCCCTCAGGCATTCCCCGAGCATATACAAACAATAAAGAGAAATTATCTAATGGCTATGATTCCACCTGTCTGATTCACCATTGTACCCCAATGTCGGGCACAGTGTCTGACTCGAGGTCAACTGGCGTGCACTGGTGCTCTGGATACGGCCACCAGACACAGTCCACATAAATCCCAAATACCCAGGTTTGAGACTGGGGTGGGGGTAGGGGTAGGGGTAATAACCAAGAACAACTAAATAAAACAAATAAATTCTTCCTCTTCTCTTCGTACTTGCTTGCTCACCTTCATTCCTGCCTGTGCCTTTCCTTTATAAATAAATAAGTAAACAAGAAATTTACCCTCAATTCCCTAGTTTTCAGAATGTCTCTTATTTCCTATAAATTATATCTCTGTGAACAGGGTCACTATTTTATTGACCAAGCCAAAGCCAAGGAGTCATTGCTATAGACTGAATGTTTATGTCTACCCCTTCCCCCAAATTCATATGTTAAAATCCTAATCCTTGGCACACCTGGTGCAAAGCCAGTGGGTGGGGTGTGGACCCTGTAAAAGTTCAGAGACCAGGTTCATGTCCTAGGGGTGGGGGAACACAATCAAAATAAATAAACAAATAAATGTAAGTGCTTCCTTCCTCCTCTTCTTCATTCCTTTCTTCCTTAAAACATTTTTCTCTCATCCCCCCTCTCTTTAAAGAAAATATCCTGCTCCCCACTGTGACGATACTTGGAGGTGGGGTCATCAGGAGGCGATTAGGGCATAAGGGAGAAGAAGGCCTTATGACTGGGACATAAAGGAGACCCAGAGCTTTCCTGCCCCTTCTTTTATGGGCAAAAAAGATGGCAGTCTATGAACCAGGAAGTGGACTCTCTCTAGACACTGAATCTACCAGCACCTTGATCTTGAATCTCCCAGCCTTCAGAACTGTGAGAAATAAATATCTGTCATTTAGAAACAACTGCATCTCTGGCATTCTCTTATAGCACCCTGAAAAATGATGAGAGTCATTCATATTGCTTTATCCTAGCATGACTCCACCTCTAAATACGTCTTATCTTTTCTCACCTGGAGAAAAGATGCCCCAAATTCAAATCATCCCTCACAATTCCTAGCATAATTTAATCAACACACCAATTTGTTCATGTCACTCTTCTGCTAAAAAGTCCTGAATAACTGTCTGATAAACTCTCCCACCTGGCCTCTAAGAATTCTTCAAAGTCTGGTCCCGTCTCTGCCTCCAACTTAACATCCCCTCCACACGACTCCTTCATGCATCTTTTGGCTCTAAATATGGAGAACCAGTTATGCCTCCCCAGGTGAGATGTGATTTTTCAAGACTTTGTGCCAGAGGGCATACTGCTCCTGGCTTCCAGGAACATAATACCTGTCACAACTGTAAAGGGTCTGAGCTTTTACTCTACTTACAAACAGACAGGGTAGCCTGCTGGTGGAAGACATGAAGCTCCTGGGTCTGAGACAAAGGGCAATAGAGTCCACAGAGCAGAAAGAGCAGCCAGAACGGTAACATGTGTGAATGCCCACAGGCTGGTGGCATCTGCATTCACAGTGGGTCACAGGAGAAGCGCGTGAGCCTCGGGAGCACAACTATTTGGAAGTAAGCATGTCTGCCCTCATTCCAGAGGGAAACACTATTTTTGTCTTCCATGGCTCTTTGCTATTTAAGAAAAATATTGAAATGGGAGTTTAGAACAGTCAATGCCTCTGTTCACAAGATATGTAGACACGAGAGAACATGGAGAATCACTTCCCAGTGATTTCCTCTCTTGTTCTTTAAACGAATTTCAGCTCACGTTTAGGTCCTAGCTCAAGGGGCTATTACCTTTTTCTTGTAGGGTGATTGAGAACATCCATTACCACGTCCTTCTGCACACTGTATCTAATCATCACTTATTTGAAGAATTTGAATAGCTGTCCCTCAACAAGAAGGTACGTTTCTTAAACTCTTAAACCTTTAAGGAAAACCATTATTCAAATTCTAAATATTTTCTGAAGTAGAATGTATCCTTTGTACCTTATGTTTTGCTATATGATGTATAGGCAAATACACTGAGTGAATTTTTTTTTTTTTAAAGGAAAGGTACGGGCAGGAAGGACGGTGAGTAGGCAGGCAGGAAGGAAGAGAGGAGGAAGAACACACACTTATTTTATTTTGTGGTTCATTTTACTTGTTCCTTCTGGCCCCCGGTTGCAAACCCTGGTTCTTGGGGAGCACATGGACTAAACCAGATTCTACAGACTTAACCACTCAGCTACCAGGGTGTACCAAGAGTGAATTTTTAAGAGACTTTGAACACTGTTCAGAGCTATTTTTTTTTCACTCTAAGTGTTCAAAAGTTCAGAAATCAACCCATACTTTCAAGCTCGAACATACTTTATAAAAATATACTCTTTTTTTTTTTTAAAGTATGGCTTTTTCTGATAATGAAAACAGACTGGAGGTTCATCTAGCCCCATAAATAATGGTCTGGTTGTTTTCTGGGTTTTTTTTCCTCTTTTTCTCTCTCTCTTGCTCTCTCTTCTCTCTTCTACAGGTGAACGTGGCATTGAGTATCTGGCTCAACTTCCACTCTTGTAACTGAATCTGTTTCAAGTTCTAACTGTTGACAGCTGCTAATCCCAAGACATGTACTAGAATTATTACAAAGGATAGACCCTGGATTATCAATAGCGTAGATGAGACAGCTATTATGTGGCAGCAATAAGGGAAACAATATTATTTCCGGTGTTCTTGTAAGGAAATACAAACATAATTCAAAAAAATTACAATTTTATCATTTCGATATTTGACAAATAATCACTTATCAAATTAGTATCAAATTAGTCCTCATTTCATTGACAAACTAGTTTAATGACTAAACTCTCCACTTTTCAACCAGCTGTGGAACATTTTAGCTTCTCTGTAGAAAGTAGACTGGAACTCATGAACAATGTTTACTAACTAGCAAATAAGTTCTATCTCAGACACAGCCATAAGGATTGGATTTATAAGCAAATCAGATTCAGTTTATGCAAGATTCATGGTAATGTGGATGCTCTAGTTAAGTCACTGTTGGCACTTACTTTCCATTAAAAATGTTCATGAGTTGGCCTAGCAGATAAATCCACACAGCATAGTCTGCACACATCCCAAGGACCTAGATTAGGGACCCAGGGCCACAGGGCCACAGGGAACCACCAAGATGAACAACTAAATAAAATACAAAAAGTGCTTCTTCCTTCTCTTTCCTCCTGCCTGCTTCTGCTGGCCTTCATTCCTGCCTGTACCTTTCTTTAAAAAAAACAATTTTAATAAGATAATTTCCTTGAGAGGGGTAGGTAGACAGTAATAAAAAAAAGTTCATGAAACAGATAAACTATTCAAATAATACTAACAAATTATGGAATTTTTAAAGTCATCTCAATGTAAATCATTTACAACACAACTTCTAACCAAACTTAAAGCCTCAGGTAGAACAACTTTTTTTTCCAAGAGAGTGTCTTATGTCTGCTACCCTCAGTAAGAAAAGACTATAAATCTGTTATTCCATTGAGACTCTGGTTATGTTCTTGTTAGTACAGTCATCTGGGTTCAAGGCGGAGCCCATACAAAGAGCATCTGTTTTCAACACAAATCCTACCTACCACAGTCTATAAACATGGTAGGGACCCAAAACACAGCTCTCTTTTAACAGAACAGTTTCAACAATCTCGCCAGTGAGTCTGGCTGTGCTGTTTAGCCAAGGAAGCCTGGATTGAGAATCATAAAGTCTTAAAGCTCAAAAGGTCCCTCTAAGTCATTTAGAAATTTCATTCATATTTGAAATGAAGAAACTGGACTCTGAAGAAGCTAAGTGGTTTGTCCAAGTTTGGTGACAGCACTAAGATAACCCAATTCCCTAACTTTCATTCAAGTCTGGCAAGAACCCGGGTTTCCTCAAGAAAGTACTTTCCCGTGTGACGGTGAAGAAGCAAGAAACTTGCAAAGCTCAAGTTTATTCTTACAAAAGAATGGAACAAGTTTTCTTCCCTCTCTAAAATGTGGTGAATCTAATTTTCATAATGTATAATACCAAATGTCCCCGACATTGTGTGGGGATGGAAAGCTGCTGGTATCTTCCCTTCGAGAATATAAGTGTGGGGGAGGAACCTCCTGAGAGGATGGGCTTAACAATCAGGAAGCAAGAGAAGCAGAGTGGGAGTTAGTAATCTGCTACTGGGAACCCCCTCTCTTCCCAGTCCCTTCCCAGCAAACCAGGAGGTAGGACTTTCCAGTAACTAAAACATCACAGCCTCTGCAGGTACACACACACACACACACACACACACACACACACACACACACACACACGCACGCGCTCCTCAGAATGCTGGTGGAAGGGAGGAGGGACAGAAAGAAAATCTAGAGGGGTGCGGGGTGGGGCAGTGGTAGCTTTAGGCCAAGTTAGGAATCAACCATCAGGAACTCCCAGGGAGTCCATCAGTGATCACTCACTTCCCCTTGAGAATCAATGGCTTAATTTTTCTATACTTTATCCTAGGGAGAGCTAGCTTACAGTTGAATGGAACTGTGACACCACCTGAAAAACTTCATGGATGAAGATCACTGGCTTGACTCAAGTATTTATCCAGTTCCCACACGGAATCCCATTTCAATGAGAGCAGCGTGCTGTACCCAAGAAGCGTCCACAGGACCCCAAGGGTTTTAGAGCAGTAGGCTATTTTGCCACCACACACTTTGCTCCTGTAGTTATTTGGAAACTCTAACCTTTTCATCAAGGATGTTAGAGCCCTAGCATTCCCCTCTCTAATGCAACCCATAAAGTAAAGGATGTCTGGAATGATTTCCTTCCTATATAAACTAGAGCCAATTCAAGGCTAGTCCTTTGGAATGCTGATGTCACATCTTGTATTCTCTTCTACTTGATGACACAGAATGAAGGAGTGGGAGTGGGCATCCTAGCTGGTCTTCAGGGAGTATGCCTAACTCTGAAGTTATATGAGAAGTGTTTCATCATTTCCATTTCACGTAAGGCTCCACTCACTAGTAAATGAGGAAGGCAGGATTTGAACCCAGACCTGTCTTAGGCCCAGATTTCCATTCTTTGCAATGTAACAAAGTCTCTAGAAGGGAGTGACTCTAGTATATCATGTTAGTGGATTTGCTGGGTTGTTTTTCTGTCTAAATGGTGCTTGGTTTTAGTAATCCAAATCTAATGTCAAAGTTACACTCTAAGTATAAAAATGTAAATATGATAAGAAATGAGCCAGGTACGGAGAGCTCACTATGGACCAGCACTGCCTAAGGACTGTGCGTTACAACTTCATTAGGCTTGGCAATACGCTCACAGGTGATAAATGCTCACTTCCACTGACCACATACAATGTGCTGTTAGAACAGCGCATTTTCTTTTAGGAGAAGAACAGATGCTGCTTGTCACAAAGGAAACAAACACACTCAACATTAAAGGGCTCTCTGCTGGAGCTAAAGCAGACTCCCTATATTCTGCACAGTGCCACTGAAACCTAAGTATCAAGATTATTTCAAAGCGCCCGAATAGGACACATCTTTTCTTAAACATTTGAAATCTGAAAAGGGACACATTGTCCTTAAATCTAAGAACCCATCAAATGGAAATAGCAGCTTTAAAATGTCAAAAAAACAAAACACTTTGAAAATGGAATCTTTCATTTGTCTTAGGTGTGCCCTGGTGGCCCAGTGGATAAGGCCACTGGAAGTAGTCCACATACATTCCAAGGACCCAGGTTTGAGACCTGGGTCTCAGGGGAGCAACCAAGATGAACAACTGGAAAAAGAAAAAATGCTTTCTTCTCTCTCTCTTCCTGCCTGCCTACTTGCCTTCATTCCTGCCTGCACCTTTCCTTTAAAAAAAAAAAACAACTGTATTAGAGTGAGAGTTGGGAAGGAGGAAATGAGAAGTCAGCAGTGGCAATTGTAAGATAACAGGTCTGCACTACCCCGAAAGCCTAAATCCTTTGCCGTCACCAGAGAAACCTGAAAGCAATACTCCTTAACTACTGAGTAAACTCAGAGTCTGTGCAGTTTCTAACAGTTTCTGCTTCTCTGTGTGTGAGTAATCGAGAAAAGAAAAGGGTTAGGAGACATATCAAGTTATTATAAGGACTAATGTGGCCATTAAACTTGAGAAGGGCAGCACTGTGGACAGGGAAAAGGACAAAAGCAAACTATGCCAAGGCACTCAAACATAAGCAGACTTAAGCCCCACAAAGGGCTGAGGGACATTTTAAGTCATCTGTGGAATGCGAGGTGTGGAGACTGGAAAATTAAAGGGACCAGAGAGAGTGGTTAATTTGTTAAAATAAAATTAAAAGTCTATGCAAAGGCCGAATCCTCTCAAGTAAGCATCCCAACTCCAGTACCATCATAACTGGAAATGCTGGTGTGAATGGGCAATATGTAAGTGCCATGCTGCTTGCTAACTATGGAACATTCTGGAAGATCCCAGAAGATCTCTGAAGGAAAAGAGACACCCTCCCACATCTGGCTCTGCACAGGAGTACCTGTGATGGCTACTGTACCTTTCTGGCTGAGGCTGCTTTCTAAGGAAGTAGCAGTCAACAGCTGAATAACAAGGAAAAAGGACTAAGCTGTGTTTAATTTCTTCAGAATTGCCCATCTCTTCCTCATATACCCGGTACTGTGAAAAACATAACATCATATGGTTAACACCAATAAGACTGCACCCAACCAGAAATGCTTCCTAGTGAAGGGATACTCCAGGGATCTCATCGGGAAAGATAATGGTAGACTGTGGTAGGGAGTCTTATTTGGAAAACTTTACTTTGACGCTCATAATTTGTCACTACACCAACAAATTCTCACCTTATTTTACTGGTTTCCAAATGACTGCACAAATCCATATAAAGGCATTTATTTTATTTACGTCTTGAGGATTTTATCTACTGCTTTGAGTGACACTGTCCTGTTAATATCTCCTTGTATTCAATGAATAGTCTTAAGATAAACCATCTGTGTTCACTTAAAAAAATATGCCTTAAACATTTCACACAGCACCCCTTAACTCACAGCTGAGCCCACATCCAGTTGCTCGTGCTCTGTCAACAGTTACTTATAGAGCAATCTGGAGAGAAAGCATTTTTCATGGTCTTATTTCCCTGCAACTTGGAAGAACCACCCACAACCCCAGGGCAGATCTGAGACTATAATAACATTCCATTTCAAACAGTTGTAAAACACCCATTTACTAAAGCAGTCCATTCTTTTTTCCAACACACTTTTCCATGCAAGGTCCTTTATGAAAACAGTCTTCTGGGTTCCCAGGAAAGAGCTAACCCTCAGGCATACCTCTTCCCCAGGCAAGAGAAATCATCTCAACGCCAGTAAAAGGAGCAGAAATCACCAGCTTCAGGGCTCCCTAACCTGAACAGTGGTTCTGCAGGGAGCAGTCCCAGTCTCCTGAACAGCTCTCCAGTTTCATACCTTAACTCACCCCACACAAAGCAGGCTCCCCAAACAATAAAATCCAGAGGTGGTCATTCTCCAATCTCCCCCAATCCCGCCTTCAATCTGAGATGAATTCCTGCTTTCCTAAAGGACTTTTAAAAAAATCAAGACCTCTGTGGTTCAGCTTAAGTACAGTGCAAAAAGTTTAGACGTTTGAACTGGCAGAGATAGCTGGGCTTCTTGGGTGTGACTCATTTAAACCAGGTCATGTGTACATGCTGCTCTGAAGTATGATTATGTTCATCAATGAAATCATCCGATCATCTAAAAGGAAGAATAAGATATCTAGGAAGTGATTATCTTTTCCTGAACACAGGGAACTCAAACTGTTAAGTGCAAAGAATAAGCATCACTTTCAATTTCTTTTCCTTTTACAGCAACTTACAGAGAACAAGCTATTTTAAATAAATTCATAACCAGGTGGGGGCAACTCTAGGTGAATTTCAAAGATGACGCCTCTTTTTCTTAAAAAAAAAAAAAAAAAAAAAAAGTGACGAACTTTAGAGGTCCCATAATCACTGAATGATCAGGAAGCTGCGACAAATAAGCAGGGTTTCAAAATGACTGGTACAGGATGTGCTAGTAGACAGAAACGTTGCGTGCACTGGTGGAACTGCCAAAGTTACTACTGCAAAGCACCCTCAACTTTTAGAAGGTGGCGTGAGGTCACGCTGCCCCCGCTACCAGGGAGCCTTACAAACACTTTAGCCCTGGAAATATTTGGCTGGAGGTGGGTAGAGGGAGGTGCCAGGACGAATGAGCGGGAGTGAAGAGGAGCAGAAGGGAGCGGGTAGGAGCTCCTGGGTCCTTAAGACCATGCAGGTTTCGCTTTCGCCCTAGTAGGGGGCGACGAGATGTTGATGAACTTCCACCCCGCTACCTCCGGAGCCCCGGGCGCGGAGAGAACCTCAGGAAAGTCCCTGAGCTGCGGGAATCGCGCTTCTCCTCGAGCCGGGGAGCGCAAAGGGGTGCCGGGGGTCGGGGGCGGTGGGGATGTCCCGCAAGGAGCCAGCTGGGGGTGCTCGGATGAGGCCCCGGAAGGCGCCTACCTGTGCGGCGCTGCTCTCAGAGCCCCGGGCCCGGCCGGGGCGCGCAGGTGCTGGGGCGCAGCCCGGGTACGGCCTGGGCGTCCATCGCGCCCGCAGGCTACTCTCTTCCCGCCGCAGGCGGCTGGGAAGGGTCCGCTCCACCCGGCTCCCGCCTCTTCCCTACCCGCCGAGGACTCGGCGGTCCCGCCGCGGCCGCAGCAACAGGCGCGGTGGCTCCAGGCGGCGGCGGCGGCGGCGGAGGAGGAGGAGGTGTCTGCGCGCGGCTCGCGTTTCCTCCTCCCCGGCTGTGAGCGCGCGGGGGAGGCGAGGGGCGGGCAGGAGCCGGGAGCTCCCGCCTCGGTCCCTAGGGGGCTGAACGGGACGCGAAGTCCCCCGCCACCACCTGCGCCGTGTGACTGCCTGAGCGCGCGGCCGGGACGGCGAGTCACACGCGGGCAACAGCTGCTGCAGTGCGGGTCCGCCGCGGCCGCCCTCCCCTCCCTGCTGGCCCCCCACCCGGCGGCCGGTCCTCAGCCAGCCCAGGGGCGCCAGCCCAGGGGCGCCAGCCCCGCTGCGAGAGGCGCGAGTAGGGCGCTGGGGCGCCGCCCCCATCCAGCTCAGCGCGGGGACCAGGCCCGCCGGGGGCCGAGACGCCGGGGGCCCTGCACGTGACGAAGGCCCCGCGCGGCAGGATGTGCGGTCGCACACTCTGTCCTCGGCGGCCTATTTATAGCAGGTGGTACTGCCCATCGCCTCCTCGGCCCGCGGGGCTCTCGGCAGGTCGCACTGCCAGCCTGCCCTCCGCTGCACGCTCGCCCTCTCCCTCCGGCACCGACGCGGGAAAAGTGCCCCACGCGGGCCGGGCGCAAAGCATCTGCTCCCCGCGCGCCGCCCCTTCTGGTCCTCGGGCTACAGTGAGCCCAGGCGCTAGCAGTCGGAGGGGCGCCGGCCGGCGAGGCGGAAATCAGGAACTCGGGGAACCTGCGCGGCTGAAGCGCCCCCCTTCAAACAGCATCTCGCACCAACCGCGGGGCTGACTCGGGGCTGGGTCGGCGCTTTTCCTTTCCCACGAGGTCAGCGCGCGCGCACACAACGGCGCGTGCACACACGGCGCGTGCACACGCACACGCCTACCCACCCTCGGGTCGGGCTGGGGAAGTTCTCGGCGGCGGTGTACCAGGAGAGGAGAGACACCGCGGAGTTGCAAAGGGCTGAGAAAGCGGCCTCCTAGGTCAGGGATGGCTGTGAGCTGGAAACGGCAAACTCCCACACCCCTGCCCCACCTGGTGATGGGGCTGTTTCCCTCGGAGGGAGAGGGGAGGGGCTGGGGAAAGCCGGAGACAGCTCCATCTTCAGAGAGGGAGTTGGAGGAGAGGGGACCGTGGCAAGTGGGTGGGGGCACAGTCTTTGGGATTTCTCTTTTTCGTGTTGTGACTGGAGGCTGACTTTAAGGAAGTGGCTGAGAGTTTGGGTTGCAGGGTTAAATGTAAACCCAAATCCCAAGGCTTCAGCGAACTGGGTGTTAACAAGTGCCTGTCATCCATTTCACGTACACCCCTAAACTTTCCTTCATACTTGACCAGATGGTTGAAACTATGACCTAACAACCCTGCCTGCCAGTCCCTGCCCCCTAGCACCCGTCAAGGCTGGACTGCTTACAGAAAGTTCTGGTTAGAACCTCCTCCCATCTTGCCACTCTACTCCTTTTTCCTGAGTAGTCCCTGCACCCACTCCACACCCACCCTAGGTGTAGGTTGGCAGTCAGAGGGAGGTGCTAATCAAGATCACAGGTAGAAAGTGGGTGGGGTGGGGGCAGAGGCAGGCCTGGATTCATTACCTCTCTTACTATTACAGTGGAGGGGAGGTAATTCCCTAGCCATTGCTGAAATCTAGCCATTTCCAGAGCAGGGATTTCTAGTTTAGTGACAAATCACCTTTTGTCCTGACTCCTAACCAGGGTTAGGCAAGGGCCATTTGAGAAGTAGTGATTTCTGTATCACTCTAGGAATGACAATGGGGGATTTATAATACTTTTAGTTTCCTGGATATAGACCTCTCTATATAATACATGATAAGGATTTTCTTTTTCTTTTTCTTTTTGGTACCATCAAACATTGTCTCAGAGAGTAGGGTAGAGGCTCCACTGACTTCATTTGCAATCATTTCTTGCACCTGGAAGAAAGAGTAAAGGAGATTTGGGGGCTGATGGTGACACCTGGTATGGCAGGATGAAGATAGTCAAATCATGTGTCCCAGTGCAAAGTGGAAAGGTAGGAGCTAATCCCAGCTCTTACCTACAAGTACATTGCTGCAGGAGGAAAGTAGTGACTCTCAGTAGGTGACTCCCTACGGGGCTGGTTCACCATCATGCTAGAGACTTTGGACAATGGCCCTGGTGTCAGCAACACAGAGCTTCCTTGGGGCCCAGGAAGGAGTTCTGTTGATAGTTCGAGACACCAATAACGGAGTGGGGTCAAATGCCCTGCGACTCCCAACTGGTGTGGCCCAAGAACACCAGGAATGAGGCGCTCTCCTCCACATAGGACATTCAGATACTCATCATTGATTGGCTCCGGGTGAAAGCCTGGAAAAGATGGTATCAGCAATCATGGCTGCCGCATTTCCAGATGCGGACAACCTCCATGTCTCCACTTTCCCTCAAATCCTACCTTGCATCATTCTTTGGGGGCTTCCCCTACAGACCCTTTCCTAATGCAGTCATCTGCATCAGAGTTCGTCATTGTTCATCATTGCCAAAGTCCAAAAATAGCATCATCTTTCAGATGGGTATAGAGCTCTAAAATTGGTGAGCCACTAATGTTAAATCAAGTGGGAAGCCCAGAGCTGAAAGAAAACTTCTATGTAAAAAGTTAAGGGGATCATATAGGAATCCAGAATGTGAAGTTTTTGGTAAATGTAGAAAAAAGGATGCTTTGATAAAATTATATTATTATTAAATCTATCTGTTATTTAAGTGTTTATAATTAGTAGGAATCCAGACTGATGTATTTTTGACTAGTTTCTAAACATACATAACAAGAGGCTCACCCTGGTGGAGTAACGGTTAAGTCAGTCACCTCTGAAGGACGCAGGGGTTTGAGTCCATGGTCCTGGGGGAAACAACCAGTGTGAACAATTGAAATAAAAATAAATGAAATGTTTCTTCCTCCACTCTCTTCCTGCCTGCGTGCCTGCTTGTCTTCATTCCTGCCTGCACCTTTCCATATATATATATATATGTGTGTGTCTATGTATACACACATACATACATATATACACATACATACACAAATAAGAGTTCTTAACTTAGCAGAGCTATTTCCAAAATTGGCATAAAGGCAAGAGATCAAGATTTTACTGGATAGATCCTTTGGAGAGTTTACTGGGCTGGTAGTGACTTTCTGGAGGTGGAAGTGGAGAAGTTGCTGAGCCAAGTTCAAGCTCAGTGGGAAAGAGTGACGGCTGAGAAGCATCTGTCTCAAGCACAGTGGGAGGCAGCAGCGCAGCACTGATGCTGGATAGTTTGCCAATCCTGCCAACCCAAGTCTATTAGCTTCTAAAGAATATGCAAAGACATGCCAAACTATCTTTATTAGCTCTCAGAAATATTCTTCATGACAAGAAAATGGACTGAAATCAAGATCAGAGATGACACTGACTTTCCTACACTCTGAGGTTCTTGAAATTGCTTTTCAAAGGCCTAAGTATAACAATACATAGTGCAGTAAAAAGAAAAAAAAATTGAAATGAGCAGTGGATCAGTGTAGATTTTGGAATTTCAGCACTTTGAAAGAGACAAATTTTCCTGCACAAGAGTGCTCCTGGTGACAATGGATGAGACCTATAATATGCATGCAGTATGAGAACCAGAGCCCTGTATCCTCAAGCCTGAGTAGGCTTCTGTGAGCATCTAATCTCCTTTTATGGATAAAGAAGATAAACGTCTGGGCATTGGTCCCACATCCCTTTTCAGCTCCTTCTCCTATTTATGAAATCACTGCTGTACAGAAACCACTGCTCCACGCAGCTGTCTGACAAGATCCAGCTTTTACTTGGGACTCCCACTTCCCCCTCAGCCGGGTGTATGGGTTTGGGTATCAAGCACAGTGCAGAGCAAATGTTAGCTAGCATGTCATCTATGGTTGTGAGATCTGTGTTTCTCTAAAGCCTGTGAGAATTTCCTTATAAATTGTTAAAGTCATGAATCTCAGGGATTTTACCCAGGATGGTAAGATGACGAAGCTTCCAGCACTGCAAGCCCTCTGCTCACTTGATCACTAATGCCATTATGAAATGACCAGTACATAATGTGTAAAAAAGGCAGTGGCTGGGTAGTTGGTCTCCCTGCTTTTGCTCTAGACATCCTGCAGTCTATTCTTAATAGAGCAGTCAAGTGAATCTGTTAAAATATTATAATGTTGGGCTGTAACTGCTCTACTTAGAACCCTGCCATGGCTTCCCAGGTTTTCCAAAGTCAAAATCCTTATGATTTATAGAGCTCTATAGGCTCTTACCCCTTCCCTACCTTACACAGTTACAACCTTCATGGCCTGCAACTAACCGTGGCTCACTCTGCTCCAGCAATAATGGTCTTGCTGCTATTCAAACCAGCCAGGCACACTCCTGCCCCAGGACCTTTGCATATACTATTTCCTCTGCTAGTCATGCTCCTGCCTCAGATACTCACGTTTACCTTCTTTAGCTTTTGTTTATTTATTTATTGTTACTATTTTTAAAGAGCAAGACAGGCAGGCAGGAATGAAGGCAGACAGTTGACAGGCAGAAGGAATAGAGAGGAAGAAGCATTCTATATATTTAATTGTTCATTTTAGGTGTTCCTCCTGACAAGGGTCACAAACCCAGGTCGTTGGGTCAAATATGAACTGTGCCCCAGCCATTGGCCTAATACCTAAGCAATCATGGCATGCTGTAGTTTTTGTTTAAATTTCACCTTCTCTGTGAGGCTTCTACCAACATTATCAAAAGAAATCACTCTACACCTACATACACACACACACACACACACACACACACACACACACACACACACACACCCCACATACTTCTTATGCCCTTTTCCAGCTTTATGTTTCTCCTTAGCATTTATTGTCCTCGGATGTACTATATTGGATACTTGCATAGCTTGTCATCTTGCCTCCCCCATGCCCTCCATGAAGAACTGTTTCCGTTTCATTCACTGCTGTAAATCTGATGCATAGATTAGAGTCCAGCATGTGGTGGGAATTCAGTGAGTACGTGCTAAACGAATGAATGAATGATCAAAAATAACTTGTAAAGCATGACATTTGTGAGTTCTTTAAATGCCTATATAATACTTCCTTAAGATTAGAAGCCTTCTAGGTTCCCCCATACTTCTCCCTTTTTCCCTCATTGGGTTTCTCAGCTGTCCTGAAAGATATGCCAGTGTCCTCCCTCGGTGAGCAGACTGTTAAAGCCTGTGACCCCTTGTTTAGCCATCAGCATGGGATCTGATTTCCAGATATACTGTACAAGGATTGTAAAATCATGGAATCACCAAGAACTCTTTCACTTTCAATGTCTGTCAGTAGTTTGGTTGAGAAATATATTATTTTGAAGAACTGCCTAGAAGTTATACAGTCCAACTGACCCTTGAGAATTTGGGTGACCTAAAATCAGTGCCTGTATTAAATCGATGCAAGTGAAGAGCAGTTTGCCTGGACCTTATCCAGAAAATTTCATTTTATCAAATTGTACTTTGGCATTATTCCACTTGCTCATATTGGCAAGATACATTTTACAAAAATGCCCTAATCAATCTGAAACTACTGTTTAACACCTTATACTATAACCTTTTAAGGAGAATTCAGGAAAAAAAAGTTTATCATAGGGCTCTACCAAGAATAACATTTTTTTTTTTACTTGAGAAACTGGCTGTATGTCCATCTTTGTACTGGTTCATGGGCATAAAGGGCAGATTGGGATCCTTGACTTCGCAAGCATTGAGGTCACTCTGTGTACTCAGTCACTGACTGACAAATGCCCTTTCTAAATCATTGTTAACTGGTAACAGTTTTCATCCATCCAAAATGATATGAATGAAAGAGTATAATTTCACAAAACTATAATTTCAGAAAACTAAACTGAACTAGCCTATATTCTGAGATCATCTTCCTGCTGCTTTGTAGGTTTTCACAGTAGAAAGTCTTTTTTTTTCTTTAATGAAATGATGGTGAGAATTAGTGATAGGCGCCTTTGTTTGATTGTGTTACATTTTTTTTTTTATGTCATTACCTGACAAAAGAACATGATAGCATACTTTCCTTAGTTCCCAGTGTTTGGGGGAATTTTACTGCTGTAGAAAATCTAAAGTCTAGTAAGTATTGGTTCCTACCTTTCTCCTAGTGTCCTTCTGCCCCGCCTATTCTTTCTCTAGGTCTGTTTTCCTATTCGCTTATTTTTAAACATTTTTTTGCTTGTATGCATTTAAACATACAAGCATCATTTTTGAGATGAGTCAGACCTGAATGAATTAGTGAATAACAAGTGAATTAATGGATGAACAAATGCACAGATTTATGCAAAGCAAGGAACTTTCATTTCACTTCTTGGTAGCTCCAAGCACCATGCTGTCCCAATTTGTCACCCTGAATATTATCTTCATAGTGCTTATAATTGACATGTCTTATTTTACGTATTTTTTTTCAATAACACTCGGAGATGAATGTCACTTCTCCCCTTTCCCTCATTTCATGAATTAAAAGATTCAGGTTCAGAGAATTTGAGTTTTCCTCAGGCAGAAAACATGTGGAGAACTGGCATGTCAACCTATACGTTCTGCCTCCATTAGATTTTTTTCCTTCCAGACCTTTAAACATTTTTATTTTGTTTCTTCCATTTTTAAAAATTTTGTTTATGTATTTATTTTAAAAAAGATACAGGAAAGAATGAAGGCAAACACAGGCAGGCAGGAAGAGAGGAGGAAGTAGTACTTGATTTTATTTACTTGTTCATCATTGGGTGTCTTCCTGGCCCCTGGCCTTATATTGGAGACTTTGGGATATATGTGTACTGTGACCAGTTTAAACCACTAGGCCACCGGGTGCGTGCCTTTTATTTAAAAAAAAAAAAAAAAAAAAAAAAAAGGTGCAGGAAGGAATGAAGGCGAATAGGCAGGCAGACAGGAAGAGAGAGGAAGAAGAAGCATTTTATTTATTTTTATTTAGTTGTTCATGCTGGTTGTTTCTCCCCTCCCAGGACTTGAACCCAGGAGCTTGTGGGTGCTGCATTCCTTTGGAGGTGGTTGATTTAACCCCTCCTCCACCAAGGCGGGCACACCCCTCTATGCCTTTTAAAATGACTATTTTTTAAGGTGATATTGTATAGTGTTTTTTAAAAAAGAAGACGGAAAGAAAATCTGCTTATTCCCATGGCTTTCGGAATACCCATCTTTGTTGCAAGATGTTCTGTGGGAGAGCGTACTTCACATGGGCCTCCCTCACCCTTTGGCTTGGAGAAGCAACCATGAGCCTGCATCAAATTGCCTGTGATCAGCACATATTGAAGAAATGTCCTGCTGGGTAGTTTCCTTTCGATCACTTTTTCTATTGCATAATAATTCATATAGTGTAATAGTGGAAACTTGCTTCATTACTTAGTAATTTCCTCTAACAGTAAAGCTGAGCTGCAGGCATTCAGTCCTCTTTTCATTTTCCTGTTGCTAAATGTAGAATGAAAGATTAAGTTCTCCTATTAGTCAAAGGAAGAGCCTGTGAATCCTTGAATTGAAGCTGAGAGAAAAAAATTAAGAGAATGGTAAATGTTACCAAGATTCCTAAACTGATAGTACTGGCAGGTGTATACCACATAGAGTTTAGCAGAGTCTTTCAACCAGATGAGTGGGTCCATGGATTTAAACTGAGTTAGAAGCAGTTGCAAAGAAATATGAGACATCTCTGACCTCAGTATCTTCACGCATTTTTTTTTTAAGAGAGAAAGGAAGGGAGAAGAGGAAGAAGCATCAAGAAGGAAGGAAGGATGGGAGGAGGAGCGGGGAAAGCACTTTTCTTTCTTTTTTTTTCTTTCTTTCTTTCTTGTGGTTGTTCCCCCTAGCTACTGGTCATAATCCTGGATCCTTGGGCTTTACACGGTCTACGCCCCACTCATTGACTTAGAACCTGAGCCACCAGAGTTAGCTCTTCTAATTTAGGGTCAACAAACTTACAAATTTTAGGCTTTGCAGGCCATTTAGCCTCCATTTCAACTTTCAATTCTGTAGTTGTTCCAAATTAGCCATAAGCTAATAAATAAACAAGAAGTAAGGCTATGTTCTAGTGACTATGGACACTGACATTTAAATTCCATAATTTTCCCATGTCATGGCATATTATTCTTTAAGTTTTTTTTTCAATCATTTAAAAATATAAGAGCTACTACATCAAGCTAAAAGTTTTCTGCACAGTAAAGGAAGCTATCAATGAAATGAAAAGCCACCTCTGGAGTGGGAGAAACATTTGCAAATATCTGATAAGCGGTTAATATATGCTTCATTAATCCATGTCAAATAACAGGTCTTACCATGGGGCTAGTAACGTCCATGATTTTGAGGTAGTGATGAATTTGTATGAAATCCCGAGATAACTGTGACAACTGAAATGTGACATGAAAGCCATGATGTCTTTTGATGACAAAGCCATGGGGACTGATAATAATTTTTTGGTATATTGTCTGTGTTAATGATTGAAGGAACATCTCAACTTTGCTTAGAAATGCTAGAAGTAACTTAAATGCATTTTTTCAAGGAAAGGTGCAGGCAGGAATAAAAGCGGGTAGGCAGGCAGGCAGGAAGTGAGAGGAGGGAAAAACACCTATTTTGTTTAGTTGTTCACCTTGGTTATTCAAAATATATTTTTATTGGCCATCTAAGTTCACTGACTCTGGATTGTTGGCACAGAACTACTGAAGACTCTTTGATGTTAAGTTAAGCATCAAGGAGAACGTGGTCTGGGGAGATGGGGCATTTTGAAGATCCTGGGTTTTCAGAGTACAGTTTTAATAGAGATGAAAAGGCAGAGGCTAAATTGAAGTGCGTTTACTTAGCAAGAAGAGGTGAGGCTCTATGTGTCCAACACAAGTCTGTCTCCATCGATGCGGCTTATTCCATCTATCCCATAAAACAAAGCTAGGTTGGGGTCACGTGGCTCTGTACCTGAGTTCTTAGGACACAGCACGTGCTACATTCTATTCTTTGCAGGTGACTGCAAAGTTTTTTGCTTTTTGTTTTAAAGGAAAGGTGCATGTAGGAGTGAAAGAGTAGGCAAGCAGGCAGGAGGAGTGAGGAGGAAGAAGGATCTTTGTTTTATGTTTTGTTATTCACACTGGTTGCTTCCCCTTGGGCCCTAGATTCCAACCCAGGGGTATGTGGCTTGCTCTTTCCAAGGCGATTGATCTAACCACTGCTCCACCAGGGTGCACCCCCAAAGTTTTTAGATGCCATGTTGTCTGTCATCTGTACTTTTTAAGTCCTGTATTCTTACTAAGACATTATTTTGGAAAAGCAGTTTGGAACAGACTTCTTCTCTCCTTAGAAAACACCCCAGATTATCCAAAACACTAGCTATTTCTTTAATTTTAACTTTAGCAGTGAGAACAAGTCATTGAAGTTTTTATATTTTTCTAATTCTCTACAGTAAACATGCATTATTTTATCACAGGCGATGTTTTTAAAAATAAGGTTTATCTCTACTCTTTATTTGGGGATAGCTTATCTATATAAAATAGAGTCGGTCTTATTCCTCAATATTAAATCAAAACTTGATCTTGGAAAAAGAGGCGAAGAGGGAAGGAAAGGAAAAAAATTAAACTTCACTATTTGATATCCTTTTAATTTCAAGTTACTCAACCTTAATAAGACACTGCTTCCTCATGGGTTTTATTCATCTTTTAACTACTCCTTATCCTGCAAACTCCTGAAGTATGGCTTCAACCATACTCAACGGGGCCTGGCTGGACACAGAATTTCATAGCTGAGTCCAGCCCACTTTGCCATTCTACAAGTTATATATGCTAAATTGCTGCTGCCTTATGCACCCATTTGGGGAGTGGTTCTCATCTTGTCCAAATCTACTCTTCTTGACAGTTTCCCCATATCCCATGAGTTCTGTAAGATCAACACACTGTATATTAGAATGACATCTACAGGCATGCCCTGTGGAGTAGTGAGTCAGTCATCTGCCTCCAGCCAAGAGTGTAGTCCACATGCATCCCAAGAATCCTTATTGGCCTCCCAGAGCTGGGGGAATAGCCAGGATGAACAACAACAACAAACAAATAAATAAATAAAGTGCTTCTCCTTTTCTCTTCCTGCTCGCCTGCCTCTGCTTGCCTTCACTCCTGTCTGTATCTTTCCTTTAAAAAAAAAAATGACAGGTACAACTGTTCTGGGTACTCAGGTCCTTCTGTGTTGCAAGTATTTTCTTAGTGTCTCATCTTCCTGTGCCAGGCTTCAGAATCTCAGCTAAATTTGACATGCTACAAGATCACCCCTAAACCTCAACATCTTAGCAATTGTCACAACTCATTACTTCCTGTAACTAGTGGCACATATTCACAAATCAGTGTTCAATTCCTCTTTATTGTTCAGAACCACAGGATCCCCTTTACGTTTGCAAACTCCTCAGTCATGGCCCATCCTGGTGACACAGGTGTCAATCTGTGGCTGTGGGTGGCAAGGTCATCCATATAAAGGCCAAGGACCCAGGTTCAGACCAGAGACCAGGGAAACAACCAAAATGGACAACTAACTTGCTAACTATGCTACTTCCTCATTGCTTTGCCTCAATGGCCAGCATCACTACCTGACTAGCTAACCAACTAGCCAACTAACTAGCTAACAAACTAGCTTGCTAGATAGCTGGCTGAATGGTTAACTTGCTAACTAGCTAATTAATACTTCTTTCTCCTTTCTCTGCCTTTCAAACAAACTAAAAAAAGAAATAAGCAGCTAACTAGCTAAGTAACTACCTAGCTGACTAGCTAGAAAATGAATGAAACAGCTAGTTAGTGAACTAGCAAATTAGTTAATTAGGTAGCTAACTAACTAGCTAACAATGGTTTTTTCTTGTCTCTCTGCCTGCCTACCAGATGGCCAGAATTACTGCCTGCCTTGGAAATTTACACAAGTTATTTTACTGACAACCTTTAGTTCTCACTGCCCCTTCCCATAAATGAGGATAAAAAGAATGGTACTTGCCTAATCACCTAGCTAACTAGTGAACTGAAAATAACTAACTAGCTGATTGGCTAACTTAAAAACTAGCTAGGCAACTACCTAGCTAACTAACTAGTTAAACAGCCATATACCAAGCAACTAGTTAACTAACTAGGTAGGTAGCTAGCTGACTGGTTAACTAAATAACTGGTTGGCTAACAAGCTAACTAGCCAACTAGTTAACTAGCAGACTACCTCACAAGCTAATTGGTTAACTAGCTAATGAACTGGCTATTTTAACTAGCTAATAGCTAACTAGTTAGGTGAGTATAACTAGCTAGCCAGTTAACTAGATAGCTAGTTGACCAGCTGACTAACTAGCTTTCCTACTAGCTAACTAGCTAGTTAGCTATTTAAACTAACGGGCTAGCTAACTAACTGCTCCTTCATCATCTCTGCCTGCCAGATGACCAAGGATCATTGGCTGGTTTTAAAATTTACACAAATTATTTTACTGGCTTCCATTGGTTCTGAGCCCTCGCCCATAGATGAGAATAAAAATAATGTTACTTGCCTTACAATGTTGCTAACAGGATTAATGAGTTAATAAAAGTAAGGCATTTAGAACAGAATCTGCATGCCATAGAGCATGCCATTGTCATTATTATTCAGCATTGCACTTTCTGTTTCCTCCCTCTTCTCTGGCTATTATCAGCTATCTTTTCTCTCCATCTCGCTATAGGAGAAACGTTAACCCAAAAGGCTATTTGCTTTCAGGTTAAAATAACCTCAAATTTTTTTTTCAAAGTAAAACTTCAGGAATTCAGCCATTGTGCTGCTTCTGAATCGGTATAGTGATTGCCGGAAAGAAAATGGTTGAAACGTTTTTCTCTTTTAAATGGTCAAGGTTTTGCCACAAAGGGCAGGAAAACTTCTCCAGAGTAACATTTTTCCAATGAAAGTTAAAAGTCTTTCCACATTTTTTTCAAGTCCTGCTTCCTCCAAAAGAGATTGTGCTGGGAGCTGGCAGGGTGTACAGGAAAGGGTCGTCTGGGGTGGGCCAGTTCTGGAACATGCAGACTGTGCAGGTGTGGAGAAATCTCACAATTCAAATGCCTATTAGTGCTAGGTAAACAAAATGTTTTTAATTATATTACTCTACTCGAAAGGAAAATATGTTAGGTGTTAAAAAAAAAATGTTTTTAGTTGAACTGAGTAGAAAAGAAGGAATCAGTTGAAGCACTAGGGCCCCAGAGACGTATGAGACCAGCTGTGGGCTTCAGGGGCAGGGGGGGTCATCACGCATTTAAAGAGAAAACGATGAAAGTCAGACATTAAAGCCATTGAAGATTCTGGGCAGGTGTTCTGCAGTGAATGCACAAGGCAGATCAGAGGGCAGGAAGATGGGGAAAGGAGTGGGAGAAACTGATTGGGGGCAGGGTTGTCTTGAATGCCATCTGAGGACATGAGTAGGGAAGTTCAAGCAGGGAGGTGGTGATAAATGGTCACAATTTAGGAAAAGAAGTCTGTAATCTGACCCGTAGGACAGTAGCAATCATGAGTGTAAACAAGCTTTCAGATGGCAAAGAGTCCATGATCGCACTTTAGGGAATGAACTAATTTAGGATTTTGGAAGAAATGCAAACAAAAATAAAGCAGACTGAGCCAGCCAAGGAGACAACTGGCTCTAACCTCCACCTAAAGTTTCTGAACAATGTAATTTTTAAGGACACAATCAGGATCTCGTGTCTGTAAACCACAACTCTAACTTCCCGAAGTCATTTTGAAGTGGCTTCAAAAGCTGTTTAAATCTGGATATGGAACTTCCCCTCGGTGTGTGAGCTCCATTCTGCACCAGATTTGGGCCAAACCCCAAGCCCCAAACTGGACCCAGCTAGGAGGTAGCTGACAGCTGTTTCTCGAATTTGGTCTTGAAGGATCTACACAAGGGAGCCAAGTGAAAAGAATCCAGATTCCCCATCATACTCTCCATCCTGGTGGCCATGTGCTCTCAGGTAGAGTCTTAACCTCTCCAGACAGGTGTCTTCCTTCTCCAGTTAATCCGAGTGGCCCATGCACTTTCCTGACGTGGGGAAGTCCATAGAAAATGTGCTGTTATTCTGCATTTAGATTAACTGCCCAGGAGTGTGAACTCTTGCTTTCGGTGGTTGGTTTATTCTACACATACATGCTGGGCAAAGGGGTGATGCAGGGAAATGACATGCCAAGAGACTTCCAGAGTCAAACTGTTTTGGAAAATGTTAGGAATTTAAATTCGATGATCTTAAAAATCACGAGTCTACAAGGGGGCTTACAAAATGTGTTTCCAGCAGTTCAAATACTCTCCTAGAAAACAATGCGAACGCTGCAGGGCAGCTATCCATGTGCATATGTGTACTTGCCCTGGTAGATTGCATCTGAGCTCAGGACTGCATGCTTATTATTCGTATCCAGCAAAGAGCCTGGTGCAGCGGATTCAAATATGACTATCAGTGAACTTATAAATGAGCACACAAGTAACACTGAGAATTCAGACTATTTTAAAAGAGGAAGAAAGGAAGGGAGAGGAAAAAGCATTTTTAATTGCCTCCGTTAGTCACCAGCCTTGGGCCTCAAACCTGGGTCTTTGGTTTACATGGTCTGCATCCCAGCTGTCTCAGCCACTTGAGCCACAAGAGCATACCAAGAATTCAGCCTTTTAGGATGTGGACCTTAAAAGTGACTTAGGTGCTGTCCTTTCAAAATCCCTTCCAAGTAGTACATACACATTTGTTCTGTCACTGAAAGCATTTATTTTAAAAATCATGTTGTTTCCAATGTCATGTAATAACAATACTTTACTTTTATAGCATGGTGATTAAAGTATATATATCAATGAGATCAATGAGAGGTATTGTTTCTCTTCTTTCTTTAAAGGAAAGGTACAGGCAGGAATGAAGACGAGTAGACTCACAAGTAGGAAGAGAAAAGGAAGCAGCAATTTATTTTTATTTAGTTGTTCACATTGGTTGTTCTCCTGGAACTGGTATGTGAACCTGGGTCCTGCGGATGTATGTGGACTGCAGTCCTCCAGAGGCGGCAGAAAAAAACACTGTTACCCTTGTTTCTTCAAGGAAAGAGGAAGAACAGCTATTTCAGAGACCACAAAGATAAAAACAGGTGGCTTGCATTTCCCCTGCAAGTGTCTTTCAGACTTCATTTGGGATTTGTTCTTTCTAGGCACCAACAGAAAATTGGGCCGCTCCCTCTAAACTCAAATTGGACACCTTCCCCACCAGGTTTAGCTCTTAGAATGCAGAGGGGGTGGCTGTGACCAGCTCCATTCTGATCACTGCCTCACTCCCCTGGAAAACATATTCCTGGCATCTGCATGTCATGTGGTCCTGCCTTGCTTGTCCCCAAACTCAGTACACAATCTTTTCAAGCTGCAAGGTAAAACATGAAGACAAGGCTACCCTCTTCAGTACACGTTTCTCCCCCATCTCAGATGTTAGATCTTATAAGAGGGTTAGCTAAGCATTCTGCCCAAGAGATTTGCCAGATTGTTGCCGTGGTGCCCTTAATAGAAAGAAGTGTAGCATTAAATGTCTTTAGAGAACATTAAGTCAAATCTCTTCATTTGAAAACTGACAAAATTATCACCCACCGTCCATGGATTGTATTAGCATTCAGTCTTGGTGGTGTACACAGTGTGGATTTGGACAAATGTGTAATGACATGTACTCACTATAATAGTACCATACAGAGGTTTTGGGTTTTTTTCCACTGTAAAAATGTTCCTCCTCTTGTCCTCCTCTCCCTGATAACCTTTGGCAATCAATGACCTTTTTATTATCTTAGAGTTTGGGTGACATGTCACTGTACGTTCCTCAGAAGTAAAAAATACACTGCTGTAGTGGGAGATGGTGATAATGGGGGACGCTGTGTATGTGTGAGGGCAGGGAGTAATGGGATACCTCTGTACCTTCCTCTCAATTTTTATCTTTCATGTTACTGTTTTAGAAGAAGGAAGGTAGGCAGGAATGAAGAAAGAGGAAGCAGCAGCACTTTACTCATTTAGTTGTGCATTTTATTTCTTCCTCCCCACCCCGGGTTCACGAACTTGGGTCCTGGGTTATATGTGGACCACTCCCCAGGCACAGGCTTAATACCCAAGCCACTAGGGTGTGCCCCTCTCAATTGTCTTATACATCTAGAATTGCTCTTCAAAAATAAAATCTTTAAAAGAAATAACATTGAGACTTTGAGAGGTTAAGTTATGTAACCAAGGTCACAGAGCTGGTTCTCAGCAGATGAAGATTAAAACCAATTTTTAGGCACCACACATTATGTTGCCCTGCATCCCATGATCACAAGAGAAAATCAAGAAACAGGATACAACAGCATCCATAATGTGCTATTTCTTAGAAATACAAGTGAGACATAGAGTCAGTTGTCTCTCCACTGGGTCCAACTGAATTACCACTCATGTAAGTAGCAGAGAAACAGTGTACATCTGAAGTTTACATTTGGGTCTGTACACACACACACTGACACACACAATTCCCAGCACCTCTACACCTTGCTAATGCTGTGGTCTGTGCCTGAAAGACTTTCTTCTCCATCTTCAGCTGATAATCGCCCCTGAAGGGGAAGTAGTTCATCTATCACCTCTTCTGTGAAGCTTTCTCTGGGCTGAACTAATCTCTTTTCCACACTTCTGAACTCTGAATACTTTTCATATAATTCTATAATAGACTTTTTAAGCATTGCTGTATTTATCAGGTCTCCAGTTAGACTGTGGATACGCTGGATAGAACCAGCCTCACATTTCTTTTTTTCTAGAGTACACTGTGAGACTATAAAACAGTACAAAACAAAAATAAATAGAACTTTTACAATGAAGCAGCAGACAGACTATTTTGACTCTTAGAGATTTAATAGTTCCGGTACACATTATATACTACTAAAATATAAAAACATTTTACTAAAATATAAAAACATTTTTCCTTGATTTTAGAAAAATGATTGTCAATACTATGATAATTTTTCATTGCTCTGAAACTGCTATAAACCTTTGAGGTTAACAATAATAATAATACTAGGCAATCATTTGCTTTAAAAAAAGAAAATAACATAAAATATATAAGGTACATGATATATAAAGAACAGCTTAGTTCTGAGCTCATGGATACTCTGTGGAAGGTTATAATGCCATCAATTATGAGGGTAGAAGGAACAGATTAAAAATAAGCCTTGGAGCGCTCTAGTGGTTTAGTGGTTAAGTTTGCTGCCTCCAGGCAGCACAAGCCATGTATATCCCAAGAACCTAGGTTCGTGTCCTGGGGCTGGCGGGGAACAACTAAGGTGAACAACTAAGTAAAATGCTTCTTTGTCCTCTCTAGTCCTACCTGCCTGCCTACTCACCTTCTTTCCTGCCTGTACCATTACTTTAAAAAAAAAAAAATAGGCAAAAGCCTGGAAAAGGAAATCTACAGCAATAATGTCTAGTTTTAGATTTTCATTATATAAGAACACCACCAAAAAAATCAAGGTCAGGTAGTGATTGCTTGTAGTCAGGATCCGTGATGCCTCAAGATCAAGAATAATAGTAAATTGTGAAGCAAGTTTCAAAGAGTAATTGATTCAAGATTTAAAAAGATAAAATGAATGTTAACATACTGAACAAAATGGTTAAGCTGTTTTCCCTAGAACTGTATAATGGTGTATTATTAAAATAAAGTCTTAGATTAAAAAAGACCTCATCTTTTTAAAGCATCTTTTGTTTACTGTTATAGATTTCTGTGCATTTTTTTTTCCTAAACAGGAATATAACATTTGATCTGTTTGTTTTTCTTCATAAGCAATTGATAGAAATATAAATATGCAATATTTATGTATACATACACACACAGAGAGCCCTGAAGTGGTTATCTTACATACAACAGCCCAGAATTTAGTAATTACATAGGCTTTCTCGCTATTTTAATTACTATATATAAAATTACAGAAGACACATATTTGTTATTCATTCTAATAAAGCACATTGATTACAATACATTTTGAAAGTTATTTTTCAAAATCTTCATATTTTAATTCAGATAATGCCCAGGCTTAACTTTTTAGTAGGAATGTTGGTTTGTTACATTTGGCCTCATTTTCTTTATCTTAAAAATTAAACAAAAGGATGAGGAATATATTGACTATTATATTTAAAAAAATATAAATAGTTACAGGGATCATTTAAATCATTTGACCCTCAAAAATTGCTTAACAAAATTGCTTAACAAATCAGGTTCAACTTAATCACAGGTAAATGGAATTGTGCCCAAGGCTGGCAATATTTCATTCTGCCTTTCGCTGCAGGTTATACTTTTGTGGCTGGAAAAAATGTTCTTCAATTGCACTGACTAGTTCATTTAGTTCCTTCTTCAGCTGCTCGGGATCACTGGAATAAAAGAGGAAAAATTCAGATCAGTGGCTTATTTAAGAATATATTTTAAATTGTCCCCAGTTATCAAGTAACATTGAAATTTAACCTTAAGAGGAATACTAAAATCAGACAAAACTGCAGTGACTTAAGCATAGGCATATATTTGTTAACTTGGACAAAAAACAAAAACAAAAGCCCAACAACAACCAAGAGACAAAATCACTTATTTTCCCCAGAGTCTCTAAACAAAATCATCCCTTTGCACTGCAGCACTGTACGAATTTTAAAGAAGCCCAATGCTTATTCTCATATCCCTAAAAGATGTACAAAGTTTGGACGTAATAGTGCAGAGAAAACATTCATGGTTACGTTGCTGTGATCTTAGGGCCGAAGCTCTAAGACACCTGGGAAGCCCTTGGTCGACCAAGACGTGAGTGTCTGCCATCCGGTTTGCTCTCAAACCACTGAACGCTCTGCTGCAGCACATCCTCGATCTTCCTGAGAATGCACACAGGTGAGAAGCCTCCCAGAGGGTCTGCTAGCCACCTTCCAGGAACTCAGACCCCCTAACAAAATGGTCATGACCGCAGTACAATCTAGAATTGAGGGAGCTAAATCTCTCTGAGGAAATCAAATTTTCAGGTATTTGAAAACAACTGGAAGGCAGATAACAGGTAAAACAGCTTTGTACTTAGAGCCACTTCCAATAGCTCATATTTAAGTGTCAGGTCACTAACACAGTGAGTTATTATTTAGTACTTTAAACCAAAAGGCTGGGCATGCCTGGTGGAGGAGCAGTGGGGTCTGGGGGTAGGGTTGGGGGAACAATTAAGATAACAGCTAAATAAAATAAACTGTCCTCTTCTCTCTTCCTGCTTTGCTGTCTCTGTTCATCTCCATTCCTGTCTAAATCTTTCCTTAAAAAAAAAAAAAAAAAAAGGCATGTCCTGTGGCATGATGGCTAAGTCCACCAGACACAGTCCTCCTACACCCCAAGGTGTGTTCACTATGGCATGTGTAGGGGTGGAAGATGAACAACTAAATAAAATGTATAAAATGCATCTTCCTCCTCTCTCTTCCTGCCTGCCTGCCTGCTGTTTTCTTAAAACGAAGAACCCAAAAGGTTGAATTTAAAGCAATTACTTCTCTAATTCAGATGTTCATCACTTCATATTTGACCCTCTTGTAATTAAAATCACTTTTACTCTGTAATTGGGACTTGCAAGAATTATGTATCTTGGTCCCTCAGATGACCAAAATATATATATTTGTCACATATTTGTTCTTCAGTCCATAGTTCCTGGTTTACAATTCCCTAAGTCTGGGAAGTTCCTAAGTGAAGAGCAGGATAAAGGTGTCTCATGTTTTGTTAACATGATTGGAAGGGTGGGGGGCACCTAAAGGAGGGGCGGGGCGGTTGCCAGGGAAACAACCCAGTAATGAGAGCTGGAACTTCCAGCACCACCCCTGATCTCTGGGCTGGAAATGAGTTCAGTTGCCACTGCCAATGGCTTAATCAACCATGTTTACATAATGAAGCCTCCATAAAAGCCCCAAAAGGAAGAGCCTCAGAGCTTCCAGGCTGGTGAACACAGAGATTTGGTGAGAATAGTGTGCCTGGTGTGGGTGTGGAAGCTTCGCACCTTTCCTCTTACGTGGCCCTGTGTACCTCTTCCATCTGGCTGTTCCTGAGTTACCCTTGTAATGCATTGGTGATCTAGTGAGCAAAGAATTCGGTTTCCTGTTTTATGTGCTGTTCTAGCAAATTCACTGAACCTGAGGAGGGGTAGTGGGAACCTCTGACTTATAGACAGATGGTCTGAAGCACAGGGAACCATCTGGGCTGGCAACATTACCTGAAGTCTGAGGAGGGGTTTATGGGAATCTCCAATCTGTAGCCAGTTGTTTAGAAGCAGAGATCAGTCCTGGGTTTACCACTGGTGTCAGGTGGAGGGCGGTGTTGGGAGACTGAGCCCCTAACTGGTGGGATCTGTGAGACAGTGTCGGAGTGGAGCTGAATTGAGCTGAATTCCTGGACACCCTGCTGCTGGAGAATTGCTTGCTGGTGTATGGAAGCCTCCAGACACTCACATGAGAACCCGTAACAAATAGCTAAACAGTGTAACTGTCACTATCTATTTTATTACAGACATTAATTCTGGCACGACTGACTAACTCTTTGCCCTTGGGCAAGTGGCTTGGCCTCTGCAAGGCCCAGATTCCTCATTTATAAAATTGGGAGAGACTTTATCTTCTCAAGAGAGCTGTTGACTAGATGAAGATAAGTTATATAAAGCAATTAGCACAGAGCCTGGCCCATAAACCTCAAAAAATGTAGCTATTGCTATAATTATCTTTATCCCCACTGGTAACGTATAAAGTAATTATGTTTTACAAGTATATATGAATCACACAAGTCTTTTTTTTCCTTCTCCACAAACATGCTTTGAAGAATATAACAGTTCTTAAGACACATGACTGATAATTATTGTGTTTTTATAATATACCTAAACAAAGCATACATATAAAGATAAAATGTCTCTCTCTATATATGTATAGTAAGTATACATGTATGCATATATGTAATGTGTATCTCCTACTAATTTTGTTTCCTTTAGAACCCTGTCTGATATAATTATTATCTAAATCTTGAGATACTAAGAGTGTCCTTATTCTTACGAGATGAATATCAGAGTCTGTGACTTACTTTCAAATCTCAGAAAAAAAATCTCGAAAACCAAATATATAGTATATATATATGTATCTCAAAATGTTCGCCATTGCTGAGTGTAGGTTGGGATAGGCAAACTATGGCTTGTGGTCTGTTTTGTGAATAAAGTTTTTTGGTTTTTTCTAAAGGAAAGGTCAAGCAGGAATGAAGGCAAGTAGGCAGGGAGGCAGGAAGAGAGAGGAGGAGGAAGCACTCTATTAGCTGTTCATCTTAGTTGTTTCCTGGGCCCCAGGCCCCGGGTCACCACACCTGGCGGACTAAACCACTAGGCCACCAGGGCATGACACAGACAGATTTATTGGAACACCGTTCACCCGTTCCAATAAACAATAAGTATATGGCTGCTGTCACACAGCAACAGAAGAGTAAGGAGGGACAGAGGCTACACAGTCTGCAAAGGCCAAAATGTTTATTACCTGGCTTTTTATAGAAAATGTTTGGCGACACCTGGTCTAAGTGAAGGGCATGTGGCTCTTTACTGCATGATTATTTAAACATTTTCATGAATCTGACATTTTCTACAATAAATATTTGGACAAAATGAAAGATAACCTACCCAATCAAATACTTTTGAATATTTTTATATTTGAAAAGGAGATTCCATTTTAAAGGATTAGAAGGTCATGAAATTCTATGAATCAATGAAATTCATGAATTGTATTAACATTTAAGGCTATCAGAAAACAAGGAAGCCTTAGTTCTGACTTCACGGCTGCCACACATGAGGTGTGCTGGTGTCCCCACCATGTGAGGTGCATGGAATTTGGAATATGCTGCTGACAGCGTATTCATGGACTGGCTTAGTACCCGGTGTTCCATTTAGTAAATGGGACCAACATTTTAATGAAGATATTTCCAGCAATTTATAAACCAATATTTGAGTTTAAGTCCAATCAGCCATGTGAAAAAAATCTAAGTACTACAGATTTTTAAACATTAAATGGTATTGTTATCATAAAAGAAAGTTTTCTAAAATATTAGATACCTTTTCACAGAATAATGAAAAGGAAAGATATAGAAGAAAAACCCAATACTTAAGTTGGACTAATATACCCGTCTTTGAAAGAAGCCAGCAGAGAAATATGAAAACACTAAAGGAGAGTTACAAAAGTTGTCTAAGGAAAACCATACTCAATAAGGTAGCAAATACATTTTTTCTTTTTTTAATAGAGGAAGACAGGCAGTAATGAAAGCAGGGAGAAAGGAAGAGAAGTGGAAGAAGCATTTTATCTTAGTTGTTCATCTTGGTTATACCCCTCACTCTGAATGATGTGAACCCAGATCCTTGGGATATGTGTGAACTTTACCAGAAAAAGGCAGCTGACCAAACCGCTACTCCACCAGGACATACCTCATTTAATCATTTGAGTTGTTTCCCTGTCCTTGGGCTTTATGTGGACTGAACCCCAGCACAGGCTTAACACCCGAGCCAACAAGGCGGGCCAAAAAGTAGCTCATTATCTAACACACACGGTAACAATGATACCCACACAAGATTACAATAAAACACTGGTAGCATAAAAAGCTTAGAAAATGAGCAGCTTTTGTTTCGTTCAAGTTAATAATTGCCTTTTGTTTTTTTAGGCCTATGAAGATGTTAAATGGGAATCTGTAGCAGTTTATTTACACAGCCCCATGACTTCTTAAATGTATCTGAAGATCTCCATATTTGATCGCCACTTTGACAGCAACTCCTACCAGAAAGGAGATTCAAGGGCCTACTTGGATGTGGAATGCTGTTTCCTTAGGAGGAACTCCCAGGAAAGAGAACTTTCTGAGTTTTTGTGTCCATGTTCCAGAGTTTTGTTTAAAAATTTTTTTTTTGCTATCAACAGCCTACGGGAAGTCTAACTACAGCAATTCTTTCCCCTGTCATCTAATGTGCTATACAATCTGCTGTTGTTGGCTTGCTATTTAAAATGCTCAGAAATCTCCCTCTGCTTTTATTTCCACATGAAAATGTAACTTTGTGTACATAGTGTAACTTTGACTCCTCCCTTCAGAAAAACTCCTCTCTGGGCAAAGTTTGGGTCTGTGTATGTTGTAACAACACCTCTGCTGTCCTTCACTTCAGATGTAGCTAGAATAGCTAAGAAACTGAATTTTTAATTTAGATTTAATTAATAAAAATCCATATTTAAAAAATTCACATGATTCAGTTATCGGAAGATAAGTTTGAGGCAACTTAGGTACCAAAATTTACTTTTTCGACTATAAATTTTACGAAATCCAAATACAGATCAAGTACTTCGGAAAAAAAATGAGCATTTAGATTAAGTGTAAAATACAAAATGGTCTGTGAGAACTAATTAAAAAAAGGAAAATATCTCACTGATTTTTTTTTTTAAAGGAAAGAGGCAGGCAGGAATGAAGGCAGGTGGGCAGGCAGGAAGAGGGGCGAGGAAGGAGCACTTTATTTATTTAGTTGTTCATCTTGGTCTTCACCACGGCCGTTGAGTCTTGAACCCGGGTTCCTGGTATATGCGGCTTGTGCTCTTGGCCAAAGGCATCTGACTAAACTGCTACATGTGATAATATTTTAATACATTAATTTAAATAAAAGATGATGAAACTTAATTTTACCTGTTTTTTTTTTTTCAACTATTAAAAATGTGTCTAGTAGAACATTTAAAACGGCAGATGTAGCCCACATTTTATTTCTATTGGACTGCATTGTTTCATAGTAGACTTTAATTCAACTTAAAAAGTATTTCCTGGTACACCCCAGTGGCTCCAGCATTAAGTCTGTGGCTCCGACATAGTCCACCCAAAGCTCAAGGACTTGAGTTCATGGGCTAGGACCAGGGGGAACAACAAAGATGAACAACTAAGTACCTAAATAAAAAAATGCTTCTTCCTCCTCTCCCTGCCTGCCTGCCTACTCATCTTCATTCCTGCCTGCTCTCCTTCCTTTTAAAAACAAAATCCTGATTCTCAGTTGTATTCTGAATAGGGAGTACTGGTTAGCTGAGTGTTGGATGGGTGTCCTGTATCACATTTACACATACCAACTACATGTATCATGGTTGCTGAAAATGTTATGGTTGCTAGAAAAGTGATGAACTCAGATGCTTTCCCAAAGCATGACCTTTGAAGCTACAGACCATTAGGTCTTCAGCAACTGGCACGTTTCCTGCTACAAGTCTTTATCTTCTCCAGGCTCTAGCACAGACTTATGTAGAGAACAACTAAATGAAAATGAGTAAGTGTTTCTTCCTGCTCTCTCTTCCTGCCTGCCTGCCTACTTACCATCATTCCTACCTGCACCTTTCCATGGGAAAAAAGAAAAAAAATGTTAGTAAAAGGAAATTTTATTACTATTCCTGGTATTAGGAAAGAAATCTTCCCATACAAAGACCGTTAGGAGAAACTAAGTCACTACATGGAAGTAATAAGCATTCTTGTCTCTGAAGACTCCAAGCAGCAATGACTATATCAATATTGCTGCAGGTTCTGAAACAACATTCCTAATTAAATTGCATATTGGAAAGAGGAAATGTTTTACTCAGCACTTAAGAAGAGCCAATTAGGACGTTTAGGGAATGAAAATCAGAGTGGATGCATCCATGGCATACCTGTTTCCAGGGG
Source organism: Solenodon paradoxus (assembly GCA_004363575.1). Lineage (NCBI taxonomy): Eukaryota > Metazoa > Chordata > Mammalia > Eulipotyphla > Solenodontidae > Solenodon > Solenodon paradoxus. The sequence continues at coordinate 284,961 of RJWH01001677.1, forward strand.
GGGCACAAAGCTCCGAATAGTACTTGATTTTGGGCTCCGTCCCACTGGTCCTCATGGTGGCCACACCGCCATTAGCAAAGGTGAAGGTGATCATTTGGCTGCTTTTACTGGTTGGGAGAATCTAGGAATCAATGTATACAACTTATCACTTTAAACAGTAGCACAGACTATTCTGGCCTAATACTTCACCCTGGATGTGGAAGAAACGAAATGCCAAAGAATATATCACACAGATATATAGGTTAGAAAAGAAGAACATTTTTGAAGAAAGCAGAAAATAGTACTCTGTGTGTTTTTATGAATATATGCCTCAATGCCTAAGATCAGTTTCAATTAATTATTGATTAAGTTAAGCTATTCAAAGTCTAAGAGAAGGCAAACGGAAGAGTTTGGCAAAGGCAGACGTTACTTACAGCTTTTTTATCAGGTTGGCTATCATCATAGCCAGTAGTAAGGTCCCTAATGCCAGAAATTTCAAATTTGCCACAAGTTTTTGGATAATTGTTCTTCCCATCATAGTTTCTAAGGTTTTCAAATAATTTTTTAATGGTGTCTTGATCGTGGCAGATAAAATATGAAGCTTTGGTAATATGGTAGCCATACCTGACAAAACAAGTACAAATACATAGAAAATGAGAAACGATTAGTTTCACATAGTTTATACTGAATATATATATACACATATATACAGATACATATATGTATTTGTGTGTGTGTATATATATATGTATATATGTGTATGTATGTATGTATTAGTATAGTCTAAAATAAATGAAACAAATAGCCAGGACTAGGTTCAAAGGAATAAAAATAGGTAATAAAAATAGTATGACAATCTACTCCAGGGACTGTCAAACTGCTGCCTGGTCTTTAGACTAGAATTGTAAATAAAATTGTTAATAAAAGTTTAACTGGAAAACAGACACACCACTAACTGCTTTTGCACTACACAGGCAAGGTTGAATAACTGCTTTAAAGACTAGATATTTCATGAACACATTCAATCTTTTTTGACATTGGACACAGACTCTTTCTTCAATTAACCATTTTTTTTGCTGGTAATAGTCTCATTTGCTAAGGATTAACGTCATCATGAATGATAATTACTAATGCATGGTGAACTATCAAAAGGAAAAGTGAGCTCTTAAATGTCCAAAAAGCACTAGAAAGGCTATCAGTTGCTCAGTATAAGCACGTGCTGTACATTTAAAAGTATCACTTCAATGAAACAGTCAAAATAGAAACTTACTCAACATAGATGGCCTTTAGCTGCTGAGACAAAGATAAATCCTTGGTTGCTAGAAAGCTGGCCAACTCTGCACTTATGACGGCTGCACTGACTCCATCTTTGTCCAGAACAAAAGGGCAGCACATATACCCTACAAAAGATGTGACGTGCGATATCCTTAGAAGCAGTTTTCTTACAATACACGTGCGCACACAGCTCTATGTATCCTGCATTCCACACGAGGCTGTACTCTCTGCCTATGTGGATGCTTCTCATTTATCATCATCATGCTTAAGACTCTAGCCCCATGCCTAGCTCATCACAGAACTTCAAGAAGAATTTGTTGAATAACCTGCAAGCAGAGTCTCTCCCAACACAAATCATTTTAATTTCTGTGTGCAGCCACAAAATCCCTCCAGATCCTATGAAACTGTTTCCGATTGTTCTAGTCAATGCTGCTTCTGTCTTCTCTAAAGCCCTATAGTTCTTGTGAGTTCATTTTTCATCTTGACACCTGGTCTATAATCTTTTGTGCAATTACTAAATTCGATCTATATAAACTGCTGCAGGCGAATCTCAGTGTCATCCATTTCTTTCTGAGTCACTGTGTAATGCTTTGAAATAGATATTTCATTAACAAATAGGAAAAGACATTTTTTAAAAGCAAAGGTACAGGCAGGAATGAAGATCATTACCTAAGCAGGCAGGAAGAGAGGAAGAAGCATTTTATTTATTGTCACTTAGTTGTTCATCTTGGTTGTCCCCCTCACCCCTTCCCGGCCCCGGGATGTGAACCGGGTTCCTCGGGATATATGTGTAGTGCAGTCTCAGCTGGAGGCAGCGGACCTAACTCCTGCTCCACCAGGACGAGCCAAGAAAAAACACTTTTTATAAGTAAAAAGCTATGGAAAGACATGTCTGCCAATTTTGATTATAGATGAACAAAAGCTGAGCCATTAAACTTTATTCAATTAATTCATTGTGCAGAGACTATACAGTGGAATCAGAAGAATATATAATATATAACATATATATATGCATACTAGCTTTTAATAAACTTATAGCTCAAATATCCCTAATATAGAAGTTGAAATTCAGGTGTCTATGGCTAGTTCCTTCTGCTCATTTAAATTAACAACTGACGCCTTTCCCTGTGGCTCAGATGTCAAAGATGTAGACTCTGAAAGTCACGGACCCGGATTGTAGACCCGTGGCCAGGAGGGAAAATAAAACAAACTTTATCTTTACTCTGGTGCGCCCTGGTGGAGGAGCAGTTGGGCATGGTTCACGTACATCCAAGGACCTGGGTTCATGACCCAGGGTGGCACGGGAGGTGGGAAAGCAACCAAGATGAATAACTAAATAGGATAATTAAAAATGCTTCTTCCTCCTCTCTCTTCCTTCCTGCCTATAGCAATCCAAAAAAAATTTTTTTTTTAAAAGACAATTTAAGACAAGTGACTCTCTTTAGTCATTCTGGCTGAATTCGGGGTCATTCTTTCCAGTGACCGTTACTTTCATGAAAACACAACACCGTGCCTTCTCCTTTCTCTTGGGGACACTTCCATACAGCACTCTCAGAAGGAGAGGACTCAGTCCTGTATTTCGACACCACATTTAAGGAAACATCACAGCTCCCCAAATATGTGGGTTCTTAGATTACAAGAAATCATGTAAAAAAAAATCCCTGTTTTCAGTCCTCTGGGGCAAGAATGTATTTTATTTTGGCATAAAATGACAGAAATGTATTATCTCTCTGTTCTGAAGACCAGAAGGAGGACATCAAGTTGTTAGCAAGACTCAGCAACTGCTGAAGGCTCCAGGGGATAGTCCTTCTTTGCCTCTTCTAGTCCTGACAGCTCCAGGTGTCCTTAGCTTATTTATGGCCTTATAACTTCAACTCTGCCTCCATCTTCTCTTGTATTCTCCTTTTGATCCTGTGTCTCTCTTAGAAGGACACTTGTCATTAGACTTAAGAGCCCAGTCAGATAATCCGTTATTTCATCTTGAGCTCCCAGGTTCACATCTGCAAACTCTTTAGCCTAAGAGATCGCATGTATAGGTTCTAGGTATAAGAATGCAGGCAGATCTCTCATGGGAGCACCATTTAATTAATGAAAAACAAGTTATAAAAGGTTATCTTTCTTACATTAATGCTTTGGATATTTGTGAGAGAGATCTTTTTAGCTGGAGGAAATCTGAGATGCCATTTCTGGGGGTAGGATAACTTAGTGTTGTTTGTTGATTTTTTTTTAAAGGAAAAGTGCAGGCAGGAATGAAGGTGAGTGGGCAAGAAGGAAAGAAGAGAGAGGAGAAGCAGCATTTTATTTATTTAGTTGTTCATCGTGGTTGCTCCCCTCAGTCTTAGGATGTGAACCCAGGTCCTTGAGATGTATGTGGTTTGTGGTGGGAGGTGGTGGACTTATCTGCGGGACCACCTGGGGGCGCCAGTTTAGTGCTCTTTGGGTGTCAGAGAAGCAAAACAACTGTATGCTCCTGTTTGACTGCCAGTCTTCTGAACCTGTCCAAATCCAAATCTCTTCCCATTTATTTGCATTCTCTATATTAACTGAGATCATGCTCATTACTACCTCTTACCGATTGCTTCTTCAAATGCAAACAGGACATTTTTCCCCTGGTCTATGAGCTGCTTGGCTCGATTTCCCATCCACTTAAAGCCAGTTAATGTTTCCTAAAGGGATAATCCAGAGAAGAAAGAAATGTCTTAGATCTTCTACAAAGTAAAAGAAAGGGAGGGAAAAGCATGTCTCCCAAACATCTTACCTCAAAGTGGAAGCCTTCCTTCAAGGCAATGGCCCGCAAGATCTTAGAGGAGACGGTGCTGGACAGCATGTATGTGTCTTTGAGAGCATTGGGATCTTGGTTCTTTTCTTTCCAAGAAGTAAAGAGCCACCAGCCTAAGAGGGCCCCCAACTCATTGCCTGAGAACACTCTCCATTCCCCACTGGAAGTGAAAAGAAACAACCAATGCATCTCAGTGATTTTAAGACTGGGAGTCCCTGGGACAGAACATTAAGCCAAGCAAGGCTAACAATTCCTCTAAGACCATGCTTGTCAATTTTCTTTACATAATGGATCAGACCTGTGAGTGCCACCGCACAAACAGCTACATGCCACAATTAGTTTGCTTAGCCAAAAGTCCTATCTCTGAAAAGCAGGTAAGTTTATCAGTGACAGGACACTTTTATCTTCGTTTTCAGCAAGGGCTCTGGTTTTTAACAACAGAAAAATGCTGGCAAGATGTCCCGAAGTACAACAGTTTGTATATCTCAGTTTTCAATCTGATCAGTCCTGCTGGTTCTAAGGTCATTTCTTGACATTTCTTCTGATCTGGTTCATATTAAGATAGTCAGGACACCAAAGAACAAATGTTTAATGTATCCAGGTGGCTGAAGTACAGTTCAGTCTCAGCATGTATCACTTTAGCTTCACTTTCTAAAACTGATCAAGAACTAAACCTGTTTTACCATAATGTAAAACCTGCTACCCTTTGACAGACAGCATCCAGCTGCCTCCAAAACATCACATCTGCTGTTTGACATCCAAAACGTCCAACCATCCACAAGTGAATAGAACTTGCCTACCTTTCAATGTCTCCCTCCACTTCCCTACTATCCTCAGTGCAAACCAGTCCACACATCACTACCCTACAGGTATTCCTCTCTGATCTGCTCAGTCTGATCTCAACATTTCCTTGAAGGGCTAGCTCTTTAGCAAACCCTTTGGCAAATACTGACGTGCAAAGTCAGCACCAAGCAAAGTACTTTGCCCTCTCTAGGCACTGACTCATTCTTATAGTAATGTCCATGACAACATGAGGGCAGATAAAAAACATGAATTTCAACTCCAAATATGTTCTGTGCCGACGCTGGCCAGTCCTGTGGCTCTGAGGTCAGCATCTTGCTTTCAGTTAGAGGATGTGACAAGAGGTTCAATGAGATGGTCATTTGCAAACCAAATGGAAATACTTCCAAGTAGGTCTAGTCTCCGCATTTACTGCTGAAAATGTCATCTGCTCTATTTTTTACTACATAGGTAATCACAGTGAATTTTACTTACCTGTTTTGCTTTTCTGCCACAGCAAGTCTGTCAGCATCTGGGTCATTGGCTAAAATGACTGTGGCCTTGATTTTATCAGCCAAAGCAAAAGATAAAGTCTGAAAAAGAGAGGGAAAATAGAAGATTACTTCAATCAAGAAGCTAAGCTGTATTTTTGAAAACATTCAGTTCTTTTAAAGACTAACAGAGAACTTTCCCCAAAGTTAGACTGAATTTTATTTCTGGAACTGGTGTTGGCCAGTTACCTATTCACGCCCAGATAATGGGCACATCAACATATGAGCCACATCTGCCCGTGGGATTCGAACCACACCTGATGGAGAGTATGGTGGGACTGGGTCCAGTTCTAGGCTTTCTCTGTGATCCAACTCACAATCCAGAATAAGCCAACTCTCCAAATATCATTGCTCCCCTACCTTTTAAGAAGGTTTAAATAACCATAATTTATTTATTTGTTTGCTCATTCATTCATTTATTCACTTTTCCCTTTTTTTTTAAGAGAGGAAGTAAAGGAGGGAAAGAAAAGAGCATTTTTAAAAATTTAATAATTTATTTGTTGGTTAGTTCCCTGTGCCCCCACCCCAGCCCCCCGATCCTTGGGCTTTACGTGGTCCACACCCCCGTTGTCTCAGCCACAAGGGCATGCTCACAGAACTACAAATAGTCCTTCTTATCAGAAAAATGACAAGGAATGAAGGTCATGTGATAAACTGCCAATCTATTATTCTTATTTTTCTTTGTTGGCATTACGGAAGCACATAAATTAAAAATTTTTTTTCACTGCCCCCAGAGTTGCGTCATGAACCTGAGTCCATAGGTTGCTTTAGCTGCCCTAATTAGCCACCTGAGACACACAGGTATATCAATCACATTTAATTTAATCTAAAGATCATTTAGACTTCAGCATTCACATTCCAATGCTAAAATAGCTAACTGAAATTTCCTTTAAGAAATGGCTGGAGGACTCTGGTGGCTCAGGTGTTAAGCACCTGCCTGTGGGGGGACAGTCTGAATACAGCCCAAAGACTTGGGTTCTAAGCTCAGGGTCAGCAGGAACTATTAACATGAGCAACTAAATAAATGCTCCTTCTTCCGCTGTCTTTCTTCCTTCCTGCCTGCTGCTGCCTGCCTTCATTCCTGTCTACCTGCCTTCCTCTTTTAAAAAACAGAAACACACAAACATTTGCAATGATGATTCTGTTGTCAGCACAACAGAAAATACATAAAAACTTATTTTACTGTTGAGTATAACAGAAGAATTTTATAATATAAATTAGGTTACCAAGACGCCTTTACCCTCTTCGGGATTTGGGTATTTCACCGTCGGGAACTCGGGGTCGGGATCTTTCTGTTCGGGAACAGCCTCGGGAGGAACAAAGTCAAAAACTCTAAAAGCCTCCTGCACAAAGTTGTGACCCACGCCGTGGACGGAGGTGTGCACACACTTCACCTTGGTGTCCCTGTTCATGTTCCTAGAACCAGACACATCAGGGGCAATGACAGAATGGCTAAATATAGCTCTCGAAACTGGAAGGTTTGTAAAATATCAAGGAATCAGAAAGTAAGAAATCAATATAACAGGAATATATAACACAAGTGGGAGCACCCTGGTGGCCTAGCAGTCGCATACACCCTGGGAATCATCACACACACACATCCCAAGGTCGTGGGTTCAAGACCAGAGGCTGTTGGGGACAGCAGGTGTGGGTAGGGGGAGGCAATCAATGTCAACAACTAAGTAGAATAAATGAAGTGCTTCTTCCTATCTTCCCATCTGCCTGCCTGCTCACCTTCATTTCTGCCTGCACCTTTCCTTTAAAAAAAAAAAAAAAAAAAAAAATCTTTGTTTTGAAAAATGAAAGTGTATCTACTCTCTGCCACCCCCATATATACTTCCTGAAACAAATTCAAGTTTAAAATTTTACTCTGTAGTTAATTTCAACAAATCTGACTATTTTCAGATTTTGTTTGGCTTACACACCTAGGGTGGGATAAGGAAAACTCAGGCTCAGGTTTCTAGAGAGACTTGCTACTGGCCCAGTGGGTACCTGTCCTTGCCAGATACTCCTGATTAGTTTCAAATATGATTTTCCAAATGTCCCTTTAACCAAAATGTGCTGTAACGTCCCATACATGGGTATATAAAATCATACATATATGTGAATATACTACAGTTATGTGTACCAATTAAAGAAAAACATTTCATGAAAACTGATACACTGGCTGAATCACATGAATTTAACTCACTTGAGGTGAGTTTACAATCCATTTACCTATGAAAACAGTATTTTCTCAGGTCTTCAAAGTAGTCCTTATTGATGGAAGCACTTGGGTCATGAAGAAGCGGACTGCCATTAATTAAAGAATCATCCCAAGCCTGAGGCCATGGCTCTAGATTGTCTTCAATAGCTCGAGAAATCCCGGTATCATGAGGAGAGATGATCTGAGCTCCGTTGTCCCAATAGACCTACAAAAGTCAGGTGGTTAGTGGGAATAAGGCTTCCCTGACCCATGTCCCCAAATCCTAAAAATACAGGACTCATATAGGAGGACCTAACTGTGGAGAGAAAAATCAAAGTACCTTGTAGCCGTTATCCTGCTTCGGATTGTGAGAGGCGGTTATCATGATCCCAGCGCACAGCTTCAAGTGCGACACCGTGTAAGGCTGCCGTAGCAGGAAACAAGGAGAGTTTTAAACAAAAAATCACATATACTTAAAAGATCTACTATATATTACCTGTTCCCTTTAATAAATATCATAATGTGTAACTTAATAATTTTCTGCCAGACCTAAACAGTAGACTATACCCCTAGAACTAATCTACTGCTCAAAATTCTGAGACCTGGATCCTAATAAGAAAGGGGAGTATTTTCCTAGATATTTTCTTATTCTGTCTTCTACTTGGTAGAGCTAGAAAACCCTCTAAACAAAAAGAGGGTCTAATCCTTCATTTCATATTCTATTTTTTTTTTTTTTTGGTGGTTTCCCCCACAACCTGGGACTCACACCCAGGGGCATATGGTCTGTGCTTCTTCAGAAGCAACTGATCTAACCACTAGTCCATGAGGGCATGCCTTTCATATTCTTTTAAGCCTCTGTTTGGACAGGAGCTTATGAATCCAGTTTGCTCCCTCAACTTGCTCTTCTCTTCTTTCTCCCTACTTGCTTTGAAGGAAAATGTTGAAGAAATGGAGAGTAATCCGACACCTTGCTCCTTTATCTCCCATGCCAGGGTTAAATATCCGTTTCTTGTATGCCTACTTAGATTCCATCTTTATAAGCCTACCTCCCAAAATTGAAAGAGGAGGTGGCTTCATTCTGAGATTCTAGCCATCAGCTCCTTTCCTCCTCCCATTAAGAATTCCTATAGCCCGTTGTCCCTTAGGAGTCATCTCATCCCCCAGGGGGCCTGGGGCAAGGAAAAGGGGAGAACTACTCCACAACACGGAAAAAGGACCTGAGGCACTCAATGATCCATGTCTAATATAATAGTATCTATGAACACATCTTAAAGAAGACCAAGGGTGCTTGAACACATTGGAATCCTTCCGTCCTAATAAGTAACAAAACTTGGGTGGGCCCTAGTGAACAGTGATTGGACACAGTCCACACGCATCCCAAGGTTTCAGGTTCAAGCCCGGGGTGGGGCTGGGGCAGCCAGGATGAACAACTAAATAAAACAAATAAAAATGCTCTTCCTTGTCTCTCTTCCTGCCTGCCTGTCTATTTGCTTTCATCCTTGCCTGCAACTTTCCTTTAAAAAAATAAAAATAAAACGTGAACTCCATTTGGATGTGACAGCAAATGTCTACTGGGTTACTGACCATCTAGGAGGTGGTACATGTGTGCTATTTCACCTGTTTTCATACTCACTTCTACTTGACGTGAGCAACTGCATTTTGAAGCAAGCTTTAGGCTAATTCTTTGCATCTGACTCAACTCTTAAAAGTTACATCTATTTAAAAGCAAGAGTTACCACAGACCCTTCTGTCCTTCTCTTTAGATTTTGAAACATAAGGATTTTATAGACATCTTAACTAAAATTGCCTAGCATGCGTTTTGGACTGTACACGAATGGGATTTAGAATGAAACATTTGATAAAAAACTGGTCACGGGCATGTCAAAAATATTCATGACAAGACATAGTTTGAGGTGAATCCAGATTTAAATCCAAGAAATTTCCTCACTGGAACCACTGGGAAAAAGAATGACAAACCAAATTAAAAATAAAAACAGACAAATGAAAGACATTTTGCTAGCTAGCTAGAATATCCTTCAAAGGTAAGCAAAAGGCAAATTACAATGAAAAATAAATGTTGATGAATCAAAGTTGAATACCAGAGAAATATTACTAGGATGTGGGAGAAACAATCCAGAAGAGAGAGAATGCCCGATAAATGCCAAGGAGTTCTGTCATTCAGATACCAGAAGTCCATTAGCACTAAGGCTATGAAATTCAGCCAGGTCCTGCCCCATATATTGTGGCAGGAAGTGATAGAAGGAGATGATCACTTACCACAAAGGGGGTTGGAGTTATGTCAGAAAAGAGGTACACAGGTACCCCCTGACTGATAAATGTGGTGGCAGCGAGATGAGCAAATCTGGAGGCACAGAGTGACCGGGAGACAAGAAGAGGGGAGAGGTCAGGATCACAGGTGACACTAAAGGAGACTATATCAAGTTACAAATGAATGCAAAGAAGATTCAATGCGTTATCTACATAATAGTTATCGCTTATGTTCCCCACCAGGTAAAATTGGAAGCTAATGAATATTTTCTTAGGTGAAATTCCTCCACCAGTAATTTCCAGCTCTATAAGCAGGTCCCATCATGTATGATGAATGCTTTAGTACGCAGTGGTTTAGGCTGTGATTTCTAAATGCAGAGCACATTGTGATAGAGAAAATGAGTTCCACTCCGTCTCATCTGATCAAATTCTGAGACCTGACCCGTGAACTCAGTATCAATAACATCTGTCACTTGAAAGAACTTCATGGCAAGAAATACCTGCACCTTAATCGATAAGGTTAACACAGCTGAAGAATGTGTTGACCAGAACATGGTAGACAGAGGCTAAAATGAAATAACTTCAAGAAGCGAAATAGGCAGGATTATCTCTACATAGGCACTGTGCATGCTCCAGCTGGAAGATGTGCCTGGTCCTGGGGCCAGAAAAGGATGCTAATGATCTAATTCTAACTAAATTTACTAGCTGAACATTGACAAACTGGTATCTGGTTTGCAGTCTATCACTCTTGTGAATGTAGTTCATATGCCTGTGTCCTTGGGAGTTATAGCTGTTCTGTCTTATTGACCAAATCAACTTTTGAGCCTGCAGTAAAAGATCAAGTATTTTCTATCATTCCTGAGTTCGGTCTGGGCACTGATGTCACGTACTCTTTTGCCCTGGCCACACTCCCTTCTTCACAGCCACACATTTGTTCCATCACTGCTTTTCTCTTAGATGAAGCGCCTGCTGGACAAAGATTAGGATTTTACGAGACTTTTCATTAAGTCTAGATACTTCTATGTTCTTCAGTCTAGTAACTATTATTTATATTCTGGAGTGATAAAAAATTTATAACAGGGCAAGTGTTAAGTGAAAAAGAGGGTCACCTAACATGATTAAGATCACGGGTTGTCAAACGATAGCCCATTTTGTCAATAAAGTTTTCATGCAACAGTTATGTCCAATCAGCTATGCACCGTCTATGGCCCTTTTTGTGCTACTTGGCAGTTGAGTAGTGATGACAGAGACACAATATGGCTATTTACTAGGTGTCCTTTAGAAAAACATTTGCTGACTTCTAGTGCCAGCCTTTTCATGATTAAACTGAGGCTTCTCCTCTTACTTTACGATCTTAGGGCAGAGTGACAAAAGTCCATACCTTACAGGTTGTCCTGGTGATTAAATGAATAAATGCCTAAGTGTCTGGCTCAACTGACTGCTGATATCATCCCTATCACCATCATCTAGCAGCATCCTATCACCATTATTATCATCCCCATCATCATCCTCATCATCATCATCACTATCAGGAGTAGCAGTGACCCCACTGTTACCCTCACATCGTCACGTTCATGGTCATCATCATCACCATCAGCCTACATTTATATAAGAGAAGAGACCCATTGGTTTGAATAAGCTACAAGAATGCAGCTTAAAACGGGCACTCAAGAATGGGAAGGCCATGAATAGTGGAAGAGGTGATATTACATAAAAGGAAGAACGTGTGAGGAGAAATAATATTGCTATGTTAAAATTTTTCTATCATTGAGATCATTCTAAATTACCTTTTTATCAATTTTATTTTCTTTATCCAAACATAAACCAGAATTCTTAAAATGTTATAAACAGATTTTACTTTTCATAATTAACCAAGATGGCTGACAAATGTATTTAAAATTAAGCTACTGAAAGGACTGAAAAAAAGCAACACAGAACACAGTCCAGAAGTTGCCTAAAAATGTTCAAATACCTTCTGCTGTTGCCACCACTCGGTGGATGAGCTCGAGCGTCGAAGCTGATGGCCACACCTCTGCGCTTCAGGTCACTGAACTGTTTTTCCAGGTATCTGCAAAATCCCTAAAATACCCCATGAATTAAAAGAGTGTATATGTTTTAGCACCGTGTGTGTGTTGGACACTTAATATCTATTATTGCTCTCATCAGATGAACTCTGTCAAGAAATCCCATTATACAGATAGAAAAACTAAGGCTCAGAAGAGGTTCAGTGATTTGTCCAATTTCACATACACAAGTAGCAAGAGTCTGGGTTTGTGCAGGTCTGGTAAGAGGTGGTTCAGTCTGGAGGTTAAAACCACACAGAACTTGTGGTTTTATATGCCACCCTATGACTTAAGAATAAATGACAAGTTCCTTAACCTCTCGGGGCCTCAGTTTGCTCTTCTGTAAAATGGGATTAACAGATGTACCTACCTCAAGGATTAAATGAGTTAAACCATGCGAAGTGCTGAGAATCCAACCTCAAAAAAGCAATACTACGTTTTGGCTGTTATATGTTATTTTATTGTTATTTTTCCTCCAAATTCTTTATTTGGAGGTGTTTCAGACATTTCTGCCTGTTCTGTAACATAAATATGTCATAGAAATTCAATATATTTAATATAGCTTGGAAATTAACTGATCTAAACCTGTTCTGTATGTTTGTTGAATTATTTACCAACAGGAAGAGGCTTTAAGGAAGTCCTATCAAATGAATTACAGGGCACAGCCAATTATAAAAACAAAAAGTGTACAGAGTTGGGCTATTTCCACATGCCTAGAAATGATGGGGAACACAGAATTCCTATATCTCAGTCAGTGCAATAACATGACACCAATTTGAAATAAGGAAGATTAGAAAAGTGTGAACTGTTTTTTGTTTGTTTTTAAGAGGAAGGCAGGCAGACAGACAACAGGCAGGAAGGGAGAGAAAAAAAGCAGCACTTTTTTAGTTGTTCATCTGATTTGTCCACTGGCACACCCCGCCCGCATCCCAAGTCGCAGTCCAGGAACCCAGGTCCGTGGGCTGTATGTGGACTGTGCCCCTAGCACAGGCTTAACACCTGACCACCAGGGCACTCCAATAAAGAGTGAACTTTGAACAGATTTTAAATTTTTAAAGGAAAGAGGTAGGCAGGAATTGAAGCAAATTGGCAGGCAGGCAAGAAGACGGGGGAGGAACAAACACTGATTTATTTTTATTTTAGTTGCACATTTTGGTTGTTTCCCCAGCCCCCAGATGTGAACCCAGGTCCTGGCGGCTCATGTGGACTGTGCCTGGCTGGAGGCAGCAAACCAAATCGCTGCTCCAGCAGGGCACACCTGAATAGATTTTATTACAGAACAAAGAGAGCTCTGGTTGATTGGATAATGCTGATATTTCATGTTCGTTATCTCACTTTGGCTGTAGGAAGTCTTGTAAAAAAGTAAATATACCCACTAATTTTAGTAAGGGCTACTTCACAGCTTTGATACCAGAGCAGTGCCAATATAGAAGCTTTGAGTTTTTTTCCTTGACACAAATATTGCATCAAGCCTATCTTCTGGGGCTGAGTGACACCAGGAAAGAAGGACATATGTATTGCTTCTGTGGGTTCCCATATCTCTCAGACTCTAGAGCTTCCAGCTGGGACAGCACCCTCTTCCTGTGTCCAGTGGATGGTGTTATGGCCCCAAAATTCAAAAGGACAGAGAGTATTCAGCCTGAATCCCAAATCCTCACATCTCTGGAGTGCTCTAAAAACTTGTGGTTATTGAAACTGAGAACCTGAGAGAATGACAGAGAGAAAAGGGAAAGCTTATTCTAGAGAAAAGACTCAGTGAGAGGAGGGAAGTTTTCAGAGTTAAAAAAAAAATTACCCTAAGACATAAGAAATGAACTTTGTATGGCTTCAAAAGGTCAAATTATGATCACTATGTAAAAGATACAGAAAGATTTTTGGCTCAGAATCACAAAACCATTGGTTTTAAATGGAAACCATCCAAAGACAGAATTGCCATTTCAGAAGATAGTGAATTCTCCCTCATCACTATGTTGTGACTCAGTTAAGTAACCTAGGAGGAAATTATAACATCTATCAATGAGGCAAACTCCACACATTTCCCTTCAGTCACTATCCAGTTTCCTATTGAAGTCATGCATTTGTTGGACACATCTGCTTCTTAAATCCACTCAGACGAATTCTGGGGGCAGCATTAGAATAAGTGTCCACACTAAAGACCAGCAGGAAGGGTACCAAGTTCAGAGTGGAAGCCAGCACATTCTGCCAGCTCATAATACCCAGGGAGTGGAAACCTGGGTGGTTTGTCCTGAGAAGCCTTCTCTAAGTTTGAAAGCACTCCTAAGACTTTAAAAATGTATCTGCTGCTCTCGTAAAACTAACTTAACTCCTAATATCCTTGTCTCCAACTCTAAAAGTCCCAGCGGAGGCAGTAGGATCACTTTAGAGGAAAATATCTGAAGGGTAGCTGGTTGAACCAGATAGCTTTTAAAGGATCTGCTCCTCTTAGTGTTGTAAGGTTTTTAGCCATCACAGAGTTTACTCCCAGAAAAGACCAAATCTAGGAGAAAGGATATGTGAGATAGGTCATAAGACCTTCCTGGGGGCAGATTTTTATCATTCCTAGAAACCAAATATAGATGAATACAGGAGAAATATGCAGGTTAATCTAAAATCCTTTGAAATTCATTGACAATGAAATCTAATAGGATGTCCAACTGGATTTTTGAAAGATGGCCACACCAATGTATTCCATCCACATGCTTCCCACATGAGACACTGACAGTCCTCCATGGAGAGGTGGGTGTCTGTGTGTCCTCTCCTTGAATATGAGCAGGGTTAAGGCTTCACTTTTAACAAATAAAAGATGGTAGATGTGACTTTAAAGGCTAAGGCATAAACACGATACACTTCCCCCAGCACACACAGTCTCTCTGCGGAAGCTCTGCCAGGTGCCATGTTGTAAGGAAGCCCAAGGCAGCATGCAGTGTCCCTGCCCCAGTTAAAATACTAGTCAACAGCCAAAAACAACTGCAGTGAATGAGCCTTCAGATTATTATGGTTTCTAAGCTAGTCCAGATGATGTCAAGTGCTATAGAGATGAGCTGAGCTCTACCCAGGTAGCAGGTTTATGAGCAAAACTGGTGTGGTGGTTGTTTAAAAACCCCTATGTTTTCAATGATCTGTTACGTAGCCCTAATCACTAGAAACAGGATGATTTACCCGGTAGCACAATTCCAGGTTACCCGTGAATTAGAACAGGAGTCCCAGGCTCACTCTATTCTAAGCCTTTCCTCCACAAAGATCTCAGGCAGCTCAAATCCTTAACAGGAGTTTGTGGCCAAGGGTTCTCATAGCAACTCTGTACTCTTATTTCCTTGTTAGGGTTTTGCTAGAACATGCTCAACTCTGCCCTTTTCTGCTGGGAGGTATAGATAATCATCATCAGTCCTTTTATTTTCCCCAGCCATTTCTTTCCCAGAATTAAAGTGATGATTCATTTTAAGCAAGTTTAAATAGAATACTCTGTCTACTTCATTTCCCTCAGAAACAGAATTTTTGATACTCTGGGGCAGTTCTTCTGTTTTATCAAAGGCTTCCTCTCAATTCCTAAAAGTAGGGTCTGACTCTGACAGCAAAATTCACCAATGAAGGCAAAGGAATTCAGCAAAAATTTCCACCTATGCTATAAACTAAAACTAAGTGGCATTGGCACTGGGTTATTCTGGCAGTTAGAAAAGGTTTTCAGTGCTTGTATTTGTACAAGCTTAATACAAATTACAAGACCATAAAAGTCAGATAGCTGAATCTGCACTGGAATGAAAGGCCTGTGAGAGAATGTTATATCAATGTTATAGTCCCAATACCTGACACTCAGTAGGTACTCAATCTCTGTTAAATGAATGAGTGAATAAGTACTGCTTCAACCAATTATGCAAACTTTATTTTATGGAGTAAATATGTGACTCCCTACAAATTCACAAGTAATAGCCATAATTCAAACAAACTAGGTCTGCCAAATAAAAAAGAACCCAGTTAGGCTAAAGAGCTGTACTGCATTAGTAGCCTACAAAGCCAAACCAAAACCAAAGCTTAAAATGCCTCAAGGATAAGAAACAAAGTTTGGTACACCCTGCTGGAGAAGCAGTTAGGTCGACTGCGTCTGAAGGAGCAAGCCACATATCCCTGGGGTCCTGGGGGCCTGGGGTCCCGGGTCTGGGCCTGGCAGGGGGGCAACAACTAGTGTGAATAACTAAGACAAAAATAAAATAAAGATGCTTCTTCCTCCTCTCTCTTCCTGCCTGCCTGCCTGCCTACTTACCTTCATTCCTGCTTGTAACTTAAAAAAACAATAAAACTGGAAGGGTAACCAATCACAAAACACTAGGCTTTCCCAAGTAAGGTAACCTTTTAAACTATAACCAATCAAATAATTGCTTTTGTTGACACCACTTCTTCATAAGAATCTGTCCCCTAGCACCGATCAGTAGAATGCTTCTAACACTTCCAGTTTGGAATTATCCAATTCCATTTTTTCTCAAATAAACTCTTAACATGTTTGAAATGCCTCAGTTTATCTTTTAGCACTGAAGATAGCCGAGGAAATAACTAGGAATCATAAAAATCCGGCACCTGTGTAGTCTGGATGATGGTCAAATCGTTCATATGAGAAATTCCGGCTCCCATGGCTGCCCTCAGGCCAGCTGTCCCGAACTCCATGCGAGCTCCAAAACATTTCTGCAGTCCTTCTTTATCACCTTCTGCAATTAGTTGTTTCACTGACTCTAAAGTTAAAGGATTCTGTAAAACAGAAACATATATACCAGATACAGCCAGGAGAATGAGAGCTCCAAAACATAAAGAAGACCTACAATAATTTTAACCAATATGGAAAAAGATTATACTTTTATTCTTTTCTGACATCTTTGAAATGTGAAATTGTTTTTTGAAATATATTGTGTGATAATGTGATATAAAAAGTACTTTTTTTTTGTACTAGATTCTTAGCACAAAGCTTCTAAAATCTTTGGAATTTCCTGAGTGGGGTTAAAAAAGTGTCTTGTTATTCTTCAAAGGAAAGGTGCAGGCACAAATGAAGGCGATCAAAGGTAGGCAGGAAGAGAGAGGAGGAAGAAGCACTGCATTTATTTTGTTTAGTTGCTCATCTTGGTAATTCCTGTTGGCTCCAGGATGTGAGCCCAGGACCTTTAGATGTATGTGAACTGAGCCTACCACTATACCAGGGCATGCCACACCTAATCATTTAATTTCAGTATATAATGCCCTATTTCTTTGTATAAGACTTGCAGAAAATATTAAGAATGGACAAAACTGACAATCACATTAATTCCAAATCAGACTTTCAAATGAAGAATTCAGGGGAACAGTCAAGGATGTACTTTATTTCTATTCGACAATCATCATCCAATTAAATGAACATGAAGACAAGACATGGCCACACCATAAAACTTTTGCTTTCTGGAATTAAGTCCACATGTCCAGATTGTTCAAGATTCAAGAGGAATCAAACAAAAGTCCACCTTTTGGGGTAAAAGCACCAGACACTGATTACAGAGCACAGTCTGACCAACCAGATGGTCAGGTGGCCTCAAGGAAGGGCTCATATCTGGAACATAAAAGAAGTTCAATAAATATTTGCTAACTGAATGAGAAAACAGACTTCCTGGTCACACCCAAAATAAAGTGATTCTCTGGTTCACAGCGTTGATTTGGAAAATCCTCAATGGCCTTTGAGATCTATAAAAGATCAGAGTCTGAGAGAAACCAAAGCAGGAAAAGATAACAAGGAAAAGTCTAGAAGGCAGCAGAGATGCAAATCAGCTTGGGAAGTAAGCAAAGGTGACAAACGAATGGGGGAAGGCAGAGAGTTGCTATGCTTTTGACTGGCAGGAAATTCCCCACTGGTACTGGCCTCAATTCAAAGAAATTGAGAGAGGAAAGGCAAGAGTAGCAGAAAAATAAAAATTTTTAAAGGACAATACTCCTCCCCACCTCTAGCCAGGGAGGAACTAGCTCTCTCTAATACAGATAGAATATTTTGTAGAAATTAGGTTTTTATTTCTTCATTAAGGAAAGCTTTCCAGAACAATGCATTACCAACTATGATTTCATAAGAACTGTACACCCTACAAGTTACACAGTTTTCAGAAATAGAAACATGCTCTGTCTCTAAGGATTGACAAGGATGTCTTTCTAGAAAAAGAAAATCCACCCAAGGAGTTGCCAGTGACATCCTGGAATTTGGGGTACCGGGGTTAAAGGATAAATAGGAAGTCCTTGCAGAGAGGGCTTGCAATCTTCATTCATTCAACAACTATTTTAGGTTTCTGCTATGTGTGGTACACTGGTCAGGTCCTATAATCCATGGACGTTAATGAGACGCGGATGGGGACGTTCATGGGCGGGCTCAGTACAAAATGAAAAACGTGGGACCCTGGTTCAATCATTTAAAAACTTTCAACACAGGACACATGCTGGGCCCTCCAAGGAAAACCTGTCTTGTGCAACCAAATCTGATGCCTTTGATATTAACCCTGGAAACAGACATTACACAAATTAACCTAGAAACAAGTTTTTGTTTTCACTTGGTTTCGTTTTTTACCAACTGCAGTAAGAGCTCTGCAGGAAAAGAACAGGCTGCTTAGAGTTATTTAGGTAGAAGTAATTTACTCTTCGCAGCCAGGGAAGCAGCCAGGGAAGGCCTTTCCATCTAAGCCACCTTTAAGTTCAGACTTGAAAGGGAAGTGACAAAGCCAGAAAGAAGTTCAGAGGAAACAGGAACATTCTGGGAAAACAAACAGCAAGCAGGAGGGAATAAGCAGGACTCAAGTTAGACTGGGGAAGGGGTGATGTCTGGCGTTGGGTACCAGATTCTCTCTTAGCTCTGGCATCTAAGATTGAAGAGAAAAGCCTGGGGTGTTGTGTCCCAGGGGTTCCTTCTCATTTTCTCAGCTAAATCAGAGACTTGATGAAGACTCCAGAAGTCAGAGGATCTATTTTCCTAACCAAGCAGCTGGTGGGAGGCAAGGCCGCCGTGCAAAGATCCACGGGCAAAAAGAAAAGGAAAAGGAAGGGCTCGGATCTGAAACTTTATAGGAAGGTCCAGGAAGCAATGGTCCTAAGGTCAGGGTGGAAGCATAACCTACCCCCGAAGACAGGCCGAGGCAGTGTGACAAGAACGCATGCGCGTCCCGACTAGCCCCCTAGGCGCGGCACCGCACTTCCCGCCGAGGTCAACTTGCAGCCCTTGGAGGCTGGAAGGAGGGTTTTTGTGCCAGGACTGCGTTTCCCAGGACAACGACAGGCGGGCTGGGCCAGGGAGGCTAAGCCGCCTCCGAGTCCTCCACCTGGGACGTCCAGGGGCCCCGGCCTCGACCCCGGGGGCGGGAGGGGAGGAAGGAAGGACAGGAGGCCGCACCCGCCGCAGGGAAGGCGACGCGGCGCCCAGCTGTAGGTAGTGCACCCCGCACTCTTCCTGCCGCCCCCAAACCCTGCCGCCTCTCACCTTGTCCCATCGCAGCCACCGGGCCGTCTCCTGGTCCAACCGAGTGTCCATGCCGGGGCCGCTGCCCGCCGGAGCCGCTGCCATCCCCGAGGAGCAACACCAAGTCGCGCAGTTGGGGTACTCGCCCTTCCCGCTGGCGCCCGGCGGCGGGGCGGGGCGGGGCGGCGGGGCGGGGCGGCGAGAGCGCACCGCCCAGCCAGTGCGGGCCCCGCGGGAAGTGACGCGCCGCTCAGAACGCGTCCGGATGCAGTTCCCCCGCGCGCCGCGGGGTGGCGGGCGCTGAGTCCACCGCGCCTCTGCGAGGCCCCAGGTCAGCCCGGTTCCTGCCACAGCTGCGCCTTGAGATCCTGCTGCGGGCCGGGTGCCCTCTGTCAGGTGCTGGGATCCAGCGGTGACAGAACGCTGATGAGGCCCAAAATATTAAGTAGAAATTGTGACGGTCAAGGATAACCGGGAAAAAAGAAGCTTGAAAAAGAACAAAGTGAGAGGATGAAGACAAAAGATCGTGGAATAGAACGGAGAGTCCGGAAACAAAACTACGTCTATGAATAATTTATTTCAGTTCGTTTATTTCTGACGCTACGGACAGGGAAAATTTTTCAGTTGATGGCGTTGGGTCAAATGGATATCCGTGTAGGAAAGAGGGGACACAAGGAAGGAAGAGAGAAAAAGAGGAGGAAGAAGAAAGAGATTTGAGCCCCTGCTTCACATCACATCCAAACATGTGAATATGAGTTCTAGGTCTTTTACAGATCCAATTGTCAAAGGTAAAATGAAGCGTCTGAAACAGACAAAGGGTAGGCGTACATCTTCATGACCTTGGGATCACTAAGCAGGAGAGGAGATGCATGCAGTGACTATAAAAGGTCATGCGTAAGAATGTTTTTAGTAACTTTGTGTGTAGCAGTTCAGAACTGGAAACAACGCAAATGCCCATCAAAATACAATAGATAAACACATTTTGCAACAATATAATATACATCTATATATACAATGTATATACACATCGTGGATGAATCTCACAAATGAGTGGAATGAAAGAAGCTAGACCCTTTTCCCTGCTATAGTGGATCATTCCATTTTTCTGAAATTCTGGAATGGTAAAATTAGAGGAAAAGAAAAACAGATCAGTGGTTTCTAAGAGCTGGGGGTGGGAAGAAGGGGAATGACTTGACTACACAGGGTATCAAGGAATTTGGGGAGATGATGAAACTGTTCTTTTTGTTTTTGTTTTTAAGAGGAAGGAAAGGAAGGAAAGAATGAAGGCAAGTAGACAGGCTAGTAGGAAGAGAGAGGAGAAAGCATATATTTATTTATTCACTTCAGTTGTCCCTCCTCCTCTTCCCTGGGTCTCCAACCCGGGTCCTTGGACTTTTCACGTGGCTACCCACCTGAGCTACTGAGGTGTGTCTGGTCTGACTTGATTGGGATTGTGATAAACACAACTCCATGTGTTTATCAAAACTCATTATAAAACTATGCTCAAGGGTAAATTTCACTATATAGAAAATGTATCTCTGTTTTTTTAAGTCTTAAGTTGTAAGACTTTTAAAAGGAGACAGGGGGAGAATGCTCCTGGGAAGTTGGGATCTTTTTGTTTGTTCTTTTTCTTCACATGGGTAGTGTTTGTCCGGGTTTTTCACTTCGTAAAGATTCACTATGCTGCATTTAGGAATTGCATATTTTTCTGTGTTTTTTGCTTGATTTTTGAAAAGAAAAAATGTATATCCAGGATCTCTGAACTCTAATTGTAATGAAAGAAGCTTTTGAATCACACAATCACACCAGTTAATGCAAAATTATAAACTGATAAAAATGGTGAAAGGAAAGCAAGGAGATTCCATGAGGGTGTACTTTAGGGACCAGCCCAGTCAGGGAAGCTTTACTGAGCACTTGAAGCTTATGTGAAGTTGACCTCAAACAAAAAGCCACCATTTATTCCATCAATAAATTGACTTTATTTGGAAACCACAAAAAGCCTGGCCCTGTAAATGCAAAAATAAAAATAAAGATATGTGAAGAAATGAATGAATGAAATTGAGTTGTTTATTCTTTCTTCAACCAGGATAAAGGACTGCTCTCTAACCAAAACTGGATCTTGGTTCTACTCTCTGTTTTCTAGAAGACCCGGGCAGGTCACTTAATCTCCCTTGGCCTCAATTTTCTTGTATCTAAAACAGAAGCAGGAACAGTGTCCGCCTCATAGGGGTTTGGTGGAGCTTAAAAGGGGACATATGTGTTAAGTATTTGGCATGGTGCCTGGCATTGAGTGAGCCCTTAGTAAACATTAACTATTTCACTAGGAAACTTCTAGCGAGTTGACATTCTTTGTTAGTCAGGATAGGCTAGGCCAGGCTGAAGTAATAAATTGATGCCTAAATCTCAGGATTCAGTGAAACAAAGATTCTTTTTCCTTATTGATGTTATTTGCCAGGGATAAGTCAGTAGGTGTTTTTCTCTACACAATGATTCATGGATCAGTATGGCTCCATATTGCGGCTCTTCCATCCCCAAATGTGGCCTCTGCAGTCACCCTGGAAGCAAAAGATCGGTCACACAGTGGCTCTTAAATACTCCTACCTGGGAGTGGCATGTGTCACTTCTATTTACACTTCATTGACTAGAACTTATTGTATAAACCCACTTAACTGCAAGAGTGCAAGGAAGGGTAGAATAAGCATGTGCCCAGGAAGGAGAAGAGGATTGCATAGAGATGAGTCCTTATAGTCATTGCTACACATTCTGTGTTGCCTGCGATTACATGTAAGGTAAATATCAAAGTTTCTAGTATTTTCTAACAGGAGAGGAGTCATTCTTAGGTTCCATCATCTGAGAGTGCAGTCTGTTCTTCATGTAATAGAGTGTGCCCTTGTAGTAGAAAATAGATTATGTTTCGCTCCTGTTTTTAATCCTCTCACGGCTTTATTATATACTTACAATGAAAATTATATTTTTTAGCATGGACTGAAAATTCTACTAAATCTGTCCCCTGGTCTGATCATCTTCCACGTGCCATGCTGATCCTTGAATGTTTCTTTTCCTCCTCCTCCTCCTCCACATTTTATTTTTATTTAGTTGTTGCTCTTGTTTGTTCCCTAGCCCAGGTTTTGAACCTAAACCTTTGGGATGTATGTGAACCATGCTGAGTGGATTTGACTAAACCATCAGGGAGTGTCTCATTTAGACTTCTGTTCAAAAATGACCTCATCAGAAAGACTCTCCTCTATAAAGTGCTGTTAACATTGATCGATTCGCTCTCTAGAATAAAAAAGCCCTGGTTTGTAGTATTTGCCACTTACCTTGGTGAAGATGCATTCACCCTGGATGATTTCAAGTTAACATGAGGGACATCACTGAACTTTGAACTTGGAGGAGATGTGCAGTAGCATGTTATGTAATATTTCCAGAGCCCAGATATAATAGTGGATATAAACGACTTAGCACAGACAAGTCACAAGTAGTTATAAAAAAACTATGTGGCACCTCGTGGCGTAGTGGTTGGTCACATGCCATGTACACCACGGTCCTGGGTTAGAGTTGTGGGACCGGTAGAAACTGCCAAGGTGAACAGCTGAATGGAGTGGATAAGGTGCCTCTTCCTTCTCTCCCTGCCTGCCTGCTCACCTTCCTTCCTGCCTGCACTTTAAAAACAATTTTGTTTTTTACAGAGATTAAAATTATTTTCTTTGCAAAGGTACAAGCAGGAATGAAGGCAAGCAGATGCAGGCAGGCAGGAGGAGAGTAGAGGAAAAAGCAGTTCATTCACTCTGTGTAGTTGTTCATCTTGGTTGTTTCCACCAGTTTCAGGACACGAACCTGGAACTCTGAAATGCACGTGACCTGTGTCCAACCCCGGATCCACGAGGGTATGCCCTCAAATACTTACTTTTAATTACTTGTTTTGAGGTTTTACTGACTTTGTTGGTATTATAATGTATTTACTTGTAGGTTTATGTCATTTAATTTTGAAAAATGGATGTTTTTAATATCTGGAGAGCAAAATTACTAAAAATTTAAATCGGCTCTGATAAACTGGTATCAGCTGTCACCAATGCACCATTGTTTCTCCAAAAATGAGAACTTCACTGCCTTTGCTTTTTATCTTAGCTAATTTTTCTTCAAAATGTTTAACCAGTATCCGCCATGATTTATACATTTGATTTCAAAATATGGTCTGTCCACCTTGGTGTTTCCTCCTTGTTTTCTCACTGAGCCCTCAGCACCTAAAACATGCTTGATTCATAGGAGATGTTCAGAAGTGTTTGTGGAAGAATGAATCATTGGATTGCTTCCACTCATAAAGAAAAAAGAAAGATGGAATATAATAATAATATAAAACACAGGCTTGACACCTACGGCAATCTTTTCCCTGAAGCAAGCTAAGATTTCTGAAATTAACAATGACAAAACAACAAAAAACTGCTTGTCACTATTTTCTAGGGCCCCCATTTCAAGGCTGGTGCAAGAACAAGTCAGTACGTGCCAACAGACTATCAGCATCCTCATTACTAGTCATAAAGCCAAAGTACATCAACAGCAACTTTCTGCAGACCGGTTGGAATTTGATGGTCTTACTCAGTGATAACTAAATAGATATTTATGTAGCTATATATGTAGATACACACACACACACACACACACATATATACTTTAGGCCTTATGCCTATTTTCATGAACTTGGCTAGTTTTCTCTTATTACATATTTTAATAATTCTTTGCCTTGAACTCCCACTAAGCCTTGTGGTTTGTGTTCCCTTACGCCAGCTTCTTCTTTCCTCTTTTTCACACTAAAAAATATGCATCTCTGCAAAGTGTTGACATTTTCTTAAAAGGAAAGGTGCAGGCAGGAATGAAGGAGGAAAGCAGGCTGGAAGAGAGAGAAAGAAGAAACATTGTTTTTATTTTATTTTAGTTCTTCATCTTGGTCATTTACTCTGGCCCCAAATCGGGAAACCAAGTCCTTGGTATGTAGTGAACTGTGTTCTTGGCTGAAGGCAGCTGAATAAACCACTACTCCACTGGGGCATGCCCACAGTGTTGGACTTAAGAGACTTAGTGGGAAGCAAAAGTTGTTTCTTTTTTTCCTTAACACTACATAGTTCCTAATATTTCTGGTTTCAGAAACCACTATTTTGGCAACTAAATATTGAGCCTTGCATTTTGGTTGTTGTTCTTATTTTAATTTTCATTTAGGGATACTTTCAAGCTTTAAATAAAGTTACAAATACAGCACAAGGACCTACCATAAACTGCCTATCCAAATTTACCTGTTGTTTAAATTTGCCCCATTTCCTTTATTATCTTCTCTTTGTATGATGTGTGTGATGTGTGTATGATGTGTGTGTGTGTGTGTGAGATGGGGGAGCTATTTGAGTATAAATTGAGATATGGTGCCCTTTATGCTTAAATATTTGAATATGTGCTTTTAAAAAAGAAGGATGTTTTGAGCACAATCCAATAGTTCATTAAAATCAGGAAATGATCGTAGATTCAGTGCTATTATCTAGGCCACAGTGCATGTTCAAGTTTCATCACTTGTCCCAATAATATTTTTTATAGTTACCTTACCTCACAAACCCAAGCCCTGCTCCCACGCCTTCCCACCCCCTCCCCAGGTTCTGGATCCTCTCCACAGTCCTGCTTTGTAGGTCAGATCCATAGAATCCAGTTTCTGTTCTGGTTATCACTGGGTTGTGCTCCAGTGAAGCTGCCTGTTACATTGCATTTTTCTTTTTCATCAAGATTGTTTTCATCTGCCCCCCACCCCTTGTGACTCAGGCAACTGAGACATTGGTGTGCGGACCACATACAGCCCAAGGGTCTGGGTTCGAGACCCTGGACCAGGGTGGAAAAGAAATGAACGACTAGCTAAATAAGTTTCTTTCTCTTCTCCCTCCGTGTCCCTTCTACCCCTCCCTCATTCCCTCCCTCCCTCCCTCCTTTGCCTGGTTCTTTCTTCCTTTCTTAAAAAAGAAAAAAAAATGTTTTTGACTTACCACCTTCTCAGCTCAGTCATTTCTAATTATCTTTTGTTTAATTTGGAATTTAGCTTATACTTCTTGAAGTGAACGTATTCGGAAGAAGACCAGGAGTGGACTGCCAAAAGAAATACTGGTTTCAAATATAACTATGTAGCGAAGGTAGCCTAGAAATCACGATGCAAGGTGACTTCTGCATCGCCTTCCTTGTGGAGGATGGTACATCGACCCTTTACCTGGTAACCTACAGGGGCCTCCTGTCGGAGGAGTCACTTTCCCTCCCTATCAATATCGAGCAAGGCCACGTGACTTGCTTTGCTCAGTGGGTGTGACAACATGAGCCGTGAGTCGTCACTTGAATGTATATTTTAACAGGCACCGTGATTTTCAGGCAACTCTCCTTCCCTCTTGCAGAGCTGCGCGTCCTACACGGTGTGACCCCTTTGGCCCATGTCTGGGAACGAGAAGCCACAGCAGTAAGTTGTAGTACTTGGCCCAGAGCTACTGGCATGTGATGTGGCCAAGAGAGAAACATTTGCCATTGTAAGCCACAAGGATGCAGGATGCTGTTTGTTACTGCGGCAAAGCTAATTAATCCATCCAGGAGTGGCTTTTTCCCTGCTTTGAGGATGGCTGGAATAAAGGAATATCTGCATTTTGAAAGTCAGCTCTTTTCTTTTTTCCTATGCTATAAGGTCAATGTATTCAGAGAAAGTTGCCAGAATCTATTTGACATTTCCTCCTGGGCTCGATGAGGCACAATTAGGATTTTTAGCTCCCTTTCAATAGTAGAAAACCATTTGTTCCTTAACAAACTCCAGGCACTGTGTACCTTAAATAATTGAAAAGTTTTTATGTTAAATTTTTCATGTTGTGCTCTTCAAACTGCCCTCTGACTATACACAGAGAGAATTCTGCAAAAAGTACAAAGGGAAAAAATGGCCACAGCTCTTAAAACTGGTAATTACCATATTCTGAAAATACTATGTCATGTTTTGACTTGATGACATCTTATTAAAAATGGGTTTGACAACTATGATTTGCTCTAGACATGCTCCTTTTCAAATTAAAGGCTAAAGTAATTATATAGTTGGACCTCTAAATAACTAAAGGTTTTCAGGGAACGTCATCATTTCATATGTCAAATTTCCCACTGCTTAGCTTTATGTCTTAATGTTCACTAACACTTTTCTATGTATATGCATTACACACATATATATGTATTTATGCATTTTATATATATGTATATGTAAACTTTTTGGGCTTAGTAATGGATAAATATTTCTGTGCTCAATCACAAAATTATCTTCTAAAACATTCTTCATAAGAAGGTGCTAACACACTGAATGCTTATTTTTACATAGCATTATGTAAAGGAATGAGAGATTATGCCTAGGAAAGAGAATGTGAACAATAAAAGCAAAATTAATATAAAGAAAAAAATTGCATTTATAAAGCAGTAACAGGATGACTAAAAATAAGAGCAGATTTAGGGATTAGAAAATAGCTCATGGAAGACCTAAGAGTGGATATAAAAATCCCAATGCATGACTGGAAGAAAAAAAGTTTAGAGAATCTCCCAAAATACAGAACAAAAACCAAAGGGAAAATGAAAAAAAAATTATGAAAAATGAGAGAAGAATTTTAGAATTTCAGAAAAGGAGAGAAGAGAAACTAGAACAAAAAAAAAGAAAGAAATCATCCCAGAAAATTTCTCAGACATGTTGAGTTTTGAGATTAAAAGGGCTCACTGAATACCCGATAAAGTACCTCTCAGAAGACCCGTATTAAGACACAGCATAGTGAAGTTTCAGAATACTCCGCCCAAGTGAGAGAGTGAAACTATTTAGAGGAAGACATAGACTATGAGACACAGGTAATCCATAAGAAAAAGACAAAAGATAATGCTGACATTGAAGGAAGATATTGGCACAACATCTGTGCACATGAATTTGATATCAACCCATCCAGGTCAGAATGCACCAGGAGAAATGCCTTCAAAAACGTGAAAATATATGGGATAAGGAGGCATATGGGAAATCTCTGTACCTCTCTTCCAATTTTGTCATAAATCTAAAACGTCTCTAAAAAAATAAAGTCTTAAAAATGCTGAAAATGGAGGCAAACCAGGTGGACTGCCTGTGGGCTTCCCTGGGGTGTGGGGGCTCCTCTATCTGGTGGTTCCTCCTCTCCGCCCTCCATCATGGAACCAAAGGAGCACAGATTTAGCATTGTTCCACACAAAACGTTAAAGGACCCAAAACTGTAGCAGAATCTTCACAGTAGTTAAAATTAACCTGCCAGCACTCCCTGGTTGAGTAGTGGTTTCATCAGCTGCCTTTGGCTAAGAGCAAAGACCACATACATCCCAAGGACCAGGGTTCACATCCCGGGGCTGGAGAGAACAAACAAGATGAACGATTAAATAAAATCAATAAAATGCTTCTTTCCTCTCTCTCTTCCTGCCTGACTCTGCTTGCCTTCACTCCTGCCTGCATCTTTTCTCAAAAAAAAAACAAAAAAATTCAAGCTGCTCTTGTAATAGGTATTCTTGGTAATTGAATACGGAGCATGTGCATAGGGAAAGAAATTAACTTTATGAGCATTGTATTGTAAGTGGAAAAGTGCTAAAAGTGATAAGGTGATCTCATATACATTACATACTCACACGCATGGGCACACACACACACACACACACACACACACACACACACACTCAAAACCTGAGCTTTGATAAGACCATGGAGGAGGGTTTAGGAATCACATTTCTAGAAGCCGCAGTTCTCATCCTGGTGGCCAGCAGGGCCTGGGGAGACTGACTAGATATTTTGTCCTCAACACCAGTTCACATATCTGAAGCTATGGCTTCTTTTCTAGCATGCCTTTGAACAGTCTTTTTTAAAATATTTTCTTTGCCTTAAAGGTCAACGGACTGACGGCACTTTATAAAGGATTTTTATTCTAGTGTTTCACACTCTTCCAGGTGATGTCTACTTCGCACATAACCACACTGAGCATTTGATATTAAAGACATCTTGTTTCTTCTTAATAAAAGTGTTAGGTGTTAAGACAAAGGGTAAAAGTGCTCATTAAGTAGCCTGTTGACTATAGAAATATTTAAACAAGAAACAAAGTTTATGATTCAGTTATTAATCCTGTAGCCATCTTTTAAGTCATAAAAACTTCCTTCATGGTTATTCACTTTTGTTATGCATGCTAATCATACTATTCTCTTTCTCAAAGTAAAAATAACTATTTAAAAGTTCTTTTTCTTGTGCTGAAATATACCTAACATTGTCTCCACTTTAATCATTACACGCTTCTGTGGCATTAAGTACATTTACGCAGGTGTGCTGCTCTCTTCACCATCCATCTCCAGGACGAAAACATCTCCTTTAACAAATATCTAAAGATACAGGATATGACCTTGTGGCTCAGGCTGCTGAGACGCTTGGGCACAGTGCCCCTGGGTTTGGGTTCCAGGTCTGGGGGGGCAGGGGAACAATCAGTATGAACAACTAAATAAAAATAAAATAAAGATGCTTCTTTGTTCTTTCTCTTCCTTCCTTCCTGTCTGCCTACTTGCCTTCATTTTTGCCTGTACCTCTCCTTTAAATAAGTAAAAATAAATAAAAATTTTAAGATAGTTGCTTTATATACTTGTATTGCTTAAGCTAATAAAAACTGATACAAATATTAAAAGCATTTATCAAGAGAATTTCTGAGTATCTTGAACTATCTCATTTTCCTCTCTTCTTTTTCTACCATATTCATTTTCTATCACTGGATAGCAAATTACCGCCCCCTTAAAAAGACAAATATTTTGCCTTTTTTTTTTTTTTTATCATATTAAGTATTGAAATCTGATGGATGTATTACACCGGTATTGCATCTCAATTTGAATTGGCCTTCTACCAAGCGTGTAAACACATTTAATATGTAAAAATCTCTGTGTCCTGTTGGCTTAGCGGGTAAGTCCTCTGACTTCAGCGGAATACAGCCCACATACATCCCAAGGACCTGGGTCCGTGTCAGGATTCCAAGGGAGCAACCAAGATGAACAAATAGGTAAATAAAACAGAATGCTTCGTCCTCCTCTTTCTTCCTGCCTACCTCACTCGCCTGCATTCCAGTCTGCACCTCTCCTTTAAAAAACAAAGAGTCATTGCCAGTGGCCACAGGCTGGACTTACTCCCAGGTTCTAGTCGGTCATCTCCTGTCCTTGAGAAACTGTTGCACATGCGTGTTGAGAGACTTTTGCAAGATGGTCCCAATCAGTGTTGCTTTCAATAGCAATTAAGCAATTGTATTATGTTGATAGAATGAGCACTGCACAACACCAAAAGCGCAGGCACTGTAGAACATATATCAGTATGGGTGGATTCCAAACACTCAATATGATTAGTAATTAATATTAGGTGATGAAACTACAAAGAAAGGCAAGAAATTATAAACACAAATCAAGAAAGTACGTAGCTTATGGGCAAACAGTGATGGAGCTTCATTGGGACTAAGATGAGTGTTTCCAAGTTACTGGAAATTTTCTATTTTTTTAAATTTTTGTTCAAGGAAAAGTACAGGCAAGAATGGAGGTGAGTTGACAGTCAGGCAGGAAGAGAGAAGAAGAAGCATTTCATTTTAGTTTTTAGTTGCTCACAGTGGTTGTTCCCGCCCCTGGACTCAGGACTCAAACCCAGAGTGGTGCTCCTTCCAAAACGACTGAACTGTTACTCCACCAGGATGCTCCTATTTCTTAAATTTTAATGCTAAGCATGCAGGATTCCTTTCTTATGCCCTTAGCTAGACATATAAATAATATACATTTATTAATATGGAGTTTACAAAGAATTATTTAGTATTTAAAAGTTTTGCTGCTGAAAATTTGAAATTGATAAAGTGCTTTATTTCATGGATTTGTTTACATATTAGGGTTTTAGCAAATATATCTCAGTTTTGTAGGAACGGATGCCCTCTTCAGGCAGTATGTCCAATGCTGTCAATAACTTTGAGTAGAAAGTGTTCACAGAAAATCATAAAATCGCATGATTAAGAGGCATTTTGTGTGAGTTTCTGTCTGTTCTTAATCAGCCCAAAGTATATTATTTCTTAAAATCTCTAGGAAAGTTTTTTTTTTTTCTATTTTCATTTCATCTAACTT
This sequence comes from Solenodon paradoxus, assembly GCA_004363575.1. Lineage (NCBI taxonomy): Eukaryota > Metazoa > Chordata > Mammalia > Eulipotyphla > Solenodontidae > Solenodon > Solenodon paradoxus. The sequence continues at coordinate 315,439 of RJWH01001677.1, forward strand.
GGTTTAGTTGTTTACAATCTCATTTCTTTTATACCCTAATTTGTATGTCTTATCAAATATGAAATTCCTCAAACTCCTTTCTTAGAAGATTTAAGGTGCAATGATAGAAATAAATGTTTATCATGAATGCCCCCCTTGACCTGTTATAACATCGGTACGTGGGAAAACTGAGTTTCTTTTCATTGGCAATAGCTTAAATATTCTTGCAAGTGTTTCAGAATTCTACTTTTATTCAACAAGAAAAAAATCTATTCAGATCTAAGATCTCATGGGGACTACAGTGGCTTGCTCAGTTACTTAATATATACCTCCATTAAGTGTATATATTATTTTATAATCCATGAAAATTATCTAAGCAAAAATCACCATCAGAATTGCTGAAAGGACAACTGAAAGTATAGCATTAGTATCTTGGAATTTATACATATATTTTGACCCAAGCATCACAATGCAGTTAAATAAAATGTGCTCCTTTGTTAACTCACTGAACAGGTACTAATGTACAATTATTATCATTATAATCTGAAATCAAACATAATTAATTCACCCACATCATCTTCTAACATCATTGTATTAAAAATAATTTTTTGGCATGCCCTGGTGGAACAACAAATGGGTTGATCTCCTCCAAAGAAAAAAGTCATGTACCCTTGGGTTGGAGTCCTGGGCCCCGGGGGGAAGCAACCAGTGTGAACAGCTAAATAAAAATAAGATAAAGACACTTTTTCCTTCTCTCTTTCTTTCCTGCCTGCTTGCCTGCCTACTTGCCTTCATTCCTGCCTGCACCTTTTCTTTAAAAAATAAAAATAGGATCCTTTTATTTTTTGAGATTAAATCATTTTATTGAAGGAATTCAGGGGACTATCCAAGAGCTGCGAGGGTGAGATCTGAAGTCCTTGTCCTGGTTAGAGCCTCCTTGGACTCAGAGTCACTGAAAAGTTGAAACTAATCTTTAAAAAAAAATTTTGAATTCATTTTTAACATCATGTATTGTTTGAAAAAATTGCTAAAGATTTAATTGATTATTTTTCTTTTTATTATCAACTTACTCCTTCTTTTTCAGAAGAAGGAAGCAGGTAGGAATGAAGGCAAATAGGCAGGCAGGGAAGAAGAGCGAGGAAGAAGTATTTCCTTTATTCACTTTTGGTTGTTCCTCCAAGGCTGGGTCAGAAGCTGCGATCTTGGGGCTTTTTCCAAGCCAGAGCTGCAGACTTAATACCGGAGCCACCAGGGTGCGCTATAAACTAAATTTCTCTGAAGGACTGAACAGCCCTGAAATGGTTGTACAGAAAAAAAATGTTAACTGAGTAAAAAGTGGGTTGTCCTTTAGAACGATTTATACTATTTGTGTTATGCGTGAAAGAATGACATTAGACAGAGAAATTAGAATCCTAGAGTTGTAAAATTGGAAGAAAAATGTAAAAGATCGTCTTGCCCATTGCTGTCTCTCAGCTGAGTCAACTGAGTTCTGAAGCAGCCACTCGCTTTGTCCTAAATTGCAGGATTTGGGGCAATCTTTTTAATTGGTTTCAACTGGACTTGAGGAGTAGGGGCTTTCTTAGTTTAATGGAATAGTTTCTTTGTGGAGGCTGGTCATGCCCACCCTTTCATCACTGGGTAGCTGGAAAGTAGTGTAGTGCTGTGGGGAAACGCTTTCCAGTTAGAGAGAGAGCTGGGAACTGGCTCCCTCCATGTGGCAGCATGTCGTGGGCAAATTACTAGGGACTTAAATAATACAGGCATTATAGGGTTGTCACGGGCTTAAAAGAGATGTGCTGGGAACATAATAGCTCTCCAATTAATAGGAGCTGCCATTATTATTAACTGTATATTTATTAGTGCAATTTGTTATTATACTTATTAGTGGTGTATTTTTATTAGTCATCTTGTTTACGCATATGTGACCTTTCCATTTGGAATCCATTTCCTAAATTTCCGATTATAAGACTTAATTCTCTATATTCCCCCACAGTCCCAAGCAGAATGCCTTGTACCATATTTAATTAATTGGAGCCTCAGTTTTCTCATTTGTATTAGAAAGGAGGGATAGAAAAACATAATTTAAAAATCCTTTTTGTCCTAACTTTCTATGTGTTCATCAGTTTGTTTCCTGAGGCCCAAAATCCCTGTTTCTCAGAGGAGTTTCAGGTCTGAATTATATACATTATCTTTCTATAGCAATTCACTGCTTGGCACAATGAAAAGGAATGGATTGAAAACCATTGTCAGGAATTTTAAAATGCTGATGCTGGAGATGGGGATAAATCACTATTTAATAAATGTTGACAGGCAAGGAGAACAGCAGGGAGAAAAATTAACTTGGATCTCTGTTTCATATTATATATTGAAGTAGAAATCAGATAGGTCAAAGAGTTAAATAATTCAAGCCAATCAGTTAAAGGAAAACACCCTTGGGAAAATGAAATACCAATTTTTTTAAGAGAGGAAGGAGGGAGAGGAAAAAGAAGCATTTAAGCAAGGAAGGAAGAGGAGAAAGAAATATCTTTATTGAGTTAGTTGTTTATTTTGGATTTTCACCCTAGCTGGGCTCCAACTTGAGTCCTTGGGCTTGATGTGGTCCATGCATCAGCATCTCAGCCTCCTGAGCCACAAGGTTGTAACTCACAATGCCAAGTTTAAGCCACCTATGGAGGGGAGATTTTTTTTTTTTTTTTAAAGAAAGGTGCAGGCAGGAATGAAGGTGAGTAGACAGGTAGGCAGGAGTATGTGATTAGGTTCCTTCAGAGGCAACTGACCAAACCACTACTCCACCAGGGCGTGCTAAGGCAGAGATCATCTTTTATGCTTAAGAATTACAGGTATGGCCAGAGATGTGATGCATACAATCAAAGATGTTAAATCAAATTAAAGTTTATATGCATATAATGTATTAAATATTGAAAGAAACTAACGAGACAGAAGAAACGCGATGATGACATCTGGTAAAAGCTTTGCTACGCAAATACCTAAAGCACACAATTACAAAAACTTATAGGTAGAAATACCTTAGCAGAAAATTAAAGACAATCTGGATCAAGAGGGAATGCATAGTCTCCTGGGAAAAAAAGTCCATGAGCCAACAGAAAGGTGGAATACAAAATAAAGTAGCAAAAAATAATAAAAATTGGATTCTCTGTGGGTGTTAGGTCCATGTAGTCACCATGGGAAAAGCAAATATTCTTTCTCACAGAAGAAGGGTTACAATTTTCTGGAGGATGTTTCCAATATATAACAGGCTCCTTAAAAACCATTCCTAAACTTTAACGCACTAGTTCTATTTTGGAAGTATGCCCAAAGGAAATAAACTTAAAGGAAATGACATCAGTTATAGAAGTACAAATATAACTTCACCATTTATAACACAATAAATAGATTAAAAGGGGAAGTTTGTTCCAACAGAAAAGAATAAAATATGGGACATGTACATAAGTGTATGTATGTATTTACATTGGCATATATATGCACAGATGTATACACACTGACATAGTCTCTATGCAGATAAAAGGTTTATGTGATATGTGTAAATACATGGAATTGTTTTTATGAAAATAATCTTATAGCGAAAAGAGATGTAAAGAATAGTATTTATATACTGACTGAAGCTATAACTAGTCATGCAATGGCTGTTTATTCCATGGAGTTTATTATGTCTCATGGTCTTTGTTTTCTCTCTGAAGCAAAAGTTGCTGGATGTACTTGGGAGTGAGGCGAGCAAGGGATGATGGAAGGGGATCTTGAGAAGACTGTCTAAGAATTCAAGTAGTTGATTGGAAGCAGGTTAAGAAAGGACGTATTCTTGGGAGGAGCCTGGCTATGGTTATAGATATTTGAGAATTTATTTCAATCTGATAAGTGATATTTTTTCTGGCACTTTTTTTTTTTTTTTCAAATCCAAGGTCAGAATGTGGGAGCAAAAATTAGGGGAGAGTCAATAAACGAAAGCTGAAGTTCGCAGAAAGGTGAAAGGCCTGCCATTTGTAAAGAATGACAGGAGCAAGTAAGTTAAATACTGGTAAATACATCAGTCATGTGGTTGACAGTAAAGGACATGAACCATTAACTCAAGTCAATAATAAATAGCTGGTAGATCAAAGGGAAGATTAGATAACTAGCTTTACCATGCAGATGGGAACCAAGGAAGATAAGACAGCCAACACCGGAATGATGAACCAGGACGGCTGTGGGCTGCCATGTTGCCCGGGAGCCCTATGACCCCCAGTCCTCCCTCCAGATATACACCTAGACCCCATGTGAATATACCCTCAACTGTCCACTTGTCCCTGGTGATAAAGAGTTGAGGCCCCAAGCAGAAGCATCAACCTGGCTAACCTTTGGTGATGTGTCTCAGCGCAGCTTCCAGGAGGAAGAGAGAATGCTCTGCCCCTTCAGTTTGCATAATGGGAATGAAGGTCTCTCTCCCAGGAGACTCTCACCATAGGGATTCCCCCAGTTAAAAGAGGGTTTAAACACTGAGCAGGCAAACAAACAAGTCACAAAAAATTCTGATTATTCATTACAGTAAGAGAGTGGCGGAGTGTTGGATCATTGGTTACAGGGAAATAATGCAGGGGAAAATGGTGTTGAAAAATTCAGAGGAAAGGAAATTGTAATGGGACTGGAGGTTGTGAAACTTTTTTCTTAAAGGAAATGTGCAGTCAGGAATGCAGGCAGGTAAACAGGCAGGCAAGAAAAGAGAGGAGAAAGTAGCATTTTATTTAATTTTGTTGTTCATCTTGGTTGTTCCCTTAGCCTGGGGTTTTGAATCTGGGTCCTTGGGATGTGTATGGACTGTGTTCAGTGGCCTTATCCACTAGGCCATTAGGTCATGTCTTGAAACATTTTTAAAAGTATGTCAAAAAGGAAAAGTCTGACATACCCTGGTGGCTCAGGTGCTAGGGTGACTGGGGTGTGGACCATGTCACAGGAGTTGGTTGAAGGGGGAGAAACCACTCTGCCCTTCCATGATTCTCACCACCACCAGAGGACGCCATCATATTCAACAAGCCTGATCACTTTTTGGGGAAATGTTGGTGAAGGCAGTCTTATACAGTAAGTTCCAGCTGGAAGAAATGAAGCAAAACTTGCTTACATTGAAAAGACAATTCAGAAATCCCAAATACGACCATTTCCCTCACAAAACAAGACAGCTGGAGAGACATAAAGGACCTCAGAAAAGATTTTTCTGGAAAGAAGGAAGAAGTCATCTTTTAAAAAAAAATTTATTGTTACTACACACCATTAAAGATAAATCTCTAATTCTATTATGCTATGGTTCCACAGAAGCCACTATATATTTTTGACTAGGATATGGAGTGGTTTGACATAGTATTATCTTTCAAAAAAAAATAAAGCATCTGGTCCTTTTTAAAAATTAGAAATATGCTGAACATGCCCTGGTGGCTCAGGTGCTAAGTCAGAGGCTGGGATGTAAGACAGGGAATGAGTTTTTTGACCCAGGGCTGGAACAACCAAAATGAACAAGTAAATAAATAAATATGCTTCTTCCTCCTTGCTCTTCCTTCCTGCCTGCCTGCTTGCCTGCTTTTATTCTAGCCTATTTCTTTCCTCTTAGGCAAAAAAAAAAAAAAAAAAGCTAACAGGAGATTTGCTAGAGATATTAGTCTAGGATTTCAAAGGAGGGATGTGCACGATTTCTAGGCTTGGAATTAGCTGTAGTTGCACATCAAAGACAACCAGAAGAGAATTTGGAATGACAGGATGTGGAAGAGGTAATTTTTTATGTCTTAGACCTACTCCAGCTCATAGCAAAGAGACTGGCATTTATAATATAAAAATAAATGGATGTTGGTTAGAGATTTTTTTCTTTTTCTGTGGAATTTTCTGTATTTTTAATTTATTAAAAGAAAAAAAAAAAAGCCAGTTGTATCTGAGATTGCCCCCGGTAATAACTTGATCTGATTTTCTGTTTTCAAACTATGATACAACAGAGCCTCAAACACCAAGAAATCCATCCTCATTAGCTTTATTCTTCATTAAGTTGACATTTACATTATTATTTATATAGACATAAGCTAAACTTTATTTAGTTGTTCACATTGGTTGTTTCCCCAGTTCCTGGGACTCAAACCCAGGAGTTTGTGGCCTGCATCCTTCTGAGGGATTGACCTAACTGCTGCTCCACCAGGGCAAGCTCTAAATTTTTGTTAAGAGGAGGCAGTAAGGAAGAGAGAGGAGGAAGAAGCACTTTATTTAGTTAGTTGGTCATTTTCATTGTTGCCCACACCAGTCCTGAGTCAAGAACCTGGGTCCTTGGGTTGTTTGTGGACTGCTCCCCAGGCACAGGCTTAACACCTGAGTCACCAGGCCCCACCGAGCTAAACAATTTGAGTATATCATCTGCTATCAGGTTAAAAGGGTACATTTGGAAGGGGTTAGGTATCATTGCTGATCTCTTGTCTGTTTGCTCTTAGATTTATTCTGTCCTTTCCCTGCTCTAAGGACTGACATTTCTCAGATTCCCTTGCTAATCGATTTCATGATAAGTTCAGCTACAAGAAGGTAGTAAATGAAGATGTGGGGCAAGGAGGAGGAGAGAAGCTAGAGTGTTTCTGTGTGTGTGTGTCTGTGCGTGTGTGTGTACACATTTTTCTCTATAACATTTGTGTCTCCTTTGTGGCTTCAGCTGCTGCCTAACAGTCCCTCCCTCCTTCTAGGGATCTACCACTAGAAAGTTCCAACTGTGAGACTCTGATGACATGAATTCATCTTACTGAGCTCATCTTGGGGTGGTAGTAGCTTGTATCCCTAACCCCTGGGTGCACTTACTGTTCCCTATTTGGCTTCTCAAGTCCTTTTATAAATTAGTTGTATTAAATTCTCATTGTTTGAAACACTCAGTATTTCCTGTGCTTCTGACTGATCCAATATTCATAGTGAAAGGAAAATAGTGCGTCAGTCACTTGATCATCACTGAATTCTAAAGTCATAGACTCAGCTTCCTGTTACCTGAGAACACTTCTCTTCAAGTGGGGAATTACATTCTGAAGCAGAGAGTTCCTAGCCATCCATAAACTCCTTTTCCTTTCCTCCCAGATGCTTGGTTGCCACCATTTCCCAGTCATATGCTGGATTGCTGACAAATGGAATAGGAACAGAATGTATGTCTGGCATTTCCAAACATGATCCACAAAAATCTTCTTTCGCTTTCTTTTCTCCTTGCTGCTGTCTGGACTTGAAGACTGGGGACAACCTGGAAGTACATGCTGAAGAAGCCACCATTTGTTTGGATATTTGACTATTGACGTGGAGCAGACCCTTCTCCCACAAGTCACTGCCAGCTGGACCTGAGATGAGTGGGTGATGAGGGAGAGAGAAACTCCTTGCAGACATCACTGAGGTTTAGGAGTTTGTCTGCTATAGTATTTAATGCTACCTTAACCGACATATAACCAGACAGATTTTCTTTTTATTAGGGGCCATAGTGGTTAAGAATGGAAATAAGTGGGCTTGGAATTCTACTTTGCCACTTAGTAACTATATGACTTTGAACGAGTCATTAACATTCTCTAAGCCTCAGTTTCCTCTTCTGTGAAATGGGAACAATACAGTATGATCTCCTGGTGATATGGAAAGAGATTGTTATAGCAAGTATTTAAGTGCATGCCTGGGGAGTAGTCTTCATACAGTCCAAGGATTTCGATTCATGTCTGGGGACCAGGGAGAACAAATAAAATGAACAGTTAAACAGGTGTGTCTTCTTTCTTCCTTCTTGCCTGCTGCCTGCCTGACTTCATTCCTTCCTGCCTTCTCTCCTCTTTATTGAAAAATAAAACAAACTGGTATGTGCTGGTGGCTTAGTGGTTAAATCTTTGACCTCTGGCTAGTACATACATGCCCAGGACCTGGGTTCGGGACCCTAGTTCATGACCTGGGACTGGGGGAAACAACTAAGATGAACAACTAACTAATAAAGTAAATGCTTCTTCCTCCTCTCTCTTCCTCTTGGCCTGTTACTTGTCTCATTCCTGTCAGCATTTTCCTTAAAAACAAAAACAAAAGTATCTATGCGCTTTCATATGTAATTACTATGCTATATTGTATGTGTTCTGTATAAGTACTTAGTGACAACTCAATAGCTGTTAACCATTTTTGTTATGATTCACATAGCCAGAAGATGAGACCTTAAAAATAGTTTCCTGTGCTCTGTGTTTATCTCACATAACCTTAAAATACATCAATGGAAGTTGGATAAAATATCATCTTTAGATAAATGGAACTTCATTCTATAGTCAATCACATGACCATTGGACTTCCTAGTATTGTTGGTAGGTTTTTCCCATCACCGTTCCTGGAAAATAACATGCGTGATCCCACCTTCCTAGGGAAGCTTCATTGTGCAACTGAAAAGTGTCCCTGGGAACAGGACTTACAGACTGCAACCTCACCTGACCTACCAGTTAGGACTGATGACTTTCCTTTGAGTTTTTACTACACATTTGACATTCAGCCTGCCTCCCTGTACCTGCACAGAGGGAAGAAAAGAAAAGAAAGTTACATGATAGGACCGCTGATGGGTCAAGGAGAAGCAAGAGCGGGCAATGAGACTCCCAGGCTACACCAGGGGAAACCTGCTCTTAGCCCAGCTCTGAAGGGGCAAAGGAACAGCAGGAAGGAATGGTTACTGGAATCTTGCTTGACCAGGGGCCTGGTCAGAGACTGCTTCTCAGCAGCTGTGGCTGCAGGAGGAATGCAGACACTTCAAATCTCAGTGGGGAGGGGAGGGAGCAGGGCAATAAAAAGCCTCACCATTCTCACCTCCTACCTTTCACCTTCTGCTGTGCCTACCAGGGACTGAGCCCCTGAGCTCCATCTGAGTTCAGAGGGGAAGGGATCCTTGTTGATGTTTCCACACAGTCAGCCTCCAGGGGACTGTGCAGGGTGGGGAGAGGTGGAGAGTGATCTACAGGGGCCAAGGAGAATTTCCAGCACCCTGTCCCTATGGGCTCTGGACTTACGAGTACAGTTTTTGTCTGTTGCCTTTACGTCTTCAGTACTCAGCCAAGGACACTTAGCGGACATTGTTTCCACAGTCATTTGTTCAACTAACATCCACTAAGTGTCCTTGGCTGAGCACTGAAGATGTAGAAGTGCATGTGACGATGCAAGCATGTAAATATGAAGGAAAATGTATAATGTTCTCCTAGCTTTAATGTGACTCAGAGATGATGAAACTACCTCCTGGAAATGAGGCCTCTAAGTAAATGGGGGCAATGAGTGCTTGAGACCCACACTTCACCAAACATTGGCAGCTTCTTCCCCACCCCCAGGTCATTCCTTGACAGTGGCTGCTGTGTCCTCCAGTGTAGGCTGGCCTTCTCTGCTTGTCGTGCTATTTCTGAAACCCCTCCAAACACTAGGGCTTCCTCCAAAGCCCAGTGACCTCTTGCTCCCTATGGTAGAGTTCCTTCACCGCTTCCTTTCTAACTATTATGCTGCACTCCCTGCATTTTAATATTTAAGCTGATAGTCTTTCTTTTACTCCAGGTGTCACTAAGTTCCAGCACTCTCGATTGCTCAGATTTTGTCAGCCAGCAGGTAAAGACTTTTATTGTAATAGAGAGATGGGACAGTAGAGAAACAAGGCTCATTTCAGAACATCTCAGCCGAGGGCAGAACAGAAGTGCTCACTTCTTGCAGGTGGGGAATACTGAGTCTGCTGCATCTTTTTTTTGACAGTACACTGTTCCTATGTTTTTGTTTGGGGTTCAGGAAAATATTTTAGAGACAAATTGTGTATAAAAAAATCAGTCCTACTCCAAGGCTGCAATAATTAGCATATGCATTTATTGTCAAAAGAGAATCTTTTGGGAAAAGTTAAAATCATACCGTAATAAGAGTAGACATAGTTTTATTATGAATGTCACTGAAATGAGATTTCCCAATGTACTTTAAATATATTTATTTGGGGACAAGTCTTTTGTTTGATGATCAAGGATGTCTCTAAAAAGAAAGTAAGTAATAGATATATGGAAAACATGTCTCATGTTGTTTTTCTGGTTAGCTTAGTTGCTCTCTTTGCTCTGAAGATCATTAGAAGGAAAATAAGAAAAAAGAGCAATTTCATCAGAACGGTATCAACTTCCAGGTATGTGGAGCCTTAGTATTCACATAAATAGTTTTTTTAAAAGTCTTAATTTTTAACAACCATCACTAATCATTAAACCCATTTATATTTTCTACATTGACTGTGTCACTGAAGGTCATGGATCGAGTTTCTTTTTGGTCATGAGTTAGTTATTTGGATTTGGGCCAAGCTTACCTGTGATCTTTATCATAGGAACGATTTTCTCAGGGTGACATGATTTTTCTTCAGCTCATGATGATCAAATTAGGAGTCTGAGGATATAAAATAATGTCCCTATTGTCTTAAACATACACATTCATGATCTGTATTTTATTCACAAATTCACCATTTATTGGATGACTTTTAGTTGGGGCCTTATATAAACTTCAGGGATTTAATGAAAAGGGAGACATGATCTCTGGCCAAAAATGAACTTCTCTTGTTGGAGAGAAAATGCTTAACTAGTATATGAACTGACATATGACAGTCATCACAAGGTATATTTGATTAAGCATAATTTGAGTGAAGAGGGACTACACATTTAGAATTCAGAAGTGAGAAAGCTGATTGAAGGAACTCAGAGGCACTTCTGAGAAGGAAAAGGAGATGAGATGGGTAGAATTTGAAGTCACAAGGGTCAGAGGAGGAAATGATGTGGGTGGAGATTTGTTATTTATCCGCTTGAATTTCTCTGTCAAGCATGGAGTTGGAGACTAAGCCCCAAGGAAAGAGTTCAATTGTCCCAACAAAATGGCGGACTCTCTAACTCTGTGAGCCCAAAAATGTGTGTGCCAATGATCATGTCTGACATCTCTCCCAGGTAAAAGGCTTAGATTGTGGTGGAGGGAAAAACACCTGTATAAATATTCTGCTTAGAAGGAACGTGAAGGGATTATTTTGCTTTCAGACTAAAAACTAAAAATTTAGTGGAAAAGAAGACAAGCAAGAAAATCAATAGTGGAAAGTGACTGTAAATATCCAGTTACTACTGCTGGATTCTAAACATTTTTATTATTGCATAGCAAGGGAAAATATCAATAAAATAAAAGGCAACATACAGACTGGGAGAAACTATAAATCACATGCTGGTTAAGGGGTTAACATCTAACATATATAAAGAACTCAATTGCAAATAAATAAATAAACGATCAAAACTCCACGCAATATGGTTAAAAAATGGGAAAAGGATCTGAATGGATATTTTCCCAAAGAAGACATACAAACGGTCCGTGGGTACATGAAAGGCAGCTCAGCATCACTAATCATCAGGTAAATGCAGACCACAATCACAATCAATTAGAGTAACTATTACCAAAAAGGCAAGAAATAACAAGTGTCAGTGAGGATGTGGGAAAATGGAAACTTTGTGAACTGCTGGTAACAATATAAATTGGTACAGCCCTACTACAGAAGATAGTATAGTTTTCCTTAAACAATTAAAAACAGAACTACCATATTATTCACCAACTTCACTTTATAGCTAAAGCAAATGAAAACATTAATTTGAAAAGATATGTACCCCTATGTTCAGTGCAGCATTATTTACAACATCCAAGATATGGAAACAAACTAAGTGTCCATTGATGGATGAATGGATAAACCAATATTACCTCAATAAAAAAAATGAACTGAAGTGGAAAAAAAGAGAGAGTGGTACGTGTAAACATCATAATATTATTCAGCCATAAAAACAAATAAAATTTGGAAATTTGTAACAACCTAGATGAATTTTGTAAAACATTTTTTAGTGTTTATTGCAGTAACTTGTTTTACAAATTAAAATAAATGTATATGTATAGGTCCCCGTTATGTTCAGTTTCCCCATTTCTCAGATATATGTCAACACACCTGCCCTGCACCAAATCACCAAGTGTTCTTCACCACTGTCCAGTGGACTCTGCCACCACTTGTCCCCCTCTGGCCCCCACTCCCTGGCCAGTTCCCTATTGGTACCCTGAGTGCTACAGCAAATGTCCAAGGGTTGGTTTTGTTTCATCTGTTCCTTTGTTTTATCTATTCAATTCCACCTATGAGGGAGGTCATCTGTTTTCTATCTTCCTTCTTTTGACTTATTTCACTTAGCATAATTCCTTCTAAAGTCACTGTGTGAATCTTGAGAGCATTATGTTGAGCTAAATCAGACAAAGATAAATATTGTATGAACTCTCTTATATGTTGAATCTAAAAAACAAAACAAAAAACCAACAGGGTGTTTGTTACCAGAAATAGGGGCAAGGTGGGTAAATGAAACAGGTGATGGTACAAACATTCAGTTAAAAAGCAAATAAGTCATGGGGATGTAACATACAGCATGGTGGCTACAGTTAATAATACTGCACTAAGTATGCTCCCAATGTCTTGCACGCTCGCTTTAAAATGACATTACAAACCATGGGAAAAGGCCATCTGCCTCAATGGACATGACCTAAGACCCTGCCATGAGGCTGGTCATTCACGGGATACTCACCAAATGAAAACATTAGACTGGACTCAAAAACCTCCTGCACTCAGCCAGCAGAGGCCAGCTTCCAGGAACACCCAAACCTTGAGTCAGAAAGTGCAAGACAGCAGGTGGCTTTTTTTCAGAAATATTATTTTGCATATTTTCTACCAAAAATAATTGAGCCTAGATGGGTATAATTCTTTCCATAGATGTTTTTGGTTGTCTTATTTCATCCTCCATTCTATCGCTGCCAATCCTACACTCCAGCCCAACAGCTGTGATCCCTTGTTAGATCTGTGAAGGACTGAGTTGAATCAATCCCACGACCGTGACCTTCCCTGTCTGGAGAAAACTCTGAGCTGCCCTGCCTTTGATGGGCAGAGCTCTCTGGTTGGGCAGAATCAACTCTGAGAGGGGTTCGCATTGCTCTGCAGCATTACACTGGCATGGCTGCTCCCCCCTCAATCTCTAGGGCTGTAAGCAGTGTTATCCTTTTAAGAAATGCTTTATATTTTATGCATGAAAGTAGGGGATATTTTTATCTGAACACTGGGTATTAGAATCCTTTTAGGGAGACAGCTGACTTGATTGGGAAAAAAATATTAGGTGATTATTTGGAATGAAGGCAAAGATGTCTAAGTTCTATTTAAGTGAAAAAGGTCATCATGATTGCAAATGAAACATAAGGACCATCTTGCTCTGGGTTTTGGAGAAGATGGCAAAAATGAAAGAGGGAGAGGGGAAAAGGGAGATAAGCAAGTCGGCATAACATTGTATTATCTTTACCCTACGTGGGACCCCAAACTATCACAGCAAAATTTTTTTTTTTTTTTTTTTTTTAAAGGACAGGAGCAGACAGGAATGAAGGCGAGCAGAGGCAGGAAGAGAGAGGAAGAAGCATTTGACTTATTTAGTTGTTCATATTGGCTGTTCTCCCTCATCTCAGGATGCAAACCGGGGTCCTTGGGATGTATATGGACTGTGTTTCGGCCAGAGACAATTGACTAAACCACTACTCCACCAGTGTGCGCCACAGCAAAAATTTCTTGATCTGTTAGGGGCATAGGATGCTGCAAGTAATAGAAGACTAACCTCTCTCTGGTGGCTGAAGTAAACGGGAGCCTATTTGAAATCAGAGGTAAGTGGTTGGTATGGATGCACCTGCTCAGGTTGCTATCCGGGACCCATTACTACTTTGCCGCCCTTCTGTTGATTTGCTGCATTATGGTCTCAGAAAACCCCTACGGGCTCACATATGACATCCATGGTCAAGGTAGGAAGAAGGAAAAGGAAGAAAAGCTACCAACAATGGTCAGATTTTTCTTTAATGAAAGTAAATCTTTCCCTGAAACACCCCAGCAAGTTTCTACTCCCATCACATGGCCTCCAGGAACTCAAGGGGTAAAAGGAAATAATAAGCTGTTAAGTCCTTTGTAACAGAGGCTGGCAGAGGAAAAGGGCTGGTGTTGAGTCAGCCCTTCTACACCAATCGCTGTATATTCTCCACTCATGAATGTTAGCTGTGTGCAGCTAGTGAGGGAGATGGAAGAGGGGCCACGTTTCGCACTGGGGGATGATCTGCTGTAAGCAGAGGCAGTCGTGGGCAGTCAGAGATCACAGAGCAGAGGAGGGTGGGAGAATTCAGACATGCAAAGTGAGCATATGACATCTTGGTAACAGTTTTGGGGCCTCCATGGACTACGGATTTGAGGGCTGGGGCAGCCACGACAGTTAGACCTCCTGCAGACGTAGACTATCTTCACCTTCAGTAAATCATCAATCCTACTCACACTTCTCTATAATCTTCAACTTGGACACTTTTATGCAGTCACTGAATGTCTTCCATGTCATTCCTGAAACTCCTATCATTGTCTTCTTTCGCTGCCTTCAGTCTTTCTCCTTTTAGTTCCACCTCATTTAGCTTGCAGATATCTAGCTTTTGTTGCCTCCTTACAAAAGCAACAATAGCTTCCAAGGAGAAATGACATAATTAATACATGGTCAGCAAACAGAATGTTGTGGATGGTGATAAGAAATTAAGAACAGAATTATTCATCCTAATACTGGGGTTATGACATTCTCCCTTTTACCCCTGGGAGCTCCATCTCAAACACAGAGGTCATTCAGCCTCTGTCATGGGCAGAGTAGCATGAAGTTCCTGTGCCTTCCCAGGTACATTAAAGGCACACAACTATGCTTTATGGTGCAAATTATTTGTAAAGTTCCAGTAGATACGTTACACCTCTCCACAACACGCAACAGAAATATATCTATGTTAAAATAAACTTTGAACAATAACCATAAAGAGAAAATGTGCTTTAGAATATTCGGTTATCTTGGGAAAATCGTTAAAATGTCTTGCTAAATGGAAAAAGTAGGCTCTAAA